>QGSO01000660.1:0-444966 GCA_011037825.1 Carya cathayensis
ACATCATCCATGTTGAGCTCCACTTGAACCTCCTACTGTTCAGCATCCGTCAGCTTGAGTTTGTTCCATTGCTCGATAATAGCCTCAGTCATCTCACCTTCTCTCTGCCTTCCTTCTCCTCCTCTATTATGAGATCCAAAATTGCTTGGCACACGGGATTCATGTAAATGGACCCTCACATGTTTACACAAGTCCCCTGCTGTAAATAGAATTCTAGGAGATGTCTATTTCGAGACGTGGTATGCCTCTGGTGCCCTATGATTGCTGATTATTTTAAGCACTTTACTTGAACATAGAAAATAACATATTTAAAATAATTTTTCATATGTTATTTTTGTTTTTAAAAACCTTTTTGTGTACTTTTAACACACTACACTAATATGATTGACTTCATCACTTTTTTTTAAAGAAATACTTTAACTACAAAGTAATTACACAAAAATAATCTCACAAACTGATATGACTTAATGTGATCCGTTAAATTTTAAAGTTACTTTTATTATAAAGTAGATCTGACAGATCACATGAAAGCATATCAGTTTGTAGGATTACTTTTGTGTAATCTCTTTGCGGCTATAGTAGTTCTTTTTTTTAATATAAAATAACTATTTTGACCAATCATATTAGTAAAGTACGCAAAAAATACGTAAAAATGACTGTAAATAACAAAACTCTTTTGTTTTTCCATCTCAGAGGATACAAAAGTCTAACAGCAGAGGATAAGCAACTAAGAAACTGAAGAAATTAACGGTGGATTTCTAAAAGTGGCCCAGTTTGATTGATTGCAGCCTCACGATGAAGATGCCATCATCATGTGTTTCTCTCTTTCTCTATTTTTGTTTCAGGCTAATTTCAATGATGATCTACAAGAATTACTCCCACAATTGTATATTTATTCCCATGACTTTTTCTTCATATATAGCATGGAAATTAAGGTAGCATTTCAGATTAAATATAGAAAAGTGATGAATGAAATTTCGCATTAATGTTTGAAAGGGAAAATAGTAAATATATTTACAAGTTAATTTTTTAAAACTCTAAACACATCGATCGTTGATACGATAACCTGCCATATCAGCTTACATATATAAAATAACTTGCAGTACATATGCTTTTAATAAGTAATAGAAATTTATATTTTTAACCTGCTCGGATTATTGTCCAAAAGATAATTTTTCAAATAAGCAAATTCATTAATTTTAGCTATTAATGAATTAATACCTCAAAAATAAACTCCTATATAGTGTCCACCGGGCCGATTACAAGCATAAATTGAGAGAGAAATAATAAAAGAATGAATGAAAAAGAAAATCGGATCGAGTGAATTATATAGCATTTTGAGAAGTAGCATTAAAAAAAATAGTCATAACAAAATTAAACATAAAGAAACAATTTTCTTTTTATACAACCAAAATAATATCCAAACAAACAAACAAAAAATACAATAGTAGCATAAATAAGATTTATTTTGAGCTATAATAATATCTAATAATATAAACAAAACATAAATAAATAAGGGCGACAAAAGATGAAGAGACATAATAAAAATATCACTATGGCTACAAGAGGGAATCAAGATTAATATCACAAGTATCCAGATTCTCTTCACTTAAAGTACATTAGGAAAGGATGATTTTAAGGTGTGAAATTTGATGCTTTTGTATACCTACAATATTTTGCAACTCTTCACTTTGAATACAATAAATGAAACTTTTGTCATCAAGAGAAAATAGGGCTTTAAAACACTTCCACTTAATGGAGAAGTATTTATTAAAACAGCATGTCCTAACAACAAACTGGTAAATAAATCAAGACTCATGTAAACTCCAATAATCAAGTTTGACCACAAATTTAAACTAATTATTCGAACGAGTCAAACTTGTATAAACTCGATTTTTTTACCCATCAAAATTGTTATATAAACCTATCTATATGAAAATTTCTTTTTCATTGGTAAGAAATCTTCAATATTAGAAATTGCAAAAGGCGCAATCAATGCATATTTTCATAAATTTAAAATAGGTTAGCTGAAATTTATAGATAGTCATAAAATAGAAGTAATTATATAGTTTATCAAAAAGAAAATCATGTTAGCTTATTATTAAAAATATAAGATAACTTCTGAGTTACAAAAAAATATTTTAGTTAAACATGCACAAATGATACCGCTTTAACATTATTGAGTAATTATTAAATGGAATTATCAATATGTATTTATTATACTTGAGTAAATGCACCAAACACTCCCACTTGTTCATTCATTTCTATTCTTTAAAATTTCTATCCCGAATTACTAATGCACCTTAAATTCCATCTTCACTGCAATATATACAACACCTTATACGTTCATAGCATAAACCATAACTAAGAAGTTACAAGAATATAGAAATTCAAGGGTAGCGTAATAAAGTTGACTTTCCCGACCTGGATTAATCAGCAGAGGCTTTAAGCAGTCAGCGACAAGGAGATGATGGAAGAGAGCTTGGATTTGCGGACTTTGGTTGAATTCTCAGGCCGAAAGAAAACCTCAGTACTCGATCTTACAGTAACTTCCTTCCACTCGGAATCTGAAGTCCCTTCACTCCTATAATCCCGAGGCGAGTACAAAACTTGGAGCATATAGGGAGCTGAAATTGGCAAATGGTAACTTTATATCGTATGAAGGTTAAAGAAAATATACACAATAAATTTAAGCAAGCATCTATGAGGTGCTTATACAAGGCGAGTGTCACTTTCCTACCACAACTTTCATTTTTCTCTCTTTTGGTTTCATAAAAATGGAGATGTTTGGATGGCCAATTAACATCTGCTCTCTTGCAGGCCAATTTTAAAAACGATGCAGTGCCACAGGCTAATCTATAAAGCAAACCACAAACCCAAGCATCACAGCCATCTTCCAGGCTTTTCTGCTACCGTGATACCATACCCACACCATTGCCATCCCATATAATCGCTACGGTATCAAATTTTAATTACAATCAGGCAGTAGTCTCATAGTAAAGTGATAGGTGGAGCTAGACCACATCCAAATTTAATTTAATTAAATTTTTAAAGGTCATAGATGCTAATAATATAAAGCATGCACTTACAATTGCAGAATGATATCCATTTAGATATTCTCACATAACTGCCTTGTACTTCTACACCACGACAGCACTTAATTTTTACTATCATATGTGGTCAGTTTACAGAATTTTGTAAAAATTTATATCCTCCCAGAAGAACGATACATCTACGTTCTTCCAAAGCTCATGGAAACAAACAAAGCTCATAAATAAATAAATCTGCATTCTTCTAAAGTTCTCATGAAAATTATGCAGTCATGTGCAGCTTACATGAATCATCTGTCCTCCTACTAGAAATGTTTTATTATTAATTGCATCCTGGTCTCTATAATGCCTTGAGCAGCTGCAGCATTCATTAGCTACTCATAAAATTTAATCAGTGTTTTGACACAACATTTTCTTCCACATCACCGAGCATTTTTAAACCTATGGAAGCCCCTTCGAATGAAATGAGATGATAAAGTTAGACCAGACAAGATCCTGACATGGATATCGTCTCAACATTGAACTAGCATATTTAGAAGCTTCAGTTCTAGATATTGTCTAATATTACAGCTAGTTTGTTTTTTTCTTTTTGAACACAGTAAGATATATTAACTGTTGATGGGATTTAGGGCTAAAGAGCATGCAAAATTGACCAAACGATTAAATTTAAGAATTCAACATCTCTGAATTCCAAACCCTAATTTTAATCATGATGTATAAAATTATGGTTCCTAAAAAATATGTGATTTCGATACTAAAGCATAACTGTACAGAAAATAAGTAAATTTAGCAACAGATGATTAGGAAATTACTTAATCCAAACCAGCTTCTCTTTTTGATGATCAGACGACTGACTTTTGATCTTTTAATATTTTTCAAAGCCTGGATGTCCTCCTGCTCCCCCTTAAATTCCAGAAATTCCCCTAGAACATATTTGTTACCTTGAAGCTCCACCCTGCAGAAGTATAAGAAAAACCGCATGACAACCATCTATAAATTGGTTGAGAGTGGAGGAAACAAGACCCAAGTATTTTGACGATTTCATTCTGTCTAGGGAAGCAACTAGGGTCAGGTAGATGGGATGAAAAGCATCTCAATCCCAAGTTACGTGTTTGCCAGAGCCCATCAACCTGTTTAACTTTTTTATTCAACCATAGCTGGCATTGACTTTTTGGGTTGGGACGTTATCCTCCCCTGTTGCACCAAAAGTCAAAAAACATACCATGTCCACTACACTGTTCATTGATGAAACATGCTTAAGAAATTAAAAAACGAGGATGTTTTGCAATGAATGGCAATATGAACATAATCGATAACCTCCAAAACAATTATCTGCGAGCAAACTAGGTATGGTATAAACTAACTTCTATCAACTCAAAATTTCAATACCTCTTTTAACCAAAACACTCGCACTTAAAATGGGTACATAGTTGGATTGAGTGCATCAAATGAATTTTAACCAATCACCATCGCATGAATTTTAACCAATTAAAAAACTATTGTTATGCATCAAAAAGAAACACGGCTCCTGCATACTTGAAATTAAGATGCCTCAAGCATGGTTCTAACATTAACCACCCAGATTTAACATTACAACAAATCTATGCGGTATAGATAGCAACACACCTATCCCAAATTGGAGCTGTGCGAAGGATGAAATTAAGCTTCTGATGTATAGATTCTTGCATCTCTTTCTTACCACCACGAAAGCCACCTTTCAACCAACCAGAAAACATACGTTTAGGTTCTGGTTTCTGTTGTATCCACTGGTCGTAGGTGATGACCTCGGAGGGAAGATCGCTTGAAGGGATGATACTAAAAGTAGAAATAAAGTAACTAATAAAAAGTTATATGGTAAGAAACTGGTATTAGCAGAAAATCATGGAGTCACTATACAGTGAACTAAGCAACTACTTACTTTTCAGAACATCTCAACAAATAAGGGTCATAACTGGTGAATTAAATTCTAATTTATTTGAGCTTCATTTGCAAGCCCTTCGATCAGCTTCAAATATATACAAAACTTCATCTGGGAATTCTGCTATGATTTTGCAAGCAGCAAAAGCTTGCAAATCTACTAAGCCAATAGAAGAAAACAACAAGAAGATGAAAATGCAAATGTTCATCGTCTGAACCTCACCCAAAAGTCAAAGCCTCTGAAAATCCTCTCAGAAAAGCTCAAAAAATGGGAATTAATCACATAGTACCAACAGAAAAGCATATTTTCTCACAATTTCCAAGGCCAATCAGTCTTATAGCACAATAAAGCACAAACCACATATTGCAGCCAAAATATAAAAGCACCAACTCCAGGACATTGACAATAAGAACATACAAGCATATTACAAATACAATTATATAAAACTGTAATCACTTTTTAATAACCGCATCATCAGGGAGGTTTCAATGAATACCGGAGGTTCGGATTAGGCAGTACAACTTTGCAAGAAAAATATCCTTCTGGTAAAGCAACTCCTCTCTGTTCAAGATATGATTCAAGAACTGAAGCTTGTTTTTTAGTCTCCATCACCTGACATGTAAAAAGTTAAAGAACTGGTTGTAAGAACATTCTCATTATCGGCAACATTAAAAAATACAAAGATAAAAAAAAAAAAAAAAAAAAAAGAGAAAGGAAAAACCCTGATTATCATGGTCATGGGACTACTAAAACTAAAAGGTTTTTTCAGATAGCATAGGACTTATACTTGAGTGTTTGGTCTAGAGAGGAGTACCTTGGTAGATTCTCAAGTGTTAGTAACTTAGTTTCTATTCAAGTTTGTAAGTCAAGGGCACTTTACCATTTTGTTGTTGTAGAATATGGACCATAGTTATGGGCTGTGGGTCATATTTCATCCTTGTTGATTGCGAAATGTATCTGTGCAGCTTCAATGTATTTTTCCGTTTGGTTCCATTAGTCCGTGTTCAATTGTACTCGAATATTATGGAAGGCATGTATGCCCTACGTGATATTGTTTTGATCACACAGTGAACTTGGGGACGCCTAGGAATCAATAATATTGTTTTTAAGCATGGCTTTGGGAAATGGGTTTAGGGTTCCATCTTGTCCATACTTTTGTAAGACATTTCTTCGTCTTCAATTTTGTTTCTCTTAGCTTCATTATTTTGTTAATCATAGCTCTTCAGTGTTTGAAATTCTTAAGAGTAAACCTCTTGTTTATAATTAGCCTTTTCACAGATTCAACATGGTTCTCTTTCCAGACTAAAGTCCATTTGTTAAAGGAATTTGAGCCATCTGTCAGGTTTTGTATTTCATCTCTGTAGTTTTCTGTGGTTTGGTTTCACTTTTGACATATTACTTTCTTTTTTCCAGAAGAGACATCTCCCCAAACTTATTAATTCATTTTCATCTCCGATATATTCCATCTTTGATCAGCCTGTAATATGAACTCAAAAGGTCCCTCGATCAAATATATACTTCATAAAAAAAAATATGGTGACATCACTTTTTCAATGTATAGCATCTACACTACTTATTTCAAGCTAGAAATTAGCTTCTTTAGCTCTACCATAACTAAAGTGATTGACAGAGTCTACCGAAAGCAATATATCATTTGGACCACTAATTACTTATTAATAATCAATAAGAATGACACCATTTCTCCTAAATATCAAACAATGAAGCTATCCATGGAATTCAAAGAATTAAATGAAAATGGGGCGTTAGTTAATAGATATTAGATGCATTGTATAAAGAGAAAGGATCAACGGCAATCCCAAACAAGTTAGTGCCTAATCATTATCCCTAAGCGAGTTACAACAACAAGCTCTAGCATCCTATATCTGCAAGAAGATTGTGAATTCATCCACCAAGAAAATAGAATTCAAATAGTGACTTACAGGATCAGGAAGACGCTCTGTTTGGTGCTTCTTGCCGCTTTCACAATTCCAGCTGCCATCCGCATTCAAGGAGACAATTCCAGATAAATTCTTAACAGATATCACCATTGCGTCCCTGATATAATTAAAAGATCATATACAAAAAGAAAGAAATGGAAGCAAACGGAGAAAATAGATTCCTAATAATCTCTCTTTTGTTTCACTCCTCTAATATCCAGGGTTTTTTACAACATTTTCTACTCACCCAAACAAATGATGAAAAATTCAGAAAATTTTAAAGTTCAGAAAGCGAAAAATCTTACCCTTCGGTAACAAGAACCATGTCGACATTCTGTCGTGAACCGGTGTCGGCGTCTGGTATTCTAAGCCCCGCATACACCTTTCCACCATAAAGCTTTTCAAACCTGGACAATGTTTTAAAAAAACAAAACTTGAATTACAGGAGCATACTCTCTGTCTGGATCACTAGAAAAAACAGTAAGGAAAGAGAAGAAAATAAAAAGAATATTGAATCTCGTATTTTCTGCTGATTCAGCCAGTAAGTTTGAACAAAAGATCAGGCAGGTTTGGCAGGTGGAACGGGATACAAAATTTTCATCCCACTTTATTTTATTATTATAATTTTTTTAAATTTAACTTTTTAAAATTTTAAAATAATAATAATATAAAAACATAATATTTTAAATTTTTTATCCAGAATTAAAAATTTTCATCTCAATATCGAATCCTACCGATGATCTACAGCCACCGGTGATATCTCCCGCTCGTTGAATTTGTGTGGTTTGTTTAGCTTTTTATTTTTTATAAATGTATTTTTTTATAATTCTTTTAAATATGTTTATTTAAAAAAAGATTCACCATTATTAGAAAAATTCTTACTTAATTATAAAAATAAAATAAAATAAATAAATAAAGGACAGAGATAGCCCAGCGGGAGATACCAGCGGACTACCCAGCATTTTCCATTGAAAAAAAGAGAAGCAGATTTCTTGCTTGAGAAGAAATAAGATGCTTCAATTCAATGAGTTTGTAAACGATGAAGAAGAACTAAAAAGAAATCACATATCTACTCTCTTGTTTGTCTCGCACTTTCACAGCAACCAAACAGATTAAAGGATCGAGAAAAAATAATTTCTTTAAAAAAACAGTAAATACCGATTTGCGACTGCAAAAAGAGCACTAGAATCAGAGGTTTCGAGCTCCAAAACATCTACATCGTCCAATAAACGCCTGAACAATTTGTAAATGAACAGGCAACCGAAGATCTCTATCCACATGGTATTGCCGCTCCTGTCTAGCTCCTCACAATTTTGGCGTGGCTTGAAAATTTGCAAATGCAATGACACAATGTGGAGCAATTTAAGTAGATATATCTTCGACTTTCTTTACTTTTTCTCGGAAAAGTGGAAAACAGTTTTCCGTGTACTGACGTCGGTAGCTGTAGCATGGCTCTTTTAGAATATAAAAAGAGAAAGGGCAGTTCTACAGAATTCAACGGTCTATCATAGAACTGAGATTACCACAAGGCATAAATGTCTTTTTTTCTTAAACATTAAGAAAAACATTTAATATTTAAGAAAAACAAAGCAAAAATAATAAATAATAAACAGTTAAGAAAAAACACAAAATATATAAAAATAAATGCACCCATTGGTGCAAATGCTCAATGACAAATGCAATTCGGGACTCCGAAAGGTTTTTTTTTTTTTTTACTTAATGATTAAGAACGTGTATTTTTAGAGATGTTGAGAAAAATGATTGTTTTGAAAGAGAATTTTAGGAGATGCCTATTACGAGACGCGGTATGCCTCCGATGTCCTATGATTACTATGTTGATAATTTTAAGCACTCTACTCCAACATAGAAAGTAACATATTTAAAATAATTTTTCTTAATCTTTTTCTTATGTTATTTTTGTTTTAATTCAGCTTGGAGGATACAAAAGTCTATGAGCAGAGGATAAGCAACAAGAAACTGAACAAATTATGGTGGGTTTCTAAAAGTGGCCCTCAGTTTGAATTATTGCAGCCTCACAATGACTTTTTCTTCATATATAGCATGGAAATGAAGTTAGTACTTTATATTAAATATAGAAAAGTGATAATGAAATTTCGCATTAATGTTTGAAAGGGAAAATAGTATATATATTTACAAGTTTCTTTTTTAAAACTCGAAACATATCGATCAATCGCTGATACGACAACCTGTCACATCAGCTTACATATATAAAATAACTTGTAGTATATACGCTTTTAATAAGTAATAGAAATTTATATTTTTAACATGCTTGAGAGTATTGTCCAAAAGATAATTTTTCAAATAAGAAAATTCATTTGAAAACATAAATAAATAAGGGCGATAAAAGATGAAGAGACATAATAAAAATAAAGTTTTGCTACATATAAACAAAATCACGTACTAATTTACGTACTAATACTAATTCATTCCTACTTAAAATTTAAATTAACACTGTTTTCAATAAAATCTACTTTTTGACCAATCATATTAAATTAGTGCGCAGATTATTGCACAATTATATTTACAACTAGATTTTTTCATAAAAAAACATCACTATGGCTACAAGAGGGAATCTAGATTAATCTCACGAGTATCCAGATTCTCTTCCTTAAAATTACATTAGAAAAGGATGATTTTAAGGTTTGAAATTTGACGCTTTTGTATACCTACAATATTTTGTACCTATTCACTTTGAATTCAATAAATGAAACTTTTATCATCAAGAGAAAATAGGGCTTTAAAACACTTCCACTTGATGGAGAAGTAATTATTCAAGCAGCTAGCATTTCCTAACAACAAACTGTAAAGAATTCAAGTTTAATTCATTTACTAAATAATCAAGTTTGACCACAAATTTAAATTAATTATTCAAACGAGTGAAACTCGTATAAACTCGATTAATCTTTTACCCATCAAAGTTGTAATATAAACCTATTTATATATATGAAATTTTATTTTTTTATTGGTAAGAAATCTTCATTAGAAATTGCAAAAGGCACAATCAAATACATATTTTTATAAATTTAAAATTGGTTAGCTGAAATTTATAGATAGTCGTAAAATAGAAGTAATCATATAGCTTATCATAAAGAAAATCATGTTAGCTTATTACAAATATAAGATAACTTTTTTGAGTTACAAAAAAATATTTTAGTTTAACTTGCACAAATGATACCACTTTAAAACTTCTTGAACCCTTAATTAGAAATAATGATAGAAATAGGAGTCAAATCTCTGCCCGGTTACTCTGCATTTGGGCACTCTGTAGTAAGCCAGTCTCCGCTCTAGTTTCTCTCTAGGATTCTATCTTTTGAGAGTTTAGAGGTGGTGTCTAATCCCTGCGTGGTTCTTCTCGTTACAGTTTCTATGGTCTTTTCTTTCACCTACTATGGAAGGATTGCAACACTTGCGGAGTAATCTTCGGTTACACTTGTGGAGTAATCTTCGGTTGAGCAAAGAACAAGATGCCTCTATTGTACTGAGGAGTAGGATGTTTCTATGGTGAAGAGTAAGGGTGACTTGAGTTTAATTGGTAAAATTTGGTGTGATCAACAGTTGGGAAAACAGGTTGTAGAATTGACTATGTGATTGAGCTAAGTTATTGCATATTTAATGCTTTTGGAACTAATATATCTTAATTCTTTCATTACTTTTTCATTGGTTTTATATGGAAAAATGAATGAACCTAAGTTTTGATTTTAATTGATTAAAAGCATGAATTTCTGCTTAAATTTTATCAACTGTTGATTAATGTGGAATCTGGTCCACATCGCTCGAGCGGAGGTATTTGGCCACTTGAGCGAATTCAGGCAGATTCAAACGCTTGACTGCCGCTCGACAGTGAGCTCGAGCGGGTTGCCAAAAAGGAGATCGCTCGAGCGTAGGCATTTAGCCGCTCGAACGAAATCAGGCAGAGTTGAACGCTTGATGTTCGCTCGAGCTCAGGTTTGAACCCTCGATATCCACTCGACACTTCGCTCGAGCGGACATCGTATTTTACAAATCTAGGGTTTATTCCGCCGTTAGGGTATATATATGAGATTTCACATCTTATGGCCGATTTTTGACCTAGAAAATACTGTTTTTGATTACAAGCAACACTTAGAATCTTTTTCCTTGATATTTTTTTGACTCAAATCCGGAGACGGGGATTCACACGAGCAATCATTCACGCAACAACACGCAAATTCTTCTGGAGCACTCACTCACACTGCATTAGATTGAAGAACTCCTTGAGGGGTCCAATTGCTACTGCAGCCCAACCTCCTCCACCGCTTCAAATCTTCATCTCCATTCAATTGACTTGATCTTTTCATTTCCCCACTTGTTATTTAATTTCAGTTTTAAGTTTGTGGAATATTTTGAGATTTTTGGTTTAGAAGTTTGAGTAATTTATTTGTTATTCATTTAGTGTACGTTATTTATTTTTCTTGTTTCGTTAAACTTTCATTTTAATAGTGACTACAATTGGTATGGATTAATTTTAAGAATTTGAGATTTGAATACAATGATGAACCCTAGAACATTGATTTTGAGGCTTTTCAATTTCCAGTGCATGTTTTGTCAATCATTTTCTAGTCTAGTTTAATTCTTATCTTAATTTTATTAATTTCTTAGTTTAATCTCTTAGTCTTTTACATTTCAATCCGACACTCAAAAATCTAAAAACATAAATCTAGTCCATGACTAGTGCCCTTTTTCTTTCATTGTTGCACTCTTCCATCCTTTGCACATACCATCATCTTTATTTTCTCTTTGTGAAGATTTTCACATTTTTCAACGAGTTTAAGTTTAAGTAGCTTTCCCTGAGGAGAAGATCTAGAAATTTATTCCTAATTATTACGCGACATCCTCCTACACTTGGGATAGTGTTTATACTACTCATTTTTTAGTGAGTCACTATGGCAAGAATATGGCACCTTAGTAAACCTGCTGTGTTGAAGGGGGTTGGTAGGAATATGTTTGTGATGAGTTTTGTGACTCATGTAGATAAGGAAAGAGTAGAAGCTGGAAGGCCATGGTTTTTTGATGGCCAGTTGTTTGTGATTATTCCTTTTGATGGAATTACTCCAGTTCATGCATTGAAATTCGATATTGCTCCTTTTTGGGTGCAATTTCATAGTCTCCCTTTGTTTGGTATGAATAAGGATTATGGGATCAAACTGGGTGGTTCTATAGGTGAGGTATTGGAGGTGGATGTGGATATTAATGATGTTGGCTGGGGGAGCTGTTTAAGAGTTAAAATTATAATTGATTTAAAGAAACCTCTTGCTAGAGGAAGGACTTGCACTATGCAGGGTGCCAAGGTTTGGTGTCCAGTACAGTATGAGAAGCATCCTCATTTCTATTTTACATATGGTAGAATTATACATAAAAGTGCAAGCTGTCAAATGGAACATCAATCTTCCCCTCAATTTGGTGCTTGGCTACAAGCAGAGTCAAATTTCAAGAAGAAGTGAGAGCTATCACAGGATCAAAGTTCAAGAGTTGCAAAGAATATTGGGGTGGAGCAAGAGTAGAACATGGCGGCGGCTAGTGGTGCCAACCATGCTGAGATCAGGAATGATAACGTATGTCCCCCTTCAATGCCTACTAATGAGAATAGCGTAATTTCAGGCACAACTGTAGCTATTACTCTGAATAGCTTTAAGGCAGCATCTACTACTGACTGTTATAGGCAGGAGTCCCTCATGCTATAACAGTTATTATTGATAATATAGCAGTTGAAGGAGAGGTGGAGGTACACGTCCAAAAAGGTGGTCATTATGGGCCTGTTGGACCATCTCATATTGGGCCTGATGATAGGCTTGATGCTGGGCTCTCTGAGGTTATCGATGGGGCTATTGCGAAGCCTATTAATGGAAATGAAGATCTGCTTGATGAAGCTGCACCAACACAATCTAATTTGTTGCAAAGAAGGTGTACTAGAAGTTCTTAGAAGATAAGAGCTAGAGGGTCTTCTTCTATTCGAGGTGATGAGGATTTTAACAGGAAGAGATCTGTGGAGGAGACTGTAGGTGATATTCTACATGTTGTGGAGAATAAAAAATGTAAGTTTCAAACTTCCTCTAATGATGATTTTGTTCATGTTGAGAAGGACCATCAAAATAGGAAGGGTAACAAGTAATTGGGATTGACAATGGCTATGCAACAGTCCTGTCGCGGTCAATGAGTTTTATAAGTTGGAATTCCCGTGAACTTAGAAACCCACTGCGAATTCAGACCCTTTCTGACTTGGTCATAAAAGAAGTTCCTGAGATTTTATTTTTACAAGAAACAAGGTTACATGCTCGTGTAATGGAAAGACTGAAATAAAAGCTGGGTTTTTTTGGATGTTTAGTTGTTAGTTGTGAAGGGAGAGGTGGTGAGATTGCATTGTATTGGAAGAAACAATTTAGAGCTGAAGTTTAAAAATTTTCAAAGTTTCATATTCATGCTAAAGTTACCGAGGATGGTGTAAATGGTGAATCATGGTGGCTAACTGGGTTCTATGGTCAACCAGAGGTGAGTAGGAGAAGTGAATCCTGTTCTTTATTGAGGACTCTTAAAGTTCCTTTTGAAAGAGGATGGGTTCTATTGAGAGATTTCAATGAGATTATGAGTAATAATGAAAAGTATGGTGGAAGAGCTAAACTAGATAGGCAGATGAAGGCTTTTCGAGATGTCATTGAAGAATGTCAAGTTCATGATTTGGGTTTTAAAAGTAATCCTTTTACATGGTGTAACAGAAGGGAAGAGGGTCATACTATTAGTGAAAGGCTTGACATGTGCTTTTCTAATTTGAAATGGCACTCTCTATCCAATGGTAGTTGTGGTTAATGGTATAGTTGCTTACTCTGATCATATGCCTATAATCCTAAAGTTGTCTGAAGGGGTGCAACAGGTTCCAAGAAATAAATTGTTTCGATTTGAGGTAATGTGGGTGGAAGCTTCAGGCTGTAAACAAGTAGTTGATGGAGCATGGAAGGCAATTGAAGGAAGGAGGGAATTGAATACTGTCATGAGGAAGATTAAGCACTGCAATGAAAAACTCTCTGTGTGGAATAGATCCAGCTTTGGACATGTGCAGAGAAATCTACAAAAGGCAAAGAAAATCTTATATTAGCTCATCAGGCTTATCCATTTTCTATTAATAGACAAAATATTCAAATGGCATGAAGGGAGGTTTAACAATGGTTGCAAAGAAGTGAGACCATGTGGAAACAAAGATCAAAGGTTCTGTGGTTAGCTGAGAGAAATAAGAATTCACATTTCTTCCATCATAAAGCAACTTGGAGGAAGAAGAATAATTAGATTAAAGAGATAAAGGATTTAGCTGGAAGATGGCAAACTGATGAGGCAAGAGACATGATCATTACTGAGTATTTTCAAACTCTCTTCACTGTTGCTGAGGAGTTAAGCAATATGGATTTTCTGCATGCATTAAATGGTAAAGTTACATCTCAAATGGTGGAACAGCTCGATGCTACTTTTACAGCTAAGGAGGTAAAAAGAGCATTAGATGAGATGTATCCAACAAAAGCACCTGGACCAGATGCTATGGCCTCTATTTTTTATCAAAAATTCTAGTCTGTTGTTGTAGTTGATGTCACTAATGCAGTGTTGAATTCTCTTAATAGTGGTTCATTTTCTGTTGTGATTAATCATACCTTTGTTACTTTGATCCCTAAAACGAAAATGCTTGAGTATGTTTCTGATTATAGGCCAATTAGCTTATGTAATGTCATATATAAGTTGATTTCCAAGATTTTAGCTAATAGGCTCAAGCTGATTTTACTTGTTGTTATTTCACATTCACAAACAGCTTTTGTTCCGAGAAGATTAATTACAAATAATGTATTAGTGGCCTATGAAATTGTGCATTTTCTTAGAAGGAATGAAGGGGAAATGATGGTTTTATGTCATTGAACTTGGATATGAGCAAGGATTACAATAGAGTTGACTGGAGGTTCCTTGAATATGTGATGGTGCAAATGGGCTTCAGCTCAAGATGGATTCAGTTGGTGATGTTTTGTGTCATAACTCTCTTTTCCAATTCTGGTGAATGGTGAGCCTAAGGGACCAGTTATTCCAGCTCGTGGATTGAGACAAGAAGATCCCATTTCTTCCTATCTTTTTCTACTTTATACTGAGGGCTTTATAACTTTGCTGGACAAGGCAAATGAGCATCAATATATTGAAGGGATTCAGATATGTAGAGGGGCACCTAAGCTAAATCATCTTTTATTTGCAGATGATAGTATTATGTTCTGTAGAGCTACTATGCAATCTTGTTTAACCTTGCAACATAGGCTTAACATCTATGAGAAAGCTTCAGGACAGAAGATCAATAGAGAGAAGACTTCTATGGTGTTTAGTCATAATTTTCCCTCAGCTCAAAAAGTGGAGATCATGCAGTTTTGGGGTGTCACTTATTTTCAACAATATGACAAATATTTAGGTTTGCCACCTATGATTGGAAGAGGTAAACATCGAGCATTTTTAGCATTAAAACATAGAGTTTGCTCTAAATTACAAGGCTAGAAAGAAAAACTTTTATCACAATGAGGATAAGAAGTTTTGTTGAAAGCGGTGGCACTTTCAATTCCTACTTATACAATGAGTTGTTTTAAATTGCCAAAGTCACATGTTCAAATCTAGAAGGATTGATGACTAACTTTTGGTGGGGTCAAAGGAAAGAAGAGAAAAAGTTAAGTTGGGTTAGTTGGAGAAAGCTGTGTGAGACAAAAGTAGATGGAGGTATGGGATTCAAATGTATTCAAACCTTCAATAAGGCTCTTTTAGCTAAGCAAGATTGGAGGATAATGAATGAGGATTCCACTATTCTTCATAAGAATTTTAAAGCTAGATATTTCCCAAAATCCAGTTTTATAGACTCTAGATTGGGTGCTAATCCTTCCTATGTGTGGAGAGGTATATGGAAAACCAAGCACGGTTTATTAAAAGATTGTAGATGGCAAGTTGGAAATGGTCTATCTATCAAAATATGGACTGATTATTGGCTTCCAAATCATAAGCTGCTGGCTGATCTGGTTGCCAGACCTGTTGCAACTGATTTACAGGCAATGGCTTCTCTTATCAAGGAGGCAAATTAGAGAAGATGAGATACTGAGAAGGTGAGAAGTGTGCTGCCAGCAAGGGAGGCAAATGAGATGCTAAGTATAAGATTGTCATCAAATAATGTGCCAGATTTACTTATATGGGAGCATTAGAAAAGTGGACTTTACAGTGTAAAAAGTGCTTATGCTTTTTTTAGTTCTTTGAAGCAAAACAGAGAGGAGGCAAGAAGTTCAAGTGTTGCAGAAAACAAATTATTATGGAAGCATCTTTGGAAAATGCATGTTCCTTAAAGAGTTAAGGTGTTTGAATGGAAAGTTTGTAAAAATATCCTTCCTACCTTTAAAAACCTGGAGACCAAACGTGTATTAGATGAGGCTAGTTGTCAATGGTGTCAAGCAGAAGATGAGGATTTAAACCATGCACTGGTCTATTGTCCTCATACCATTGACTGTTGGGTGTAGTTTTTTCCTAATATAAAAGAAGCAAAAGGCTATAGTTTACACAAATGGCATAATCTATCATCAAAAGAAAAACAATAGGAGAATTGGAGAAGTTGTTTCTTCTAGCATGGGGGCTTTGGTATAGAAGAAATCAAAGAATATATGAAGGTAATATACTGTCAACTGAGCAAGTCATGGGGCATGCTTTCACTCTATACCAGGAACATAATGCTGCAGCAAAGGCTATGAAGATTCAACAAAAATATAAGTGCAATTGGCAGCTCCTCCAGCAGGTATGTTGAAACTCAATGTTGATGGAGCTCTCTTTAGTACTCAATGTAAGTCTGGTGTTGGAGTAGTGCTACGAGATCATGAAGGGAAGGTGTTGTTTACTGCAAGTAAATCTGAAGCTACTATTGCATATCCAATGGAAGTTGAATTAATTGCAATCTTAAGGGGTTTGTAGCTGTGCATACCTCTAGGAATTGCAGAACTGAGGGTAGAGTCTGATGCTTTGCTAGTAGTCCAAGAATTGGAAAAAGAAGGCTATTCTACAATTTTGTGGGGTGGTTTGGTCCAAGAAATCAAGAACTTGTTCCAAAGGTTTCCCACTTGGTCTCTTCAACATAGGGGACGGGAAGCTAATGGAGTAGCTCGTGCATTGGCTAGGTTTGCATGGAATATTGATGATATTATTATTTGGTAGGACTCAATTCCGGATTGTATTTCCCAAGCTATTTGGGTTGATTCAAATTTGTAATGTTTTAGCTTTGATGAATAAAAGTTCCACTTTGTTAAAAATTAAAAAGATAGAAATATATACAGAATTATCCAATTAGCAAACCAAACCCTTCCATTTGCATAAAATAGAGGTACCAAACAAGATATCCAAAATTATTCAAGTAAACCGAATAGTACATTTTGATATTCATTACTATTCACTTCATTATTTGGTATGATTCGTAATAATATCCTAAATATTCCTAACCCATTCTTCAAAATTTCTATCTCAGAATGACTAATGCACCTTAAATTCCATCTTCACTGCTATATATACAACACTATATACCTACATAGCATAAACCATAACTAAGAAGTTACAAGAAGATAGAAATTCAAGGGTAGCGTAATAAAGTCGACTTTCCTGATCTGCATTAATCACCAGAGGCTCTACGCAGTCAGCGACAAGGAGACGATGGAAGAGAGCTTGAATTTGCGGACTTTCGCTGAATTCTCAGGCTGAAAGAGAACCTCAGTACTTGATCTTACAGTAACTTCCTTCCACTCAGAATCTGAAGTCCCTTCACTCCTATAATCCCGAGGCAAGTACAAAACTTGGAGCTTTGAGGGGGCTGAAATTGGCAAATGGTAACTTCAATTCGTATGAAGGTTAAAGAAAATATACACAATAAAATTAAGCAAGCATCTACGAGGTGCATATACAAGGCGAGTGTCACTTTCCTACCACAACTTTCATTTTTCTCCCTTTTGGTTTCATAAAAATGGAGATGTTTGGATGGCCAATTAGCATCTGCTCTCTTGCAGGCCAATTTTAAAAACGAGACAATGCCACAGGTTAATCTATAAAGCAAACCACAAACCCAAGCATCACAGCCATCTTCCAGGCTTTTTTGCTACCGTGATACCATACCCAAACCATTTCCATGCCATACAATCGCTACAGTATCAAATTTTAATTACAATCAGGCAGTAGTCTCACAGTGATGCGATAGGTAGAGCTAGACCACATCCAATGCTAATTTCATTAAATTTTTAAAGGTCATAGATGCTAATAATATAAAGCATGCACTTACAATTGCGGAATGATCTCCATTTAGATATTCTCACATAACTGCCTTGTACTTCTAAGCCACGACAGCACTTAACTTTTACTATCATATGTGGTCAGTTTACAGAGTTTGGTAAAAATTTATATCCTCCCAGAAGAACAATACATCTACGTTCTTCCAAAGCTCATGGAAACAAACAAAGCTCATAAATAATAAATCTGCATTCTTCCCAAGTTCTCAAGAAAATTATGCAGTTATGCGAATCATCTGTCCTCCTACTAGAAATGTTTTATTATTAATTGCATCTTGGTCCCTATAATGCCTCGAGCAGCTGCAGCATTTTTTAGCTACTCATAAAATTTAACAGTGTTTTGACACAACATTTTCTTCCACATATCATGGAGCATTTTTAAACCTATGGAAGCCCATTTGAATGAAATGAGATGATAAAGTTAGACCAGACAAGATCCTGATATGGATATTGTCTCAACATTGAACTAGCATATTTAGAAGCTTCAGTTCTCGATATTGTCTAATACAGCTAGTTTGTATTTTTCTTTTTTAACACAGTAACATATATTAACTGTTGATGGGATTTAGGGCTAAAGAGCATGCAAAATTGACCAAACAATTAAACTTAAGACTTCAATATCCCTGAATTACAAACCCTAATTTTAATCATGATGTATAAAATTATGGTTCCTCAAAAATGTGATTTCAATACTACAGCATAACTGTAAAGAAAATAAGTAAATTTAACAAAAGATGATAGGAAATTACCAAATCCAAACATGCTTGTCTTTTGGACGATCAGGCGACTGACTTTTGATCTTTTAATATTTTTCAAATCCTGGATGTCTTCCTGCTTACCCTTGAATTCCAGAAATTCCCCTAGGACATATTTGTTGCCTTTAAGCTCCAACCTGCAGAAGTATAAGAAAAACCATTTGACAACCGTCTATAAATTGGTTGAGAGTGGAGGAAAAGACCCAAGTATTTTGATGATTTCATTCTGTCTGGGGACGCAACTAGGGTCAGATGCAATGGGATGAAAAGCATCTCAATCCCAAGTTACGTGTTTGCCGGAGCCCATCATCCTGTTTCACTTTTTCATTCAACCATAGCTGGCATTGACTGTTTGGGGGGATGTTACCCTCCCTTGTCGCACCAAAAATAAAAAAAATACCATGTCCACTGCACTGTTCATTGATGAAACGTGCTTAAGAAACTCAAAGACGAGGATGTATAGCTTTAGAACTATTATGATCAATAAAGAAATTATTATAATAACAAATATATATATATATATATATATATATATATATATATATATGAAAAATTGCAATGAACAGTAATATGATATATAAACAATAACCACCAAAACAATTATCTGCAAACTAAGGCCCATTTGGATAAGCAGTTGGTCTCATTTCATGTCATCCCATCCCATCCCATCTCATCTCATCTCATATCATCTCAGCATCCAAACACTACTCAAACACAAATACTTTTCAATTTCTCTTTCATGCCTTTTCATCTAATCATTACTAATCATTCAAATTTCCCAAACTTCCATGTAAACACAAAAAACAATTCAACTTTTTCAAATTCCAAAACAACAATAATATTAAAAGATTATTTTAACAATATTTTAACTTTATAATATTTTTATTCAACTTTTTCTCTCTCCTTTTCCAAAACCCAATAAAAATCTTAACTCAAACTATTTCACTACTATTTACAAACCATCTCACTACTATTTATAGATTTCTCATCTCATCTCATCTTATCTGACTATCCAAATGAGGACATGTAGTATGGTAATAAACTAACTTCTGTCAACTCAAAATTTCCATACTTCTTTTAACCAAAACACTTGCACTTAAAATGGGTACATAGTTGGGTTGAGTGCTGTTTCTTGTTTACATAGTAATGGGTACATATCTTGACTTTCAACTTTACCAATCACCATCACATGAATTTTAAGCAATTAAAAAACTATTGTTCTGCGAAAAAAAAAAAAAAAAAAAAAAAACGGCTCCCTCATACTTGAAAGTTAAGATGCCTCAAGCATGGTTCTAACATTAACCACCCAGATTTAACATTACAACAAATCTATGAGGTATAGATAGCAACACACCTATCCCACATTGGAGCTGTGCTAAGGATGAAATTAAGCTTCTCTTGTATAGATTCTTGCATCTCTTTCTTACCACTGCGAAAGGCACCTTTCAACCAACCAGAAAACATATTTTTATATTCTGGTTTCTGTTTTATCCACTGGTCGTAGGTAATGACCTCGGAGGGAAAATCGCACGAAGGGATGACGCTACAAGTAAAAATGAAGTAGCTAATAAAAAGTTATGATGTAAGAAACTGGTATCAGCAGAAAATCATGGAGTCGCCATACAGTGAATTAAGCAACTACTTACTTTACAGAACATCACAACAAATATAGGCCATAACTGGTAAATTAAATTCTAACTTATTTGAGCTTCATTTGCAAGCCCTTCGATCAGCTTCAAACATATACAAAACTTAATCTAGGAATTCTGCTATGATTTTGCAAACAGCAAAAGCTTGCAAATCTACTACGCCTTTAGAAGAAAACAACAAGAAGATGAAAATGCAAATGTTCAACTTCTGAACCTCACCCAAAAGTCTAAGCCTCTGAGAATCCTCTCAGAAAAGTGCAAAAAATGGGAATCGATCATAGTACCAACAGAAAAGCATATTTTCTCACAATTTCCTAGGCCAATCAATCTTATAGCACAATAAAGCACAAACCACATATTGCAGCCAAAATATAAAAGCACCAACTCCAGGACATTGACAATAAGAACATACAAGCATATTATAAATACAATTATATAAACTGTAATCACTTTTTAATAACCGCATCATCAGGAAAGCTTCAATGTATACCAGAGCTTCGGATTAGGCAGTACAACTTTGCAAGAGAAATATCCTTCTGGTAAAGCAACTCCTCTCTGTTCAAGATATGATTCAAGAATTGAAGCTTGCTTTTTAGTCTCCATCACCTGACATGTGAAAAGTTAAAGAACCGGTTGTAAGAACATTCTCATTATCAGCAACATTAAAAAATACAAAGAAGATAAAAAAGAAAAAGAAAAATACCCTATTCTCATAGTCATGGAACTACTAAAACTAAAAGGTTTTTTCAGATATCATAGGAATTATGCTTGAGTGTTTGGTCTAGAGAGGAGTATCTTGGTAGATTCTCAAGTGTTAGTAATTTAGTTTCTATTCAAGTTTGTAAGTCAAGGGAACTTTACCAATTTGTCGTTGTAGAATATGGACCATAGTTATGGGCTGTGGGTCATATTTCATCCTTGTTATCTGTGCAGCTTTAATGCATTTTGCCGTTTGGTTCCATTAGTCCGTGTTCAATTGTACTCAAATATTATGGAAGGCATGTATGCCCTATGTGATATTGTTTTAATCACACTGTGAACTTGGGGACGTCTAGGAATCAATAATATTGTTTTTAAGCATGGCTTTGGGGAATGGGTTTAGGGTTCCATCTTGTCCATACTTTTGTAAGACATTTCTGTCTTCAATTTCTTTCTCTTAGCTTCATTGTTTTGTTAATCATAGTCCTTCAGTGTTTGAAATTCTTAAGTGTAAACCTCTGGTTTATATGTTTATAATTAGCCTGTTCACAGCTTCAACATGGTTCTCTTTCCAGACTAAAGTCCATATGTTAAAGGAATTTGAGCCATCTGTCAGGTTTTGTATTTCATCTCTTCAGTTTTCTGTGATTTGGTTTCACTTTTGACATATTACTTTCTTTTTTCCAGAAGAGACGTCTCCCCAAACTTATTAGTCCATTTTCATCTCCAATATATTCCATTTTCGGTCAGCCTGTAATATGAACTTAAAAGGTCCCTCTATCAAATATCTACTACATTAAAAAAAAGAAAAAAAAAGAAAAAGGGACATCACTATTTCAATGTATAGCATCTACACTAATTTCAAGCTAGAAATTAACTTCTTTAGCTCTATCATAACTAAAGAGATTTGACAGAGTCTACCGAAAGCAATATCTCATTTGGACCACTAATTATTAATAATCAATAAGAATGACACCATTTCTCCTAAATATCAAACAATGAAGCTATCCACGGAATTCAAAGAATTAAATGAAAATGGGGCGTTAGTTAATAGATATTAGATGCATTTACTAAAGAGAAAGGATCACCGGCAATCCCAAACAAGTTAGTGCCTAATCATTATCCCTAAAGGAGTTACAACAACAAGCTCTAGCGTCCTATATCTGCAAGAAGATTGTAAATTCATCCACCAAGAACATAGAATTCAAATAGTGACTTACAGGATCAGGAAGACGCTCTATTTTGTGCTTATTGCGGCTTTCACAATTCCAGCTGCCATCCGCATTCAAGGTTACAATTCCAGATAAATTCTTAACAGATATCACCACTGCCTCCCTGAAATAATTAAAAGATTATATACAAAAAGAAGGAAATGGAAGCAAACGGAGAAATTAAATGCCTAATAATCCCTCTTTTGTTTCACTCCTCTAGTTTTTTACAACATCTTCACCTCAGCCAAACATAAGATGAAAAATTCAGCAAATTTTAAAGTTCAGAATGCGAAAAATCTTACCCTTCGGTGACAAGAACCATGTCGACATTCTGTCGTGAACCGGTGTCGGCGTCTGGTATTCGAAGCCCCACGTACACCTTTCCACCATAAAGCTTTTTAAACCTGGACAATGTTTTAAAAAAACAAAACTTGAATTACAGGAGCATACTCTCTGTCTGGATCACTAGAAAAAACAGTAAGGAAAGAGAAGAAAATAAAAAGAATATTGAATCACATATTTTCTGATGATTCAGCCAGTTAGTTTGAACAAAGGAAAAATAAATTAAGAAAAAAAAGGCAGATTGCTTGCTTGAGAAGAAATAAGATGCTTCAATTCAATGAGTTCGTAAACGATGAAGAAGAACCAAAAAAAATCACATATCTACTTTCTCTGGTTTGTCTCGCACTTTCGCAGCAACCAAAGAGATTAAATGATCGAGACAAAATAATTTCTTTAAAAAATCAGTAAATACCGATTTGCGACTTCGAAAAGAGCACTAGAATCAGAGGTTTCCGTCTCCAAAACATCGTCATCGTAAAAGAAAAGCCTGAACAATATGTAAATGAACAGGCAACATAAGATCTCTATCCACATGGTATTGCCGCTCCTGTTTAGCTCCTCACAATTTTGGCGTAGCTTGAAAATTTGCAAATGCGATGACACATTGTGGAGCAATTTAAGTAGATATATCTTCGACTTTCTTTACTTTTTCTCGGAAAAAAAGTTTTCCGTGTCGTGACGTCGGTAACGGGTGGGCGCGTTGACGCGAGTTCGGGTTTAAGGCCCTGTTTGTTTACACAAAACTAAAAATCTCATCTCATCTCATCTCAACTCATCATTACACCTTTTTCAAATTTTTATACAACTTTTTCAAATCCTCATATAAAATATAATAAACAATTTCACTTTTTCAAATCTCAATACAAAATTAATATTACAAAATTATATTTTAATAATAGTTTATTCATTACTATTTAAAACATTTCATCTCATCTCATCCGTATAACCAAACGGGGCATCAGCGAATTTTTGGCCTCGTTCGAATATTATTGTGAGTTGAGATATTTATCACTAGTAGTGAAATAGGACGATAGGGTGAGTTTTGTATTTTTTAAATAAATTTAGACGTGTTTAGATATTACGATAAGTTTAAATATATTTATGAGAAATTGAAAAATATTGTAGATTCTAAGTGTAAAAAAATGTTGAGTTGAAAAAAGGTTATTGATCTTACATGTAAAGAGATTTTGAGTTGAAATGAATTTAGTAATTTTAGAGTTGGGTAGTGAGATGAGAATTTTTGGTTTTAGATGAAAATTTAAAATATTATTTTTTAATATTATTATTTTTTTAGGATTTGAAAATGTTAAATTGTTTATTATATTTTATGTGAGAATTTGAAAAAGTTGTAATGATGAGATGTGAATTTTGTATCTCATCGCACTTGTCAAAATTGCCCTAATGTTAGATTCAGCTTAAAATTAAATAGTTAATCTCAATTCAGTCTAAATTTCAAACAGGGCCTTAGAAAATAGAAAGAGAAATATTTTTATAATAAAAATAAATCCATAAATTGACGTAATTTAATATGATATGCTAGATTATAAATTATTTCTATCATAAAATAGATCTAACTTATCATATAAAGTCATTTCATATTACAAATTTACTTTTATGTGATTTCTTTGTAGTGATATTACTTCTCATAAATGGTAATAGAAAATGATTTGTAGAAATTTAGAGTGTACAAACATCTCAAAACTCTTTTTTTTAAAAAAAAAAGTGAGCAAATTTGAAATCTATATGAAAAAATCTATTTTTTTAAACGATAGACTCTATATTATTTTACAAAAGAAGTGTTTGAAGATAGCTCACTTTATAATTGTATCTAATATTACTAATTAATTATTAAATATTTTGCGTTATTTTGTAAGTTTATTAGGATACTCCTAAATGTTATATTACGAATTTTCTATGTCTAATTTTATTTAAATTTAAAATTTTCAATTTGGTTAAGAACTTCAAAGAGATCTCAATCTTTTGCATGCTTTAAATGCATAATAAAATATAAATACGTGCCACTAATCTTTTGTCAAACTCGAATTCAGCTCAAATGAGTCATTTGTGAAAACAAAGTTTTAAATTAATTATTAAATAATATTACTAAGGCTAAAGTTATATAAGTTCATATAAGTTCGAATAATTTTATATTTATTATTTTTAGTATTATTTCTATATTTATAATAAAAATAATTTGAATATTTAAAGATATTAGAAGAAATCATATTTCTAATGCTAAGCATAATACTTGAATCCTTATGAATATTTTTTTTTTCTAATCAGAATCCTAATGAATATAATCATTGATATATGATATCTATAAATATATAAAGATATTGACAAAAAGTCATAGCTTGTTTATTAATGTTTGTAAATAAAATTATAAAATAAATAAAATTATAAAATACAAAATAATAACCTATTTTACCAAAATAAAGCAGCTTGTGAACAAATTTGAACTTGCTCTAATATTAAATTAGTTTTTCGTGATCATAAAATACAATTCGATAAAAAGTTTGAACCCAAGCCGTGTAAGGACAAAAGTAAAACGAATAAGATTTGACAACCAATTACTCTCGAAAGCGGTTCGTTTCTATCGGTAAAATGTTGGAGAATGAAATGATATGAAAGTTTTGTGAACAGTAATAAAATGGTTTGTGAATAAATAATAAAATAGTTTAAATTAAGGATTTATTAGATTTTAGAAAATGAGAAAAAAATTTTGAAATAAAAAATATTATAAAGTTAAAATATTATTATGATATGATTTTTTAATATTAATTTTATTTTAAAATTTTAAAAAAATTGAGTTGTTTTTTGTTTGTAATTTTGAAAAAGTTGTAATGATTAGTTTGAAAAGATTATAATGATTAATTAAAAAGTGTTTGTAGAAATTTAGACCCTCTTGCCCCCAACCTCAACTCCCAAACACAGCGTACAACCCCACGCCCCATCCATATCGCTTGGCAGAAGGGTTTCCGTTTCTTCCTTTTCTATGGGTTTTACTTGTCCTCCCATCGGCCCCATGCACCAACCTTTTTGACCAAATAAAAGTCGTTTGGACTCTCCTTTCCTTCCATCCCTAGTCGATGATTTTACTATTTTTGCCCCTTTTTTCCTATGTTTTAGAGCCATTCGGATTATTAAAATATCTCCGTATATCGTAGTAAAATAATTTAAATTAAGAATTTATTAAAATTAAAAAAAAAATTTGAAGAAAAATATTATAATTTTAAAAAATTGTTGAATTTAATTTTATTTGAAACTTAAAAAAGTTATAATAATTATATAAAATAATATAAAGATTCAAAATTGAAAGTATTTTGTATTAGAGCTATATTTTAAAAAAGGGTTTTACTATTAATCATCTCCCTACATCACACACTATATTTTTTTTTAATTTTTTTAAAAAAATTTAATTTTATTCTTTCTAAATTAATTGAATTATTCTACTCATTATTCACGCACTCATGTGATGGCTCACCTTCACGCTCCACTGCCCAATCTAGTCTAACACAACTACTTTTTCATAAGCTTCACGTCCTTCCAACAAGGGAAAAGGTTATGTTCAAAAAACAATAGAAAATGTTATATTGTCCTCCAAGATGACCGCTCACCTTGGCAATGAACAGTCACTCTGGTGGGTAGAGCAGTAGCTCCCTCCAACAATATGAGACCGACTTATTAAAGCTATTTCCTGTTTGTTTGGTTCTGATTTCTCGCTCTTATAAACTTGTTCAGAGTAATTGTTGGGATTTTCCATTCCCATTAATTGTCACTCATTATTTTTTTAGGGGCAAGAAACCACCACCCTTTGATGGTAGAAGTGCGTTCCCAGTTGAACTCCTTGGAGTTGGGAACTTGTGATAAGTTTCCTGTTCAAAAGTAAATGTAGCCAGACCTCCTATCAGTTTGAATTTGAATTGAAGATGCATAAAAAGTTGTGCAATATGGCAGTAAAGTTCTCACTTCTCAACTTTCACTCGAGGTTCTGTTTTCCAAGTGTCATTGGCTCCACGCCATCAAGCAGAAAAAGAATGCACATTATAACGTTAGACTTCTTTCCATTTCAAATATTTATGAAAAAAAAAAATGAATAGTAATAAAAAAATAATAATAATAAAAAATAGTGAGTAATTTGTAAATAACAATGAACTATCTATCAATAGTATTGAATAATAATGAAGTAATTTCGAACACAACCTAACGAGTTTGCTATTCATCATCTTCATACATCACACACTAAATTTATTTTTATTTTTTAAAATTTTTATTATTTTAAAACTAATTGAGTTCTTCTACTCATCATCCATGTATTACACATTTAATAAGAGAAAAAAAAAAAATATATAATATGGGATGTAAAGATGATGAATATAATTTTTCATAGATTTATATTTAAAAATGAATAAAATATATAAATATATTGGTCACAAATTTGCAAATAAGAATTATATTATGAGGGTGTTTTAGGAAATTTGACAGGAATATGATTCCATACGCCATTGAAATACATGTTGAAAGATCTATTCCACCATTACGACCAAACCTATAAACAGTAATGACTATTAGAACAAGTCCACACCTTGCTGTCAATATCATGCATCTAACACTTGTTTCTGTGAGTGTAGACTTAGATAAGGATGATCATAATCTGACAGCAAAGCTTTTGCCAACTTTCTTCTTCATATAAGGGGACCACAATCCATCAAAGAAGTGTTGTAAACATTTCCAATGCCGCAAATTCCTAGGATTCATTCCACACTACTTCTTGAATAAGTTACCTGATGCACCATTACTCGAGCAATTGCCATTCCAACATATTGTAATGCTGAAATAGATTAGAGTTTGCAGATGAGTACCACATGAGAAATACTATTTTCCACCATAGATTTCATCATTTCTAATCACAAATGTTGATATAACACATTTTAAGCATTGCCCATTTAAGTGATAGATATATGAAACCACTTAAAATACTTCACATCAAAAGAGGTGACTGAGAATGATAAAATATAGGATGGAGAGTAACGTTGTTCTTATCTCTTGCAAGGATAGAGGATTCACTTTGCCTTTTTTTCCCACACAACTAACAGAGTTTCTCTTCATATTTTAAACCATCCCTTCTATTTGTGCAAGGTTGAAACTTCCCAACAATTTGAGCCTGTCATACTCATACCCAAGCGAGTTATCAACACAAGATATTGCATGATTTCGCATTGGATCAAGGAAACATTTTGTTACTCTTTGCAACAATTAACAGCATTATGCAATACATTAAGAATAGAGGAGGTGGCAGCGGATGCAGATAAAATTTCAAATTAACACTCCTTTTAATAAAATCTGAAGAAGAAGGGCAATGATACAAAATGAAAAAAAATATATATATAGAATCTCCATCACATACAAGATACCGTCCCACATGGTGAATCACATTGAGGAAAAAAAATAGAAAGAAAAAACTAAAGATAATACAAGCCTCTTCTTTTCTTTAACCTATACTGTTCTTTGGAAGCAAAAACAATGAAACAAACACATTTAAGTGCAAAATAATACCAAAATATACTTGCCTGCTAGTAGGGCACAAGTTAGGCCAAACTGGTCTGTTTCTCTACTTGCTGGTGCCCTTCTTCTTGAGCAGGCTTCCAAACTTTCCAAGCAACGGCTTCTTCTTCTTCTTCTGTTGTTGCTGCTTTGTTGGTGAGCTTCCACCATCATTATTGTTTTCTGTAGAGGATACCCCATTTATCTGATCAAAGCTCTCACCACCCTCCACCCTTGACTCAACTTCCTCTTCAAATGATTCCTGCTCCACTTCTCTCTCGGGTGAAAACTCTTTCTTTTCAATTTTGCAACTCTCCCACATCT
The DNA here is from genome assembly GCA_011037825.1 of Carya cathayensis. NCBI lineage: Eukaryota > Viridiplantae > Streptophyta > Magnoliopsida > Fagales > Juglandaceae > Carya > Carya cathayensis. The sequence continues at coordinate 28,772 of QGSO01000660.1, forward strand.
TAAACTCAACTTGCACCGAGTCATCTTCTTTTTCCTCCAGTTTTCCATTCCCATTCTCAATTTTGGCAGAAACCATTTTTTCAGACTCCTCATTCAAGAAATTCTTTTCTTCCTGAAAGTTTTCTTTTCCAGGTTCATCACATTGATGACTTGGAAACTCCGTTTTAGGCTTCTCTTCTTTTGCATGTCCATTCTCTTCAGAGAATTCAACCACCTTTGGAAGCAAATCATAGTCCTTTTCACTGTCAGTTAGATCACCATTTTCTTCTATCTGCTTTTTGGCCATAGCTTCTTCAAGTAACTTAGATAACTCGTCAACTTTCTGAAGAGAAGTAGCTTCCCTAGTTCGGAGTTCCTCATTTTCTTGAATTATACTCTGCAACTCATTTTCTTTGTCCAACAGACTTTCTTTCAATTTCATGTTTTCAGCCTTTTCTTTCCCAAGAGTTTCCTGCAAATTAATTACCTCGGCTTCAACTTCCTGTAGGCTTTCTTTCAACTGAGCTTCTTCCTCCTTGCTGGCACAAGCTTCTTCCTCGGTTAACTTGAGCAAATTCACCAGCCTATTTATTTCTTTTTCCAGAGAAGAGTTCTCTTCTTCAGATTGCTTAACACAATCCACCAAATGAAGTTCTTTTTGCTCCCACTCAGCCTTGGAGATTTCAAGTTCATTCTTGGATTGTCGAACTGTATCCGTAAGAAGAAAAATTTCATGTTTTGCACCATCAATCATGCTTTTGTACTTATCATTCGTTGCATTCAAGACCAGCTTTAGATCTTCTATCTGGGTTTCATAGTTTTCATGCTCACCTTGAGTGGACAACAGCTTTTCTTTCGCTTCTCTTGCTTCTGCAGATACCTCATGCAAGGCTGAAGCTAACCTTTCCATTGATTTCTTGCTCTTCTCTTCTTCACTCCTGGAATTCTCCAATTTATTAATTAGTTCAACTTTCTCCTCTAATAAGGCCTGAACATTAGAAGCTGCAAGCTTCTCATTATTCAAAGCCTGGGCTTTCTCCTCCTTCAGAGTGTCAAGCTCGGACTTCAGAGATTCAACCTTTTTGACCATCTCAGAACCTTCTTCCTTGGCCATATCAAGACATCGTTCTGAATCCTTGAGATCCCCTTTCTGTCTTCCAATTGTAATCTCCAACAACCCCACCTTCTCTTTTAGAGAAGAAATTTCAAATTCTGCATCATGCAATAATTCATTGTTTCCCTCTAGTTGTTTCATGACTGAATTCAAAGACTCTGATGCAGATCTTTCCAACTTATTTGCTTCCTCGACCTGCGTCTCCAACTCCTCAACCCTGTTTTTCCACTCCTCCACTAGACTACGAGCATAAGATTCAGCCATCTTTGCAGCTTCTAGTTCAACATTAAGTTGTTCAATGGAAGCCTCTTTTTCTATCAACTTCTTCTCGACACCTTTCACTTTCTCAAGCTCTTGTTTCAAAGAGTCTATCTCTGATTTAAGCTTCAACACCACCTTGTTGTTTTCAGTGGCCTCAGTTTCACGCTTTGAATCAAGCAAGGCCTTCAACTGGGTTAACTCAGCTGAGAGAATCTCCACTTTCTCAGCGTGAATCTCAGCAATCTTTGTCGCATCATCAGCGTGGCTAAGTGCCTGGGTCTTTGCATCGCATGTCATGGTCAGTTCCTGCTTTACTCTTTGAAGCTCCTGAGTGGTAGAGAGAAGAGATGCCACATCCATAGCATGTTGGTTCCTCACAGCTTCAAGTTCTTTCTGCCATTCCTCTTCCTTCTTCTGGGCTACCTCGATTCCTGTCTGCTCCAGCTCAACAGCCCGGAACTTATCAATTTCTGAATTCTCCTCAGCTCGCTTTTGAGCCACCAAAGCCTCCCTGAGTTTCTCATTCGCTTCTTCAGCAACTCTTTGTGCTTCTTTTAATTCATCAATGGCTTTTGTCTTCTCCTTCTCAACCAAAGCGATCTGTTCCTTTGCTTTCTTTAGATCTTCCTGAACAACATTCAATTGCACCTGTAATTCTGATCCCTTTGCAATCCGTGTAGGTTGCTTCTGAAAACTCAAGACAATGATGCATATCAATATACAGATTGCTCATCCCAAAGGGCATACAAAGGGAGAATCTCTTCCCATTTCAAGAAACAAACGAACTAAACATGAAATGAAAGCCACACTTGGCAGTCCATTTACGAAACTAACTCTTTAGCAGTTCATTCTAGAACATTACAAAGGTATTTTCCCGGATATTTCGTTGTCTAAGAAGAGTGAAGAAACAAACAGCGATGGTCTTCTCTTCTCATCTCAAAGCTTTTAGAATTCAAAATCCCAACTTTAGAAATGGAAAAACATGCTTCAAATAAGTGGAGATAAATAGCATTTGAAATGTGATTGTAATTCTTACTTCAGGTGGGGTAACGGTAGCGGCTCTTGATGATCGACGCTCAGTGGTGGGTTTGGAAGTAACCGATCGCGGGGACCGATCAGCTGAAAGGCGTGGATTCTGCAAAGGAGAGGCTGAATCAGATTCTGATTTAGCTACTCCCCTGCTTGGTCTACTAACTTTTGGAGTAGCCGGTGATGCTTTGTGAGGAGTTGCGGATAAAGTAGACCTGTGAAGTGCAAAGTCACATAAATATAGACCCGTATTGAGAATGCTTTGAATTGGATAGGAAATGGGAGATTTACAACCATAATCATGTGCATGAACGCAACTGGAAACTTAAAAAAGTACAGATGGATCTAAGCCGAAAACGGGAACTTCGTACAGAAACTCGCCGTCAGAAAAAAAAACAGCAAATATAACTCAAACTGAAAAATAGAAGCACTGAAACACCGAGCAAGATTAAATGTAAACTATATTTGATGTTCGGGAAATAAATTGTTCAAGGTCAGATCCAAGTACATATCTACAGAATTCACCAGAAAAAAAAAACACCAATGACCTTGGATCAAGATTAAGAACCAGGAAATGAAGAAACCCCATAAAAAAAAAAAAAAAAAAAAACCCAGAACTGCGAAAGACGATTGAAAGAGGCACTGGAGAGAAATACTCTCACCTAAAATTGATGCAAAGATGCATAAGAATCACTAAAGAGATTATAAACAACAGATCCAACCGATTAATCTTCCAAATACAGAAAATAAAAATCTCGAATTGATGTCACCCACTGATCTTCTAAAATAGAAAAGACAAACCAGCGAATAAAACAACATAAAGATACAAAACCAGATCTCCGAAGAGGGACATAAAAGAAGACAGTTATTGAGTGAGAAAATTCAAGAGCGATGAAGGGTCGAGTGAAGTTACTTGGATTTGGATGACATGGTTGTGGAGATGTCGAAATTGATTGTTGTAGCCAGATAAAGTGAGACAGAGGCGAGTTCCCTTGAATACGGGGCTGCTAAAATGCTGACATTGTAAGAGAATGTCCAAGATGTTTCAGATCAGTATACCATATGTCAACTTCTTCTTCCCTTATTTCAGAAACAGCATATGAAAGAAGAAGATGAAGATCATGAAGTGGATGATGCAGAAGAAAGAGCTAGAAAGAAAGAAAGAAGAGTAGAAAAGAATTTACAGAACAGAAACCAAATTATTTCGGGTTGGGTCTGCTGTCTCTTATTAAGTGTCCACACAGAGACAAGACAACACAAACTCAACACTCGAAACACACACTCTCTCTCCTTTCTGGGCGAGGATGGCATTGGATGTTTTTTCAATTTTTCAGCCTTTCAGGTGCACACTCATTTACGAAAGTACCCCTGGTCGTTTTCTTTAACCTGTCAAAGGTATTCGTAACTTTTCCAGAGGCAAGCCAGAGGACCTGCTTTTCAGGAAGGAAAGAAGATAATTCAGTACTCGGGATTTTTTACTCTTTTTCCTTTTTTTTTTTTATATAAAAAAAAACAGAGGTAAAAGAGTTTATTAATTTAATAAGTTTTGAGAAAATTATAAAATACCTAAATTATTTGTTTCAATAGACAAATTAATTAATTATAGTATTATAAATGAGAAATAATATTTAAATATGCAAATCTTGCATATTATTTTTTAAAAAAAATTAATAAATATGAGATTCATATGAAAAATTTAATTTTTTAATAATATATTGTGAAATTTAAATTTTACTCTTTTTCAAAAGAAATATATAAAATTGATTGATTCTAAAGCTGTATTTAAAATTACTTCTTCCTAACATCTAAATTATTTTTCAATAAATAATTCAATTATATAATAATGATCACGAGAAATAGTTGAATTGTTAAAGAAGAATAATATTTTTAACAATTAATTTGGTTAGAAAAATGGGTAAAGAATTATAGGATAATTTTAAGGTCATCGGTATAAGGTGGTCGTTTAAAGGATAATCTCCCTCTCTCCTTAGATACAGTTGATCTGAATACGACAGTTTGGTCCAGTGGGATGGGTGCGGTTCCCGTGTGATTTCCTACGTAATAAACGTTTTATGCATCTTTCTTTGTTGAATAAATATGGTTACAAACACATTTTTAATAGGAAAAAATATATTTATTATTATTTTTTTCATCTTATAAGTTGGTATTAAATAATAAATTTATAAATAAAATATAATAAATAGTTTCTAATAATCCAATATCATATTATAAAATGACGAGAAGATGATAAAAATTGAAATAATAAATAACATTACTCGATATATTGTACATTCTCAACAATTTAATTTATAAAAATAACTATATATAAAATTTTTATTATTTAAAATCTTTATATAAATTGAAATATGAAGTTATATAATGGATCATTGTGTCGGTGTTCAACATAAATATCTAATTAGCCAGACATTGCAAGGACACGTGGTGCCTATTTTGTGTCTTAAACATTATCCTCCAAAATCTTTTTACTTCCTTGGGACTGGGAGAGGCGGAAGGATGTTGAACGCTTCAACAGGCTATGATCTACAACAATTTTCTTTATTAGTTAGCTCTTCAAAAACTCTAAGCGAGAAAGATAGATATACGAAGTGAGCGTTATATAATTTATCAAAAATTTTATGTGTTGTCGTTTTTGCGAGTTTTTTTATACACTCTGATGATATGATTGATTGTATATTAAAAAAAAATTAATATAATCAATCATATCAGCGGAATGCGCAGAGAGTATGTAAAAGTAACTGTATATAACATTACTTTTTTATTTATTACTCATTTATATGGAGGACAATAAATATTATATGATATGTTTCATATTTTTATTTCTCTTATGCTTAAAACTCTTAATATCCGAACAACTTAAGGATTAGCCAGTAATTTGTAATTTTATAATATACATACATATAAATATATATATATATATATATATACAAAAATTCTATTTACAAGCACTTTTATATACTCTTATGTGCATTTCATTGATATAATTGACTGCTTATTAAAAACAACTTGATGCAGCCAATCGTATCAGCGGAATGCATAAGGAGTATGCAAAAGTGACTGTGTATAGCATTACTCATATATACAAAAATTCTATATATATGGCATCCGCCAAGAGTCTAATGGTGAAAAATCATGGTTCGAAACCCCCACCCCTATATCCAATATATATATATATATATATATATATAGAGAGAGAGAGAGAGAGAGAGAGAGAGAGAGAGAGAGATGACATCCTTTCCAAATCAATTTGATAAGGTTTACCATAAAAATGTAAGAAGTGTAGATTATAGAAGTATTTTCCATCAAACCTAATTGCTTTATATATATCGAAAAGTAATTAGGAATAGGAACGTTGATTTCAGATTGGACATGGCAAATTAGGAGAGAAGCTTTTGTATGGTGGGAAGCTGACAAGCAAACCAACAAGTGAGCCCTTAATATATATTCCTTGTAGGTGTCGCAAATGATTGAAATGATGAGGTAATATTAGGTGGGGGCTTTACCTTAAGAAGGTTGCAAACCAAGATTTTTAGGCTTAGATTAAAACCTTTTTTTTTTTTAACTGAGATATCTTCAACAAGTTTTGGGAACTACTTCATGTGGGGGAAGAGGAGAAATTGAGATGGTTGGTCCTTTTTGGTAAGATTAGATTCATGCACCAATAGGATGGATTATTTGCATATCAAGCATGTATTCATGAACAAACTCTATCTTGTGCAACCCTTCCTAATCCATCTTTTTTGGGTAAGTCTGTCTAACCAATCTTAACAAAAGAAATTACACCAACCAAAACAATCATAAGGTTGAACCTAAAAAATATATAGAGTATGAAATAAAATAAAATAAAGACAAGAATATAGAAGATGTACTTGGAGATAAAAGTAAAAAAATGGAAAAAATGAAGAGAAATTTAGTTTATTTGAGCAAGAAAAAAGACACTACAAGAAAAATGGGCTATTGCGACCAATTAATAGCAACGAAAAGAGTATTAGAAACCAAATTGCCCGTTTTTCTTGTAGTGAGAGGAAAATCCATTGAAAAGAGTTTTTAAGATTGTGTGTGGATAGTTAGTGGAGTGATATGAGATCTTTTATTACTATTTAATATTTTATTATTATTTTTTTATCACTTTTTATACTACTATTTACAAATTATTTGATATCGCTTCACTACCCAAACGTGCTTTATGAATTTCACCGTGTATTGATCTATGTCTTGTCCTCTTTAACGGCTTGTTGACATGGGTTCTAATGTTAAACCACACATATCTCTATCTATTTATTTCCTTTGATCTTCCATCAAATATTATATGATTCTGATTCTCGTGCCATCTTCAACCATCCAACCACCATTAAAGGGACATGTTAAACAATCATATAAAAAAGTCTTTATATAAATCATGTTGCACAAATTGTCGGCAAGGTATTATCACATCCTCAAAGGCCTCCACACGATCCTATGCACCACAGTACCTAATCCATACAACGAACAACCTATCTACCTAATCCATACAACGAATAGATTATCTTATTTTTATAAGTTATTTTATTATCAAGTCAGTGTGTAGAGTACATAATTTAAATGGTAATATTTCATTTATAAGGTTCACATTTTAAATTTTTTCTTTTAAATTAAATTATATCACATAAATACTTCACTAAGCATATTATCCGCACCAACTTATAAATAGAGTTTTTCTATGTTTATTGGACCCATAAAATCCACTTCCATGATCAACCCGACTTTGGATAAAACATGAGGTAAACCATTATTAAAGTTACAATAGTCAACAAATTATTACGGGTTGTACATAAATTAGTCAATAAAGTACTTTCAAGAAAACAAAATATTGTAGCCTTTTGACCTACTTTCGACCCCCTTCCTATAATTATAGGAATAGTAGGGGGTTTTGATCATCAAAAGAACAGCCATTTGTGCCACAAAATATTTGAGAAAAAAAATAAGAAAGTCTTTATATATATATATATATATATATATATATATATATATATATAATAGTGGAATTGCATTCTTTTTATCTTTGTTCTTTTCATCATCAATCCTCTTGATCTGTAGTATTTCTTTTTCTATTAATATTAATAATAATACATTATTTAAGAAAAAGCTAGCTATACTACTCATTAAGAAGAAGAAAAAGAATAGGAAAAGGACTTCCCATGCATGCATCCAGATGATTGGAACCGGTCATTATTAAGTTGTAAATAGTTGTAAAATTATTTTTTACACATGTATAATTATGTTATTTGGTATTTTTAATTGTATAGTTTCTATTTAGGTTGTATAGTGTTTCTTTAGGTTGTATAGTTTTTCTTTAGGGCATTTTAGTCTTTATATCTACTCAAGGACAGATTAGTCTATTTTCATCTTTGTATAAATGCTTGTACTCTTAACATTTAGACTCACTTGGACAGTTTCGGATGGCTTCTTGAACACGAAGGGTTTCTAGATTTTTCATTCTTGTTATGGTATCATAAGTTTTCTTGACCTAATTCTCTTCTCATAACGCTAGCTGATCCACCTCCCCTTCCCCCTCCTCCTCCCTCCTCTAATGTTGTGAGTCATTTCTTTCTTCACACCAACGATAACCTTGGGGTTGTTTTGGTCACGTAAATCCTCATCGGCGACAACTATCACACTTGGTCTCGCTTGATGACCATGGCTCTCTCTGCCAAAAGCAAGTTAGGGTTCGTCGATGATACGATTACTAAACTTGCATCTACTGCTTTTCTTTTCTCTTCATGGTTATGCTATAATAATATGGTGATTTCGTGGTTGCTTAACTTTGTTTCACCTGAAATCACTGTTAGTGTGTTGTATGTTACCACTGCTTTTAAGATCTAGACCGATCTTAAGGAACAGTTCTCTCAAAAGAATGGACCTCGGATCTTTCAGATCCAGAAGTCTATTTCCTCGTTATCTCAAGGCCAACTTACTGTTAGTGCTTATTCTACTCGGTTGAAGACTCTTTGGGACGAATTGGTTAATTACAAGCCAGTTCCTCTGTGTTTTTTGTGGTGCTATTACTCTGTTGAATTCCTATGTTCAACAGAAATGCATTTTACAGTTCCTCATGGGCCTGAATGAATCTTTTTTCTCGGCTAGGGCTCAGATCTTGTTGATGGAGCCCTTACTGCCTCTTAACAAATTTTTTTCACTTGTTCTTCAGGAAGAATAGCAGAGAGAAATTTTTGTTCCCCCACCCCTTACTGATATTCACTTATCAAGAAAACTTCTTATATTCACTTCATTCTTGTTAGTCATCTATAAAAAAATCTATTAATCATCCCAAGATTCCCAACACTACATAGTATACATGATTTTTTTTAAAATTTTTTTCTTATTAAATATGTAGTATATAGATGATGAGTAGAAGAATTACTTCAATTTAGTAGGAATAAAATAAAATAAAAATAAATAAATAAAAATTAAGTGTGGTATAAGAATAATGAATAGAAGAGCTCGGCATCCATTTAGCTAGGGAACAATATTTGAGTATTATCTTATCTATTGTTTCCAAAGAAACTCAAATTATTAGCAATCGTAAAGAAAACTCAAATCAAAGCTATCGGTATATATTAAGACAAATTATTAACTAGTATGAAAACGATCAATCCTTTAGATCACTACTTAAATTTTCTTGATGGCTGGGGATATCCTTCTAATCTTTAATTATCAGGGCTTGCTGCCTATTAAATTCAACTTAAAAACTACTTCTGCAAGTATTAATATTATCAATGTATTTAATTAGGTTACTATATATCTTGGGGATGTGGGAACAAAATGGGAATTAATATATGTTTGGTCTTTGTTTATTTGGTCTGCATAAATAATTAAAATGTCCATGCATGCGACTCACTCACTCTAGATCTTTCAAATGGCATGCATCTTGCATCATTAATTATATATGATCATAAGATCATCCTATTTATTTTATTTACTTCATCCGTTACCCTAAGTCTAGAACATAAATTTATAGAGTGGAGCAAAGTTTGAATTGTCCCAAAATAAGTAGGGCTGAAAAATTGAACCAACCGGTAGGTTTCGATTTTGGTTTCAGCCCAAAATCGAAACCGAATGACCCAAATTTTATGAGTATAGTATTGACCGACGGAGGGAGAGAGAATTAGCGGTCCGGTTTTTTGGTAACTACCCAAAACTACCAATAGTATCTTCGACTTCAACCTCCTCCTTGGGTGTATGTTACTTCACCCATTAACGTTTATTGCTATCTATTTAATGGCTCATGTTTATGAAGATTTTTAAAATATGCAGGCAAATAGTTTTGCATGGTTGAAGTCCTGTTTCTATTTAGGTGACAAGTATACATTTTGCCACTGTAGTTAAACTCGATATTAGAATCATCCATGGAACAACCCTCTACCTTATTAAAACGGTCCAAAATAAATGACAGATCATTCATCTTTCATTTCTTAGAAAGTGGATATGCACTATGGGTAGGGGCACTTAGTGTTCCTGAAGTTTGGATATCTCTTAAATCATCTCTCAAGTTTGTAGTTGTTTTGTTTAAGTTAACATCAATTGCAAATGATAAAAAAACCATCTAACATATGAAAGAAAAAAAATAATTACAATTAAGCACCAAAATAAAAAATAAAAAAACACGTTTCCCAAAAACAAACATAAAAATCACAATTACAAAGCAGCTAGTTTGCAATATAGCAAATATCACAAGTCTAAATATTTAAAATCTAGATTCTAGTTTACTTTATCTTTCCACAATTCACATTAAAACATCACAACAAAATTGCAATAACATACTCAATAAAAATAATCTAATTTTTAGATTCTTCCATGCCGAAAAGTACATTAAACCGAACATATAGATCACTCACAATGGAAAATAGGCTCTCAGTTACTGTTCATGGTATCAGATTTTTGCTCCAGAAATTTCAAAGTGCCTATACATACACATATAAACAAGTTACACATCAAATAATAGGAAAAACACATATCAAAAGTAAGGGGAATGGAGTTTAGCACATATCAATTACGGGCAACATGGACAACGGGATGCGCGAGGAGAGTCAACAACTAGTTATGGGCATCAATTTCTAGACCACCAGTGTACCGCTGGATTGAGTAGAGGTAGAGCCGAGAATGAGAGAAGTCTGAGTGAGAGAGAGAGAGAGAGGGCACGGTGACGATTGAAGAAGACGAAAGGGAGGGAGCTTGGGTTAATTTTTTGTAACGCATACTAATGAAACGACACCATTTAACTTACTTATATAAGTTGAACTCCATTATTTATATAAGAATAAAATAAAATATATATATATATATATATATATAATCGGTTGGTTTACTTGTTAAAACCAGAACCCAACCAATTGACGTGAATTTCTACCACTTTGGACTGCTGATTGACCGGTTTTCCACTTAATTCAACTGGTTCCAACATCCACCGGCCGACTATGGTACCAATTTTCTCGATTACTGTTCACTCCTAAAGATAAGAAACAAAACTCGGACCAGACTAGTCTTGTGGCTTAATTAAAAACTGGCCGGAGGAGGTAACACAACTTAAATGCATTATTGTTTCCTTTATAAAAGAGTTTGGCAGCCATAAAATCATGATGAGCAAATTGAAAGTGTTTGGTAGACAGAACAGAACCGTACGCACGAATTTGTCACGAACAAAAATCCCATATTCTTCCACACATTAGAATTAACGATTCCATTCTTAGAGAAATGCATGCATGGGTACTGAAACTGGATCTATCATCTACCCCCCACAACTGAAACCAAACTGTACGTACTGCTAAGTTGTAAGAACTGCTTGGTTCCCTGGACAGCTAGGTAGCTTGATACCTTTGACCTGACCATGATCAATAATGGTGATCATGACCTGTACGTACTACTTCACCAAATATCTCATGATTTGAGAGTACTGCTTGTGTCTTTATGCATATATTTGTACAGTATACTGATCATCAGTACTGTCCTCGAAGGTTCTGCTCCAAAGGTTTGCTAGCTAGCTAGCTTGATATCCTGTCTTTGTTTGGCTTAGGGCCAAAACTTAGGAACTTGTTTGGAAATAATCTTTATTTATCTGATCTTATTTAATTTGATTTGATTTTTTTTAAATATCATTTAAATATAAATATTTTTAAACTAATCATGATTATAACTTTTTTAACTAATCATTACAAATTTTTTAAACTTTTAAACAAAGTGTAAAAAACAATTCAACTCTTTAAAATTTTAAAATAAAATTAATAATTTAAAAAAATTATATTCTAATAATATTTTAACTATATAATATTTTTTTATTCAACTTTTTACTGTGTCATTTCTTATAACCTAATAAATACTTAAGTTAAACTATTTCACTTATACTATTTACAAACCATTTTATTACTATTTTTCGTTAGGCTTTTAATTTTCTTATTTGACTTTAACTTAAAACATTAATTTTAGTTTATTTAATGTTGTCTTTTGGGTTATAAAAAATGAAAAAAAAAAAACCTTCACTAGGTGCCTGTTTGCACTGAGTTTTTTACCGCGAATGAAAGATAAGAAGTATATAAAAATATATTTTAAAATAAATATTGTATTAGAGTTTACGAAATTGAATAGATAAAGTTAAAAAACTGTTTCAGTATGATTTTTTTAAAAATTATTTTTTATTTTAGAATTTATAAAAGTTGTATTGATTTTTATATTTAAGTAATGATTAGATAAAAAAAATTATAAATTAAAAATTAAAAAGAAATTATTTGAATAGAATGAAATTCTAAAAAATTCTAAAAATTATCCTATTTGCGGAAGATGCCCTTAGGGTAGGTCCGCATGAGATAACACATAAAATTCTCATATTATTTTATTATTACAATTTTTTTAAATTATTCTATAAAATATAATAAATAATTTAATTTTTTTAAATTCTAAAATAATATTTTAAATTTTTATCTAAAATAAAAAATTTTTATCTCACTTTTCAAACCTACCCTACGTCTGTTATACATGTTTCCCTTCGAGACGTACGTGAGAAACTTCGTCCATATCCCTTTATTTTTTTCTTTTCACTTTATCTGAGCATATTTAAAAAAGGAGCCTACTAGATAGAGATATTTTACAAAGGTCGTTGGCATGATGTGAGGGAACTATAATGGTTAGCATTTAAAGACGTGAAGTGTTGATCTATACCGCAATTTACACTACTATGAGAAAAATGATAATTTTATAATTTTTTTTACAATTATTTATATAACAATTATATATCAAATTGAAGTCAATAGATAATTATATAAAATTAAAATTATTTTAATAAAATAATACATACAACTCTATCGATTGATTGTAAAATATTTATAAAAAAACTTGTAAATATATTATTATCCATACAATTATTATAACTAGATGATCATATGGCAAGGCAACAATAAATGAAAATGTACAACCCACGTGTCGTCCCACATGACATGTTTAATACAATTGGCAATATAACTTATATTCATAATCCTATTTTTTTTTCCCATTTATTTGGTCATTTATAATCATTATTATTTTTTTAATGATTATTGCTATTGTTATAGTCACTATCCTTAAATGACAATAAAATTTGTGTGTAGACAAGCTTCAAACTCCAAAATTTCTTATCGATCATGTCAATAAGCAATTAATATACATTAAAAATTAGGTGATGAGTTCTGTTATATATAGTTATTTTTTTGTATTATTTATATATTTTATTAATATAATTTATCAAAATAATTATTTTTTATTATAAAAGAATGAAGCAATTAATTGAATTAATAAAATAAAAAATATACATAAAAATGAATGTTTATAAAATTTTTAATATATATATATATACACACGTACAAACAGCGCAGAATGTAGTAATTATTGAAAAAGAAAAGAAAATGTAGGGTCCCAAATCTTCCTGGAAAGTTAAAAACAACTGTGTCATCCACATGGTAATCGGGATCAAAGTGGGCAGAAATAGCAGTGGAGGTGCAGAGAAAGGTGAGGAAGGTCAAAGAAATAAATAAAGAAAATGTATCACATGTCCTAAGTGGGACACATATTATTATTATTATTATTTTAAATAAATTATTTTTAATATCGAGAATACACAATTCTTTTACAAGAAGTTTCTTAAAAATACACACGTTTCTACTCCGATAACTAACGTGACTACAGAAGTTTGAACCCAAGATAGGTTTGGCTTGCATCCTGTGCCAAAAGAACAGGACATCTCCTGTTAAAGGATTAACGGTCATGATTGTTTGTTAGTAACCTTAATAACTTTTATCTCTTACACGTCCAATACATTTCATCCCCTCTAAATATTTATTCATTATTGTATCAAATGAAAATGCATTCTTATTGATATTTGTAAATTTATTTCTAAGAAAATTTTGACAAAACATTTATATGAGTAATGTTAGGTATATTTTAGAGTGTATAAATTTCACATATTTTTTTTTATAAAGAAAACGAGTTTTAAAATTAAAAATATAATTTTTTAAATAAATCTAAAATTTATCTTTGTTTTTTGAGTGGTACTACTCTACTGTTCAGAGTGCACCGCTCATTTTAACAGCATGCATATTTTTTTTTATTTTTTTTCATATTTTTTTAATATATTTAAACATTTTAAAAAAATAAAAAAATCAATATATTTAAAATCACTTCCTTAATTATTAATTAAAAATAAATAAAATATTTGTAACAAGCGGTCACTTTGAGGGGGTACGAGGAGAGGGCATACAAGCATTTTCTGTTTTTTTTTTTTTAATTTTTTTTTTCAAAAAAAATGCAAGATTTACACATCCCAAAAGTATAATCGCAAATATCATTTTTTAAGTTAGAGGAGATGAAAAATAAGTGCAAGTGAGAAAAGAAAATAAGAAGAATTTGAAGGGCTACGATTGCTTATTGCTAGTCAATCATGACCATTAATTATTTAACAGGAGATTTCCTGTTCTTGTTACACAGGAGGCAAGCCAGACCCTTCGTTCCATGCATGGAGATTTTGCCCATATGTAAGCAGATCTTGTTGCAGTAAGACCATTAGTGATGAATTTAATAAAGTTAAAATTTAGCCAACATTTAACTAAAAAGTATAAAAAGAAGTTGCAGTTGACTCAATAAAACTACAGTAATTTTAACTTTCATCATTTTCATTCGTCAAATCTGGTGAGCTTTAACTTCTGGCAAAATATTATTTTGGCATAAAAAATTCCCTCTCCCTCTTGCTTTTCGATTCTTACCTGCTGCTTTTCATAGTTTCTGTTTCTTAAACATATTTAATCATTTGCGTAATTTTTTACTTTAATTTGCATATATAGTATACTTGGAAAAATATAACTGTTGAAAAAACATATCAGTTGAAAAATATATGATTGTTATAAAAAAAAGACCATTAGAAAATTTTATTCGTTAGAATAATATGAACATTAAAAAATTAATGTGTAATTGTTTAATAACGAGTAAATATTCAAATTATAATTAGAATTAAAAAAATGAAAATGTTAAAATTAATATTTTAATAGAATAGTTATAAATTTATTGAGTCTGTTATTTAGTGTTGTTAAAAAGTGACAAGTTACATTTGTAAAAGTAAATTTTCAAGTTAAATTTTGATTAAATTTTATTAAGCTCACTACTAATGCTATAAGGCTCAGATGTTCACTAATTTCTTTTCTTGGTGGGCCACTTGATGGGTCAAGGTTAGCTTAATCCTCATGTTTCACGACATTTTCGTTGTAAACGTAACAATGTTACTCTTATTTTGCTTTCATTTAAAAAAAATAAAATATAAATATAATACTTTTAATCGCCCTTGATTATCACTTTAGAATAAGAGTCTAATATAAATATTTCTTCATCAAGGTTCAATATCTTATTTCTTAATAGTGATTTGGGTTTAATGGAAGTAGCATTAGTGAAATGGGCTTTCTAGAAAAATAAAATAAAATAAAGATTTAAGTGAGCAATATGAAGCTGAATTTCTTTAAAGCAAATTAAAAGCAGTGAGATATGATTTTAGATAAAAATTAATAGTTAAATAATTTTTTTAATATTATTATTATTTTAGAATTTGTAAAAGTTAAATTATTTATTATATTTTGTATAAAATTTTAAAAAATTGTAATGATAAGATGAGATAAAATATTTTTACTATCTAAATTAGGTCTTAACTTTTATTTCGACTTATCTCATATCAATTCATTATCCAAACCAAAAGAAGAAATGGACAAGGCCCGTTAAGCTTGAAGTGCCCAGAATATGATTTCAAGAAACATGGTAATATGGAAATGAATAATGATAAGCTTACTATCATTTTATCATTTTTTTATTACTTTTTTTTTATTTTTTATAATTTTTTTATTTAATAGTCAAAGAAGTGATTATTAATAAAGTTGAATATTTTTTTAAAGATGTTAAAAAAATAATTAAAAAATATAAATTTCAAATACATTAAAATACTAAAAAGATGGTAATAGAATGGTAAGTCAATCATCGTGCATATGGAAAGATATTGGGACAGTGAAATGTAAACTGATGTATAAATTTATTCTGCATTAGTCACAGATTGAGGAGATACAGGAGAGAGATTTCAATCATCATCATCATACGACACGTGGAAACTAGTGGTGCAGCCAGATGCCTCAGGGTCCTCGGCCCCACAACAGTCATAGAACTTGGCAGCATACGGCGGATCATTGGGTCCCAATTCATAGTACCTTCGTACAAGAAAAGAGAAGAAAGGATCAAGCCACTAAATTTTGTTCCTAGAAAGAAACAAACAAATGCAGCCAAGGTGCTCTAGTCCAATGGCAATCCGTAGAGCTCGTGGCTCGATGCATTATCTTTACAATAAAACAAATAAACAGAAAGAAACAGGACAGGAAAAAATAGAGAGCAATCTGAACGTAAAATTATAGTTTCATAACAACAATTTTTCTGATGAGAAATATAATAAATTTATGAAAAAATAATGAAAACAAAACTGCAAGTAGGACTCAACCCACTCAGAACATCCAGTCGAAATTCCATCCAAAACATACCAACTTGATTTGCTTTGGTTGAAAAGAGGATGGACCTCTTTGACCAACAGAATAACTGTCAACCATAAGGACCCCTCATGGTTTGAGACTCGTGAGGACAGGCAATCTCATTTGAAAGATCAAAATGTGAGTCTTTTGCTATATTAGGACATGAATACAAGAGATGCTCATTCCTAGAACCATCAAATACATATTTAAGCAGTACAAGATCATCAATTCAACACAAGTATCATTCATGGAGATAGACAAAACATCTTTTGCAAGACGAAATTGTGACTCAGTTGCCCCATTACCACCTTAGTGGCTCATAATCTCCTCGTTCAATTAAATTACATATCAATCAAAACTCTGCAGCTAGCCCAGCACCGCTCATGATCTGGCTTCTTATATTTTCAACTTTCCCCAAAGAACAGGGTGCCATTTGGAGAACGTCTGGACTGAAGTCATGGCTACAAACACAATACTTCCACTCTTTCTCAATAATATGCCATTATAACTAGAACTCCATGATGGCATGATTAAATCAACCAAATCCTCCAGCACATCCACCATTATAGTAGTAGAATTCAACTCTGCTTCTGTTGTATAAATTTCATCTCCCAGTATCAATTCAGTACCATATTAACTCAATATCTTCAATAGGTCACTGCCAGGATATAAGATTTCAAATCGTCTACCCCTCTCATATGGAGAGCTCTTGACACATACTGGACGATTTCTTGCTTGAGTTAAAGCAATTTTCCTTTCCCTTTTTCTTTTCACCAAAGTAGACCTACCAGCATACGTAAACAACTAATGTCTGATAAGGCTTAACATAGGAAACACGGATATGAATTATTTAAGGAACTGCCTAGCACTGGATACAAATTTGAAGAGTTCTTGCTCGAGTTAAAGCGATTTTTCTTTCCATTCATTTTTTCCCCACCAAAGAAGACCTACAAACATATGAAAACAACTAAAATCTGATCAAAGCTTGACAAGGAAAACACGGATATGAGGTGTGAAGGAGCACTTGAAAACTTGTCTAAGATAAGCGTCATAACTCATTGCACATATTGCAGTTCAATTATCTATATCCCTTCTGCCTTCAGGAAGAAAGATTCCAGCATAGCCCATCCCGCGTACCAATTGTAAATCTCACGTTCCTTAAGGACGCCCTTAGCAAGAGGGGGGGAAAAACAGAAAAAGAAAGAGTATATGTGGCCAAATTTACATGCTGTAATTTTATTCTCCAATATAAATTGCAACAGCAAATAAATACTGTAATCAGGTAATGGATATCTGGTAGGTAGAGATAATTATAAAATTACAGGTGGCTATAACTTTTGTGGTTCATGGAGAAAAGAAAAATCAACAGACTTGTGCTGAGAAGATATTCGAAAGTCGAAACTAAAGGAAATCAAATTCAATTGAAGACTTTACCCTTGTTCCTGGCTTCGAGTAAGAGCAAAAAAAAATTCTCAATTTATAAGAAACTCTCATACAACTGAATCTAGAACACAAATACCCAAAATTTAAATGGACCAAAGCCTCAAGTTCTGAGTCATATATCCAACAGATATTCCAAATAAGCAAATGGGTATTGGAAAAAATAGAAATCTCAACTTCCCAGTTCGTATATCCAAACAAACATTAAAAACTCAACAGAGTGAAAGGCACACGATTATCCTCAAAAGCCACACAGATACCTCCGCATATGCATATTTAAGGATATCCAGACGGGAGGAAGGGTACCTTTTCTGGTCGTCATGGCGGCGACAGACAAAGAAAGAAGTATGGAAGCGGCATGAGGAAGGGGTATTAGATGAAGGAGTATAGGTTTGAGTGCATCTCCTGCATAGTTTCTTCTCCTGCTTTGTCTCGCTCTCTTTCTCCATTGCCCTTCGTATGCGTGCGGACGGTTCTCACTGTAGGTAGCTTTTGTTTTTGTTTTTGTTTTTTTTTTTAAAGTAGTTTTTGTAATCTTATTTTTTGAAAAAGAGACAAAATAAAAACATTTCTCTTATAATTATTATTAGAAAAATTCTTTTAATTATTCTCATACACCACATATAAGGTATAATTTTTTATTTTTTATTTTATTTTATTTTCTTACCAAATTTTCACTAGTTTTTAAGTTTAATTGAGTCTATCTTAAGAATTTGCGGGAAACTATATCATATTGCAAATCACATTTGACGTGGAAGCTTTTCACATCATATAAGAAACCAGAACTCAAGATGCACTGGCTTAATTGGAAAGGGCAAATAGGAAGGGGACTTGGGATTTGGAGATTTTGAAGATTCAACAAAACTATGTTAACTTAAAGCATTCTTATTGGATTATGTAAATGTAAATCAAATGAGAAATTTAGTTAATAAGACTTGAAAATACTGTATAATGGATTATCTAACTTCAAAATTTTTTACTTTTAGCTATAGTAAAATTAAGGTTTTAACCAAATTTGATTATTACTATTTCACATCTAAATGAATAAAAAATAGTATCTTTATACACTCTCTCTTCCCTCTATTCTCCCTCCTCATTCTCATTATTTCTCCTATATTATTTCTCCATATTATTTAATAAAAAATAATAATGTATTTTCATATAAGCTCTTAATTTAGAAAACAAATTAATAAAAAAGAATTTTTAAAAAAATATTAAATTTATAATATTTTATTATTATTTTGACTAATAAATGATAATCCAATGTGAAAATAAGTTTTGAATGAAATAGTTAAATATAAATTCATGTCATATTATGTAAATTGTAAATTTGTATTTGGATAATTCAACGAGAATGCTCTTGCTGGAGGCTCATCACCAATACTCAAGTCACTAGCTTCCCAAGTTCTTAAAGCCAAGTACTTTCCTTCAACTGAGTTTTTCTCTGCAAGAGTGAGGTGGGCTGATTCCTTTGTATGGAAAAGTATCATAGCAGCCAGACCATTACTAGTTGAAGGTCTTCTATGGAAGATAGGAAATGATAACAAAATGAAGATATGGTTAGATTGTTGGTTACCCACTCCCACTTCTTTCAAAAGTCAATCTCCTCCCAAGATGCTCAACACAGAAGCTACAGTCATCTCACTTATTGATCAAGCCACTCACTTTTGGAACCTACCTCTCATTTAGAGTGCTTTCACTCCTGAGGAGGCTGCAATTATCTCTAAAATACGTATTAGTCCTTGCAATAGCAATGTCAAGCTAATATAGAGGTGCACTACAAACAGGCTTTTCTTAGTTAAGTCAGCATACCATCTCCAAGTGTCTATGAATGATATTAGTAAGGGGCAAGCATCAGGACCATCTAATCAAAGGGCTCTTTGGAAACTGTTATGGAAGCTTAAAGTGCCAAACAAAGTCAAAATGTTCATCTGGAGATCAGCAAAGGACATTCTTCCCACCAAGTTAAACTTGTATAAAAGGAAGATCATTGATTCACCTATGTGTCCAATATGTCTAACTCACCCTGAGACCACAGCTCATATCCTATGGACGTGTAAAGTAGCCCAGGATGTATGGAACCATAGCTTGAGAAGACTACAAAAAAGTAGAACTAAGGAGGTGCCATTCTTTGAGTTGCTTACAGAGCTCCTATCTATACTCCCTATAGAGGAACACGCTTTGCTAGTTCTCACAGCAAAGGAACTCTGGCACAAGAGGAACAAATTTGTGTTTGAATCTAGTTTCACCTCCCCACAACAGATTTCGAAGCTTGTCTCCACAAGCATATCAGAGCTGGAGGAACTAGACAGACACCTACAGAAGCAATCCTCTCCGAGCCAACCTCCTGCCAAGTGGTGCAAGCCTCCCATCAACTGCTTTAAAGTAAATTGGGATGTAGCTATCGACAAAGTAAATTGCAGGGTGGGCATTGGGGTGGCTATCAGGGATTGGGATGGCCTTGTAACAGCTACTCTCAGAAGCCCCTATTACTCCTTTCCCGATCCCCTACTGGGAGAAGTCTTAGCTGCCCTGAGAGCAGTGCAATTTGGCATTAAGATTGGCCTTCACAATGTTATATTCGAAGGATATTCGAAACAGGTGGTTAACGGCATAACTAATACAGCTGAGAACTGGAGTACTGTTGGTATGATCTTTCTAGATATAAAGAAATTATTAGTCTCTTATCAAACATGGTCCTTTCGTCATGTACCAAGACAAGCCAATGTAGTGGCTCACTACCTGGCTAAGAGTTCACTACTAGACTTGTATGAGGAATCAGTTCATGTAGAGGATTATCCTCAATGCATTCACAATCATCTCTTTTGAGATCTTAATACAAATTTACCATTCTCTCCCAAAAAAAAAAAATGTTACATTTTTTGTTGTTGTTGTTGATACATTTGAGAAGAGGAGTTTCGAACTCCAGACCTCCATTTTGGAGGTTGGAGGTAATGCCAATCAGGCACAGGTCTTTTTTAAAACGGTAATGGATTTCGCAACAAGTGATCCACTTGTGAATAACAAAACTCATTCCAGATATACCAATTATGCTTTTTATATAGAAATATTGTTATGCAAATTTGAAAAATGACATAGAATGAGATATAATGCTCCTTAATGGCATTCCGTACATTTTCTCCCTTTTCTGTTTTGTCTATTTTCCACCGTATCTAACCGAAGAACTCATTTTATATAGTGAGTGAGGCAGGAATCAACCCAACTAAGAGGTGAGCTTGACCCCCGAGACTTAGGCTGTGTTTGGATGTTGAGCTGAGTTGAGTTCTTTATGAATAGTAGTGAGTTGTGTAAGACTCATCTAAAATGAATTTAAATGTGTTTGGATGTTAAGATAAGTTTAATATTATTTATGAAAAATTGAAAAGGGTTGTGGGTTCCACCTATAAAGATGTATTAAGTTGAAAAAGATTGTGGGTCTCACATGTAAGAAAGTTTTGAGTTGAGAGGAGTTTAGTAATTTGAGAGTTGAGTATTTGGATGTTAGACTCAATTTAAAATTAGACTGAATTGAGTTAAATTTAGTTGAGTTCAACAACCAAACGGGACCTAGCTTTGATAATCATGGTTGAAATGGCTGCTTATATTAGAAACCCATGCATCAAGATCAACAAATACATGCGTGAAGAAGACTGAAACAAATTAATTTAAGATTTCCATTGTGCAAATAATATTCAAATTTTTAGTAAAACTAATAGATTCTTCATCCTTCCAAGCCCAAAATGCTATCAAGAGAAGAGCCCTAGATGATTATTTACTCAACACTAATAGATAAGAATATATGATAGGCGTGCATTTGGGCATGGAAATATGCCCCATTATTCACCACAAAAACTCAACTAAGCCTGCAAAAAACTTGCATACTTGGCACCCAGGAAAAGCCTTTGAATGCAGACTAGGGAATTTTTGGTAACCTCTTCATTCCCATGGATCATCAATTTCATCACCCTTTCCTTGGCCTTGAGGTCCATCACAATGCAGATTTACCAACCGGATGGTGCTAGATGAACTGTGACAGATCAAAACAAGTAACAGCTACAGCCCTTGGATCGTTGGATGTATCCAAAATTGTAATGAGGACCCTCGAAACCTATAACAGAAAATATATGTCAGTCTTACAAAATTTTCGTATTGAGAAATGCTTCTCCACAAAGAGATTTCATAAAAGTAAATTTATAAACTAATGTGACTTGATGTGGTACGTCAGATTGTAAAGCTTTTTTTACTGTAAAGAATATCTGACGTATTACATCAAATTACGTCGGTTTGTAAGATCTCTTTATGGAGCATTTCTCTTTGGCATGATATTGGAGAGTTGTTAAACTGAGAACACAATCATAAAACAAAAATTCTAGCCCAAAAAAGTATGGTGTGGCACTAGAAAATACCCCATGAGGACCAGTCATTGTTAGGGCTCCCCATTGTCACTTATATAGTTTAATTCCATCCTTTTTTTCAATCAAAACATCACTTTTCATATATTAGTAAAACTAGTCATTACAACACTTAATCTTGTAAAACAACATAAAAAAACCTCTCAGAGCCATCCTCTATCCAGACCAGCTCCTCACTAGAATTTACAGCATTCTTTGCAAGATAGTGAGCTACTCTGTTCCTTTCTCTATATGTATGTTGAAGTATCCAATTTGGATGTGTACAAAGAATCCTTTTAATGTCTTCTATAACCTGTCCATGCCATTCCCAGCATTCCTCCTTGTTATTTACAATTTTAATCACCCCCAATGCATCACCTTCAAACACTGCCTTCTGTATATTTAGTTCTGCACAAAAGCACAGGGCCCTCCATAAAGTATTAGTTTCAGCAAGCACAACTGTCTGAGTTCAATCTTTTGGCATACACTAGGACACCTGCACATCTCCCTCTGCATCCTGACTGACCACACTAGCTCCAATCCTTTTCTGATTTGCCTTGAAAGCAGCATCACAATTTTCTTTCACATAGCCTTCACTTGGTGCTTCCCATCTAACCAACCTCCTCTCCACTATAATAGGCTCACTACATTGCATTCCTTTCTGCTGTGCTTGCTTAAAATCAATGAGGCTTGCCTTTGCTTGCTGAAAAACC
This sequence comes from Carya cathayensis, assembly GCA_011037825.1. Taxonomy (NCBI): domain Eukaryota; kingdom Viridiplantae; phylum Streptophyta; class Magnoliopsida; order Fagales; family Juglandaceae; genus Carya; species Carya cathayensis. Next base: position 51,765 of record QGSO01000660.1, read on the forward strand.
ATCACAGGGTGACTAAACTTTCCTTCAAACACAAAACCATTCCTCCTTAGCTAGATATGTCTCATAACAGATATCACTATCTCTATATTTTCCATAGCCAATTCAGCTAACAGTTTCCTCTAGACAGCAACCATATCCATCACAGATGATAACCATTTATGCACTGGACTTTCTCTCTCAGCCCATACATCCATAGCTGCAAGACAGCTCCATAAAGCATGGCTTACAGTCTCATCTTCCCTTAAACAAATAGGACATACTGGTTTTTCCACAACTTTCCTTCTGTAGAGATTGATTTTGGTGGGAAGGCAATTGTTGAGAGCCTTCCATAAGAAATTTTTTTTACCACTCCTAAGGTATTAAGTTACCACAACTCTCTCCAACCTTCTGGCAGTTTGGATGTTGAGTTAAGTTGAGTTGAGATGAAAGTTGAATAAAATATTATTAGAATATTATTTTTTAATATTATTGTTATTTTAGAATTTGAAAAAGTTAAATTGTTTAATTTATTTTGTGTTGGAAGTTGGAAAAGTTGTAATGATTAGATGAAATGAGTTGAGATGAGTTAAGAGGAGTTGAGTAACCAAACGCAGCCAATCTTCCTCCCATAAAATGACTCCCCTTCAATTCGTTCTTCCTGCTCAGATCAAGGTGATAGGCACTCCTAACACTTAAACATCCATTCTTAGAGTATGCCCATATTCTTTTGTCCTCCAGGCCAGTATGACTCAGATGAATATTACATATCACTTTAGCTTCCTCATTATTGAATGTAGCTTTTACTTCCATAACATTCCAACCACCATTTCCTAATAACTCCACTGCCTTTGCCTTAGCATTCAAATGCTTAATAGGAAACAGTACTTGATGAGAAAGTTTACTAGGCAACCATTTATCCTTTCACACTTTTATACTTAATCCATTGCCAACTCTCCAAACCAACCCTTCCTTAAGCAGTTTCAAGGATCCCCAAATACTTCTCTAGATCATTGAAGGACCATGGCCCATCTTAGAACTTAGTATCAGAATTTTTGTAAAACTTAGCCTTTAACACCATAGTAGCAATAAAATCTAGTTTAGTGACAAGGCGCCAACACTGCTTTGCTAAGAGTGCAGTATTGAAGCTTTCTAGCTCTTAAAACCCAAGTCCCCCCACCATCTTTGCACACCCATCTTCTCCCAATTGGCCCATTGAATCTTCTTCTCATTATTTTTATTGCCCCACCAGAATCTAGCCATTATGCCAGATATCTCTTTACATAGCCTCTTAGGCAGCCTGAAAACATTCATGTGGTAAGTAGATATGGACTAAATAATTGCTTTGACTAATACTTCTTTGCCAGCAGGGGATAAAAACTAATTTTTCCAGTTATTAACCTTGTGCCAAATTCTATTTTTGATCCCCCTAAAGGTGTTATAACAGGCTCTTCCTACCATAGCAGGAAATTCCATATATTTTTCACAACTACTTTGCACCCTTGCCTCTAAGTCATGCACAATCCTTTCCTTTTCTTCATGTTTGACTTGAGAGCTAAACATCACAGTGATTTTTTTTTATTATAGATTTATGCATTGATTGAAACTGCTTCATATACCCTTAAGATTTCTTTCACTCTCAACTATTCCGACCACTTAGCTTTTGCAAAAATAATGTAATCATCAGCAAATAGGAGATGAGAAACTCTTATACCTCCTCTTGCAATAGCCATTCCTCTAAAATCACCCTTAATTTTAGCTGCATTAATAAGGCTGTTAAGTCCCTTAGCAAATAACAAAAACAGGTAGGGGGATATTGGGTCCCCCTGCCTAATATCTCTCAAGGGATATATAACATCACCTAGCCTCCCATTCACCAAAAAAGCATAAGAGATTGATGTAACACAGTCCATAATCATCCCAATCCATGTTTCCCCAAACCCCATCCTATGCATGACAATTTTCAAATAGGACCATTCAACCTTGTCATATGCTTTCGAGATGTCCATTTTCAATGCTATACTTCCCATATTCCCCTTGGATCTGGTCTTCATCGAGTGCAACTTCATAAGCTGCTATCACATTATCCACAACTAGCCTACCTGAAATGAATGCACTCTGATTTTCAGCAATGATCTTGTCCAATACCAACTTAAGTCTGTTTGCAAGGATCTTTGAAATTAGTTTATACAAAACATTGCACAAGCTAATTGGCCTATAATCACCAACTTTCTTAGGCTCTGAAACTTTTGGTACCAGTGTTACATAAGTAAAATTAATGGACTGCCCAAGAACACCCCCATTCAGAAAACTCAACACTGCTGCACACACCTTATCCCTTATTGTATGCCAATAGGTCGGATAAAAGCATGCCCCAAACCCATCAGGGCCAGGGCTTTCAAAGGACCCATCTACTTAAGAGATGCCAGAACTTCATCCCTTGTAAAAGGTTTCTCCAATTCATCATTCATTTGATCAGTAACTCGAACCCCAATGGATTGCACCCCCTCTAAATCTTGCTGATCTGAAGGAGCTTCTGTTTTATAAACCTCAGTATAGTATTGCATAAAAGCCTCTATAACTTCCTTAATCCCTTCTTTCAATTCTGAACTTGCATCCAATACTGAGGTGATTTGGGTCTTCTTCCTTCTCTACTTAACACACGCATAAAAATTTTTGTGTTTCTATCTCCTAAGGAGTACCAATTACGTTTTGCTCTTTGTCTCCACCTTATATCCTCATTCTCCAATAACAAACCAACCTTCTGCTACACCTTATGAAGTTCTACAATATCTCTATCTTGTAGTTCCTTTATTCTCTTGTATAATTGTTCAATATCATGACATCTCTCCCCCATCCATTTTCCTAAAATTGTTGCTCAATTTACCACTACACACTTTCAACATATTTTGGATACACACAAAAGGTTCCAAACCAACCTGATGAGCATTAGTCCAAACTATTTTTACCAATTCCTCACACTCATCCTCCCTTATCCAACTTGTCTCAAACTTAAAGGAATGCTGCCTTCTGGAAACACATCTCCTCTCCCTCCTCACAGAAAGTATGACTAGGTGATGGTCTGAACTACTGGCTATAAGATTCTCCACTTTAGCCTTCCTAAACAGACTAATCCATTCATTATTAACCACGTATCTATCCAATCTCTCATTTGTAAAAGTGTGGTCTAAGTGTCTATTACTCCAAGTAAAGGGCTTACCAACAATTCCCACATCCACCAGTTTGTTAACTTCTAAAGCTTCTCTAAAACCCGAAATTAACTTCTCATTCCTTTGGTTACCTCTTCATTTCTCATTCTGAAAAAGAGCTCCAATCCACCGGTATCTCACCTGCAACCAAATAATTCACAATATGAGCAAACCATGGTAGAGAAGTAATAGATAGTAAATGCTCATCGGGAAAATTATCCCTGATTGGCAGGTGGTCAGATGTGTCCTCAAATGTGAGCCTCGAGAGATGGTCAGCCACTACATTCTCCACTCATTTCTTGTCCTTAATGGTGATGTCAAATTCCTGCAAATATAAAATCCATTGTATTAATTGCACCTTAGCATCCTTCCTTGTAAGAAGGTACTTAAGGGTTGCATGATCTGTGAAAATAATAATAGGAGAGCCAATTAAGTAAGCACAAAACTTATCCAAAGCAAACACTACACCTAGCAACTCTTTTTTCAGTGGTGGAGTAATTCATCTGAGCACTATTTAGAGTTATATTAGCATAGTAAATGACAAAAGGCTTTCCCTCCCTTCGCTGTCCAAGTACAGTACCTACAGCAAAATCACTAGTATCACACATAATCCCAAAAAGTAAAGTCCAATCAGGTGGCTGCATTATGGGTTCTGAGGTAAGCTTGCCAATTAGCGTTTTAAAGGCCTCTTGACAATCTTGTGTCCACTCAAATGAGGCATCTTTAGTTAGGAGGTCACATAGTGGTCTAGATATGGTGGAAAAATTCTGTATGAACCTCCTATAAAAGCCCGCATGACTAAGAAATGATCTCACATCCTTTACTGTCCTTAGTGTAGGCAACTTAGAGATTAATTCAATCTTAGATTGGTCAACCTCTATCCCTCTAGAAGAAATAATATACCCTAAGAAAATAACTGAAGGTACCATAAAGTGGCATTTTTTCCAATTCAAAACCAATTCCTTCTCCTCACAACGAGTCAACACTCTCTCTAAATTCAATAAGCATGCATCAAAAGAAGATAAAAAAACAGTTAATTCATCCATAAAAACTTCCATGCAATTTTCAACTATGTCACTAAAAATGTTCATCATGCAACGTTGAAAAGTAGCATGTGCATTACACAATCCAAATGGCATTCTATGAAAAGTAAAAGTACCAAAATGACAAGTGAAAGTGGTTTTATTCTGGTCTTCGAATGCAATTTCAATTTGATAATAACCAGAATAACCATCCAAGAAATAATAGAAAAGATGACCAGCCACACGCTAAAGAATTTGATCAATAAAAGGGAGAGGAAAATGGTTTTTTCAGGTGGTAGCATTCAATTTTCTGTAATCAATACACATCCGCCACCCAGTCACAAATTTGGTAGGGACTAACTCTCCCAGGTCATTTTTCACCACAGTAACACCTGACTTTTTAGGAACAACCTACGTAGGACTTACCCATTTGCTATCAGCAATAGGATATATGATTCCTGCATCTAATAGTTTCAACACTTCATTCTTCACCACTTCTTTCATAGTAGGATTAAGCCTATACTGGGGGTCTCTACGAGGGGTAGTTCCTTCCTCCAAATTAATTTTATGAGAACAGACTAGGGGACTAACACCTTTTATATCAGCAATAGTCCAACCTAAGGTGGACTTATGCTCACTTAGGGTCCGAATTAATTTCTCACATTAAGACTCAGACAATTTATATGAGATAATAACTGGAAAAGTATCACCTGGATTAAGGAAAACATGCTTTAAACCTTTAGGCAGAGGCTTCAATTCAACTTTGGGTGCTTCCACACTTGAAGGAATTTGTTTTTCACTTTTCTCAGACAACTCCTCAAACTTTGGTTGCCATGCTCGAGTGCCATAATCCTGAGTTCTATAAAAAATAGCACAAATATTAACTATATCAGATGAATCACTGATAGAATCAAACTCAAAATTAACTAGAAAATACTCAAGGGGATCAAAATTATGAGCTAAAGAAACTCCCCTATCCATGAGTGAGTCAATCATGTATGTTTGCTGGCCCTCGTCATCGTCTTCTGGCTGTTTTGCAATATGGAAGATATTCACCTCGAGAGTCATGTTTCCAAAAGAAAGCTTCATGAGCCCATTCCTGCAATTAATAAGAGTATTAACAGTGGCAAGGAAGGGCTTACCTAAAATCACAGGAATTTACAAAGCTAGTGTCAAGGATTAGGAAATCAACAGGATAATAAAATTTGTCAATTTGAATTAAAACATCCTCTACCACACCCCGGGGTACTTTGACTGAACGGTCAGCCAATTGGAATACCATAGTGGTTGGTTTGATTTCTCCCAACCCCCACTGCAAATAAATAGAATATGGCATTAGATTCATGCTAGCGCCTAAATCTAGCAAAACTTGCCCAAACTCATGATTTCCAATGCTATATGCAATGGTCGGACAACCAGGATCCTTGTACTTGAGAGGAATCTGCTGCTCAATTAAAGCACTAACTTGCTCTGTCAAGAATGTTGTCTTCTTCACATGGTGCTTCCTTTTAACTGTACACAAATCTTTAATAACTTTTGCATAAGTAGGAACTTGTTTAATAATATGCAAAAGAGGAAGGTTAATTTTTACCTACTGAAGGTTCTCCAAGATTTCATTGCTAGGATCTAAAGTTCGCTATTCAATTTTAAAGCTTGAGGAAATGGTACCATAACTGGGCTCTTTATTATCTCGGCTTCTTTGGGCAGCTCGGCACTACTATTGCTTTGATCCTCTTCCACATCCTCTGATTTGTTTGTTGTTGGGATGTGTAATGACTTACCACTTCGTGTCACAATGGCATTCACATCCTTCAAATTCTCTTGTGCCATGTGTTGACCATGGGGTGCGGACTGAGTTTGAGAATGGAACTTTTCTCGCTCATTCACACTCAAGGAGCTCATCAATTTGGACACTTGGCTCTTTATCTCCTTATTTTCCTCAACAACTTGCGTAATCAAATATTCAAACTTTTGGTTAGTATTACCCTGTGCCACAATAAAAGCATGCAACGTGTCTTCTAAAGGACTCCTAGAAGATGAAGGTGCATGATATGGTGTAGGATATGATCTAGGGGGTTGTGCAGGCTGCTAGTTTTCAGACTTCCAGTTAAAATTGGGGTGATTGTACCACCCTAGATTATAGCTATCAGAGAAAGGTGTAAAAGACTTATTGTACATACCTAAGGCATTACATTGTTCCTCATACATCCCTCTCATCTTAGCAAATGTGGGACACTCTTGGGTGAGGTGATCTACCATGCCACACACAAAACATGGTCCAAAAGACTTTGCATGATTAGCCACGTGTGTTGGCTTTAAGTCCTTAGCCTTTAAAACCATCTCCTCGGCAATTCTTCTACCGTCTCCCCGGTAACATCGCCAAAATTTGATTACGCCCAAAGAATAACACGGTAATTGTAGCACAACTTTGGGGTGTCGATTTCACAGGAAGACAAATTAAAAGAATAGCAGAAGAAACAAAGAAATTAAAGAAAAATATTAAATAAGTAATGGAGAACAAAGATTAACTTTTCACTGCAAATTAAAGTGAAACAAAGTGATTAACAGAAAAAGTACTCAATTTGACGAACAGTAGAGCATTGGGAATCCCTTGCACAAATCCGGTATTTTAATTATTCTTAATTCATTGGATAACTCAATTGGAAACTAAATTCCTGAAATTTCCAATCGGAAGGTATAGATTTATAAACCAAAATTAAATCAAATGTAATCCTTTTAAAAATCATTCACCACTTCCTTTTAAAAATCATTCACCACTTTTAAAATATGTAAATTACTTTCCCTATTGAGAAAATTCAACGACGACAATATACTTAGGGAACGATATTGCAGCAAAGAATTAAATCAATATAGATAAATAATTGATCCAAACATAATCAAAGAACTAATCCATTCAATAGGAAAAGCATAACTGATTTCATAAACAGAATAAATTTTATGATTATTCGAAGAAGAAAACATTAACGATGAATTGAGAATGATAAAATAAAAGAGTTTTAGTAATTGAAAATTTGAATAGATGAATTAAAAATAAATTAGAAATACCATCTAATGTGCAAGTTCATCCCTATTCCTACTTGAGAATTTAGTTACCCATAAATATAATGGACAACAAGAATCTCCAGAGAAAGATGAAGCGAACGGTGACCATAGATGTGATTTTCTCATCTTTTCAAATCTGTCTCTTGTGCCTCTCCTCCTCTATTTCGTGCTAATGATATGCTTATATAGGGTATGAAAGAAAGCCTAATGTCTTCATAATTTTCACATTAAAAATCACCTAAAATTTAGGACTCATCTTGGCAGCCACGTACGTGCTTCAGGAGTTCGAATTTTGAAATCTTTATTAGAGATAAAGTTATAGACCTTTAGGATAGCTTTCTAACGCATCAAGAATCGTATCAATTTGTTATGTGAGTAAAAAGGTATGGTCAAAAGACTAAAGTATGTCCAGACTTTCTCCGAGCGAATTTCAAACTTGGACTTCTTGTGGTTTCTTTTTGTGATTTTTTTTTCTTTTTCTTTTCTTTCAAATTTCTCTCAAATCCCATGAAAGACCTCCTTTGAATTTGACTGGCTTGACTTGCTCTTTTATAAATTCTGAAATTAAACATAAAAAAGCTGCTTAGGAGTATTCCAACGTAAATAGAAACTCAATTCAAGAATACACATTAATTCCTATGATTTCTATTCACATTCTAGCATTGTAATCAAATAATAGGGTATTTAGAGTACTCTTTCTCACACTCATCACTCATCCTCTGCCGATCGAAGACTTGTTACTCGCAGCCATCGTCTTCTACTTTTTTGCTCCTTCGTCGACTTCTACAACCTAAGGTTAGATTTTTGCTCCGTCGTTGAATCTGAGTTTGCTGTTGTGATGTTTGTATGCAGAAGCGAAACAAAAATAAAACTTTTGAAAATTATGAAAAAACAAAAATAAAAATTTTGCTTGATCTGCTCTATGTTTAAGTATGGGTTGTTTTTCTTACTTGGTTTTGTAGCATTTGTGCTGTTTGTGAGGGAGTTCATGTTTGATTTTTGTGAGAGGAACTTCAGCGCTCTGCTGTGTGAAAAATGTAATTTTTTTTGGGATTTTCATTTGGCTTTTAGTTTTTGGGTTTAAATTTCCACTCATAAGGTTATATTTTTAATTTGTTAAATTAGAAGAATATACGGAGAGTCGGCAGTGAAGATGGGTTTGGGATTGTTGCGAGATTCGCGCACTAATGGGGTTTTCTTTGATTCTCTAAGTGAATGTATGTGAATCATTTAGTATTTTGGTTAGTGTTCCTAAAGCAAGTAAGTGACAGCATTCAACTTTGTATGTTTGATTTCCTCCTTAAGCCTCTTTCAAAAGTTATGTGAGACCTGGAAAAGATTTTGCATATGGCCAACCATATGTGTCTTCATTTCCAGTTCTCTTTGCATTTTTTTGTGAGCTTTTTTTTTTATAGATTCAAGATCTTCTGCAGTTATGCATCAATTTTTCAGAATTGTAGCTAGCTGAATATTCAAGCACGAGGAATTTAGCTAGAGTTTTCTTGAAAGGGAATATCCTTTCAAAGCTCCTCATGAAAAGAGAGAAACCAAATTCTTCAAACAAAAGCAGTTAGATCCAAGGTATATTAAACATCTAATATGACTACATTAATGTGTTTTATTTTTATATTTCAATCTATTCCAAACTAGCAATTGATAGTGTGTCATCATATATTATAGAGACCCATTCTAAAAGAAAAGCCACACTGCTTTTTTAAAAAAAATAAAAACAAGAAATAAAGAAAGAGCCCATAGTTTTTTTTTTTTTAATGGAGACCCATTCTAGCGTTAAATTTGAACTAGAGATTATTAACATTGTATCTGCTAAGATGCACCATGGAAACAAATTTGTAACTAGGCTTAGGGGAACTCATTCTTGTGCTAGCTGAAGTATTTAATAGCTAATAGGCTTTGGGTGAAATCTAGTCAATCTTCTTGTTCAATGGCTTAAGTTTTATATCATTGTTGTAATGGACCAAGTATATTTGCTGTGAGTCATACTTTTTCTTGTAATGGACCAAGTATATTTAGCCGTATAAAGAATATTCATGCTATTGCTAAAAATGGTACTAATACCATGGGAAAAGGTGAATATGCAAACAATTTTCGTGAATTTTGTGTATCTGTAAACTAATGCTATGAGTTTTGACTGGCATTCACTACATTGAGTTTGGACATTTGGAAACTTTTAGTGGATATGTTGGACTGAAGAACAGATAAGGTCCGATTATTTGAAGACGAATTTTAAACATGTTTGTAATAAAATGATCTCTGAACTTAATGCCATGATTTCAAGTTACTATGAGCAAAAGGATCTGTTACTGTTATTACTTGCCAAATTGGCATATTAGGCAGTTGGTTCCATTGGTGTTTACATTTGATAATTACACATCTTCCACAGTATATCCGAGAGCAGCGAAATGAAGATGTTTGTAAGCGGTAAATATTGGGTTGGTTGCATCCTTCTGCTGAGCTTGCAGCATTTTGAGGTTGTAAAGCTCTAAATGGTATTGATCTATTTTAATTAAGAAGGATCTTGTATTTTTGTTCTAAATTTGCCACTGCATTTGAATCTCACCTATTGTTTCATATCAGGTATTAACTCTTTTGCATTTTACACAAAATTGATGAGAATTCCTATCTGTATATCTCACTCTTTATATGTTTCCATTCAAAATCTATTCATTTTCTGCAATAATTTTTCATGTTCAAGTCTTTGTATATTTCGGATAAAGAATTTGAATTCTCACACACATTAGCTTTGAGAATTCTAATTTTTATATTTTGCTGTTGTTTTTTCTTTTGAAATTTTGGAGTTTGTGATAAAAGGTTAGAATTGCATAATTAAGTTGTTTAAATGGGTGATTTATTTTATCAAATAAAGATTGAACACTTAATTATGCATCAAATTCTAATATTGAATGCAAATTAATTGATGTCAATATTTTATATACATAAAGTTCTATATTTGCCTTTGAAAGAAATACATTTTTTATGTACTGCAGGGCATTTATGAAAATACTAAAAGAGAATGGAACTCACGGCTGGAACTCAAGGGAGCAAGCAGAAAATCAGCACATGCAGAAAGATAGAAAGAGAGAATGGAACTCACGGCTGGAACTCAAGGGAGCAAGCAGAAAATCAGCACATGCAGAAAGATAGAAAGGCCACCCACTCCCAAGTTAGGCCACCCACTCCACCATTCTTCAAAGTTAGGCCACCCACTCCCAAGTTAGGCCACCCACTCCACCATTCTTCAAAGTTAGGTCACCCACTCTTGAGAAATGGTAGGATGCTCTCTCCTATAAATAGGAGAGAGCTCAGAAGAGAAAGGGCATCAAGGCAGTGGAGACGAAGGAGGGAAGACAGAACTTTAAAACTTAGCTTTCATTTTTCAGTTTCATTCTCATTTCATTCGGCAGTTGTTGTTCATTTTAATTCATTTTCAGTTTCATGCTTCTGTTTTAGTTTTCATTCAGCATCAGTTTATTTTACAGCTTTAATTTGAAACTTAAGGAAGCAAGTTTTCTTTCCATGTTAAAGCAAGCTTTCTTTGTATTCATCTAGGAAATAATTTCTTTTAGTGTTTATTTTATTTAGAGCTCAACTTCAATTTGAGTGTGTAATTTATTTGAAATTTTAATTTAATTGAGAGTTCAATTTCTTTTAGGATGCATTTTATTTAGAGCGTTTATTTTATTTGAGAAATCATTTTATCTGGAAGTTCAGATTTTTGGATTGGAGAACGCAGTCTCCATTTCCAAACATCAAGTTTATTCCTTACAATTCCTGTTTTTATTTAATTTCAGTTTAATGTCTTATATTTTCCGTGCACATTTAATTTCTGTCTATTTAAATTACTGTCATTTATTTTTTTTTGCACCTTTAATTTCTGTTTATTTAAATTACTATCATTTATTTTTCTCGCACTTGTAATTCCTCTATTTAGGTTAATGTCATTTATTTTCTTGCATCTTTAATTCCTATTATTTAAATTAATGTCATTTATTTTTCTTGTTCTTTTAAATTTCAGTCTATTAATTTCAGCAATTTTAATTTAGTTTCATGCATTTTCATTCCTTACTTTTCATCGCTGCATTCAAATCCGACAAACAAATCTAAAAACATGAATCTAGTCCATGACTAGTAAAATTTCCATCCATTGCACATACCATTTATTTATTTTTTCTTTGTGAAGTTTTTCACAATTTTTCAACGAGTTTAAATTTTGAGTAAATTTTCCCTGAGGAGACGATCTAGGAATTTATTCCTTATTATTACACGACATCCTCCTGCACTTGGGATAGCATTAATGCTACTCATTTTTGAGTGAGTCACTTTGTTTCTCATCTGTATAAATAAAGCTATTCAGAATGCCTTTCATAAACCTTGATATTGTTAACATGTCTCAAAACTTTTAATTTCCTCTTTGCTTCCAGATATAAAAATATTTTGTAATATGGTATTTTTCTCATCGAGAACTCAAAAATTAATTAATATAGCAATTGCTATGTAAATCTAGCATGTCCTGAATAACATGCAGTGGAGAATCAATGTGATCTCTACTTCACTATCCACTCTTTCTGCTTGCTTAGCATACAGCCACATCTAAAGCAGGACAATCATCAAACCTAGTGACCAAGATTACAACAGTCACTGAGATTTCTAAACAAAAGATGTTTGACATAGATATGATCATATTCTAGACTTGAGGTTGAAAAAGCATGCATTACAACTTCACCATCTCCAATCTTTCCATTTAATTAGAATATAGCCATATCAAAAGCAGGGTTGCACCATGCAAGACCCAACAGTCTAGCTTGAGAGTTTATGATGGATAGAAAGCAATTTTGCAGCGTGTAACCAATAACAATTGCTGCTTCTGACATTCAAATAATAAGCAAATTTGAGGAATACAAACCTATATGGTAATATACAACTTAGAGTCAGGTTTTATACCTCATCCTTGTAGTCACACAAGTTTTAAGATCAAATAAAGTTTGTAGTATATATATGTTTAGTGTGTGTATATATATATATGTTTTGAAGTAGGATTTTCTTATGTTTCGCTAGGGTAGTTGCTGAATTAGTCACTAATATATCACCAGAAATGAACCTGTGCTGTGATTGCTAGATGGTTTAGATGAAATTCTAAGTTTGGAAGATGTTGGTTCTCGTGGTTTTGTGGACATCAGTACAACAGCAGTAATTCTCTTTGAAATTCCAGTATAGCTTGGAAGGTGTTGGTTCTAGTGGTTTGCACATCTATACAACCTCAGTAATGGTAAAGGTTATTCACCTAGAAACAAAAGAAGACAAATATAGGCAAGTTTAGAAATTTCTCTACAATTCATGTACTGGTGAGAGTAAAAATCACAGCAAGAAATTTGTTTTGCAAACCTAACCAAATTCTACTCGACACCTAGCTATAAAGGAGCTGTCATCCTTTTTATTTCCACCATGTTGTTTGGAATTCACGATGACAAACCTGTCTACATTTCCCGATCTCCTATGTTTGAGGAGTAATTCATGTCCTCTTTTACTTTTGTTAAGTCAAAACTTGCTAAATAAAGGGCATTTGATATATATAATTATTGTTAGAATATTACCATACTCCTGTGGTGCTTTCTTGTAAATAGCTTATACCACAATTTTTTTGGCTGATGAAGTATATATTATTACAAAGTTTCCTCATTTTCCATTAATTAATTCTCTCTTCACTATCACACCAGTACTTGTCTCCCTTCTCTATATCACAAAACATACGTTGAATATGTAGCATACAAAATTTGAAGTTTTGTTTCTAAAATCTGGTATTGAGTGAAAAGTCCCACTTGAGGGACAAAACTTTGTACTTTTCAACGCATGCCTAGGTAAGAGGACTGGCCAAATTGGAATAGGCAACCATCTTATATGATCTGGTATTGAGTGCAAACGCAACGAATGAGGGACTAGGTTTTGTTGCACATAAAGAAACATTTAACCAAAGATGATGGGGGAATTGAGGACACAAGGCTACAAAGCTTTAGTATGGAATTGGTCCTTGGATGGTCCAGTGAAAATTATTCTAAAAATAGATGCTTGCACTTTGTGAGGATGTTCACTTAGCATAAGGCACTAGTGATTAGGTTGTAAGAATAAACAAATATAATGCATGATATTGGATTGGATGTAGGGTTAAGTAGTCATGTTCATAGGACTGCATTTCAGCAGTACCCAAGTTATTGCCTGCTAGAGTTGGAATACTACAAAAACATGTGGGAGATGAGAAAATGAAAGAAATTTAATTCCATAAGCTTTCAACTGTCTTATGCACTAGTTTGTTATGCTCTTTTTCAGTACAAGGATAGTGGAAAAAAGGTTCACATCTGGAGGTTTGGGAATCACATTATTGGGTGATACTAAGTTTCTACCAAAGTAACTTACCCATAATTGAAATATTTTAAGAAATTCTTCCTTGAATATATATATAAATACCAATATAATTGCAATATTGACTTAGTACTGCGCTGATATAATTATTGTAATAGTAAGACAGCAAAGCTAGAGGGGGGAAAAAAGGAACTAATATTATGTGGGCTCATGTATGCCCCTGCATCTTAAAACAAAGCCAACTAATTGCTTAAACAGTTAAAACAAATAGTGATGAAGAAAGAAGAAATTCAGAAATCCCAAAGCCAGGCTTGAGAGTTTGATAGGTAGAATCCCATCTAATCTCAGACTCCATGAGCTCACAGTAGCATCCAAAAGAGAATAGTAGTATTGTTTGCAATAAAATAAGAAAAGACAGATAGAAACAGAAGATGAAGCTTTCTTATAACAATTTTTGTTATAAGAAAGCAGCTTTGTTTGAAAAATCTATATGTCAAATGAAAAGCTAATTTTTGTTGAACCATCATCTAAGGTAACTATCTAATGAAAAAGAAAACAAATGAGGAAACAGTTAGAACTACAGTTTCTAACATACAGAACCACTCATTAATTACATCCTAATGAATATATTTATAGATATATATATGGACTGATGATATATATTTAGTAAACCAAATTAAGAAGCTACTGCTGCCTCTTTCACTACCATAAATGGTTTTCAGCCTCTATTCTCTCTCTCTCTCTCTCTCTCTCTCTCTCCCCATGTGTATTGCTATAGTTTTGGACTAGCACTAGAATGAAGTAACTTTATATGAAAGGCAGAGAGGTGAGAGCTTTCTATATTTATATAGAATGGAGACTATACTAATAAAAATTAATTAGGTTAAGATTCTATATTTGGCTCCTCTAAATTAGGTATCAACATTTAACATTGCACCCACCAGCTGTCAGGCGGGTAGTGCTGCACATATTATCATATATAGAATGGGCCAATGCTACTTGACATCTCACCTGAATTATGCAAATTAACCTAGACCCCACTTTAAATTAAAACCAAACAAGTATCCTTTGCAAGAAAAGGATAGAAAACTCTGTATCATTCAATTTAGGGACATAAGCTAGCTATGGAGTGTCTGTCTCCCATTAATTCTTTATCCTCTATGACACAATTAGTCTCTTCGCTCTCTATCACAAAACATGATATGGTAAATATGCAACATAAAATAGATGTTTTGTTTCTAAAATCTAATAAAAGATCCCACTTAAGTGCCAACTTTAGATTTTCAGGCTTAAAAGCATTCACATTGGAATAAGCAAAAAAGGCAGCATTTTAGTTTTACCTGATATACACGTTCATCCAATTTTTCTAGGCTATTCAAAACCTAACTTCATATTGGATAATTAGTCATCTAATTAGGGATTTCAAGAAAAAATAAGTCAATCAGAGATACGCTGCAAATATAAACTATCACCCAAAAATTATGAACATACTAAACCAACATCTACATGTAGCCAAAATGCAGATATAAATAAAAAAAATGGTGAAAGAAAATTGCTGTTTTCAGATTCAAACATCTATCATAACGTGTATAAACAAAAAGCTCCCATTTTTGTAAAGCAACAAGCGCGGATGAAGGGGGAGGGAGAGAAAAATGAGTAGAATCAATACTTGTGGTGACAGAAGGTATACCCAAGAGTCAGGTTCAACAATGTCAACGTCTGATGCAAAGAGAAATTGGTGTCCCAAATCACTCCGACAGTAATCACACACACACAGAGCGGGATAAGGAGGAAACGATGACCGTAGCTTTCGTAGAAGGGAAATGAAGTGGTGGAGAATCTAGGATTTGGGATGTAGTCAACAATGGATGTAGATTTCCAACCGTGTGTATGAAGTTGGTCACTTGGGCATTGAAGGTAGGAGAAATGGGCAAGAGGCTCAAAGTGGAGAAGGATACTCGGTAACATAGTGGTTTCGGGGGGAAAAATAAAGTTTTGTGAGATTTGGCGCCCAAAGCCAATAGCAACGATATTACCCCGCTGTAACAAGTTTTTTGTTATTACAAGGCATATTTTCACCACTATAAATGAAAATTCCGCTACAAAAAATAAAGTGAGGCGCCCGGCTTCATTAAACCATATATCGATGTGAAAAGGTTGTAAGGAGAAATATTTTGCTACAAAAGATTATCTATTGCAGCGATTTTAATTGCAACAAAATAAAAAACGCTGCAAAAGGCCTAATTTCTTGTAGTGGGAGGAACAAGAATCTATGCATGGCATGACCTAGGCATAAGGCTCGGCATTGATTTTTGTCACCACCGCAGTGTTACTCTCCCCTTGATGTGCCAAAATTTGCCATACATAGTGGAACGGAGAATCATAGGCAATGATCCCACCGTGCAAACATTAGTTGAGCATCACCGGCGAGCAAGCACGAGTGGGCCCATCATAGCTCACCACCCTCATGGTGAACAATAAGCCTGCCTCCCAAGGAAAACGGTGGGCAAGCGTACCTCGCCACTCCCATCGTGGGTAATGAATCACCTATTTGGTTGCCAATGACAAGTGCTACTCAACTTGAATGAGCGTTGAACTCGGCACTAGTACCCAATTCTCTAATTCATTTGCACTGCACTCAACAGAGGATTACTACGAGAAAGAATGAACAAAGTTCCCACTAAAAAAAAGAAACCACACTAAGACATTCCCCCGGAGCTCAGAATTCTATGAGGCCTAAAAAGAGAATGGAAAATAGAGAAATGGCGGTAGAAAAGTCGATAAGCCATTAACCAGGAACACTTAAGCATCCTGGACTCAACCATGAGCCTCGTATAGGGGAGCAAAACATCGCAATGAACAAATGAACCAAGAGGATATGTTGACAGTACTCTTTGCACAACACTCTCACTGGTAACCACTCCCTACCATACGAAGTGGAAAAATTAAAAGCAGCAGTCAAATACTTGGGTTAGCTTCTTTACTTACTATCTAGATTTATTTGTGCTAATGAATTTAGTTTTGGAGGGTTTCTACAAAATCCTATTGTGTTGGGCTCCCTCCTATATGGAGGATGGCCTATGTGGGTCCATTAAGCCTACATGGAGAGAGAGGGTTTAGGCTCAGTTTAATTAGGTTTTAAGCTTAAGTGATGTTGCTGTGTATAGAAGCAAAAAGAGTGTGAAAAAAAAGGAGAGAAAAAAGTGTGAGAGATTGGGGAGTGGAAGAGACAGCAAAAAACAAGAGAGCTCGTCTAGCTTCAATCAAATGCTTTGATCGGTGTTGTCTGCGATCCGATTGAATTGAAATTTTGCAAGCACGTTTACAACTCAAGGCTTTACAATATGAACAATGGAGATTAGATTTGGACAAGTATTTCTGGTGTTTGAGGTCATGAACAATAATGCATCTCCTGGTGATATCGCTTCTAATCACACTGTTTGGTTGCCAGGAAAGTGTTTTTCTTGAGATCATTATTGATTGTATGCCTCTAGTGCTATCTAGAGAGAAAATTTGTGTACATATCATTGTTGATAGTTAAAGCTTTAACTGGATTAGGTTCCGTGGTTTTTCCTTTTGCATTTTCACGTAAAAGATTCTTGGCTTTCTATGTGTGTGTGATTTTAGTTTGTATTATTCTTTATTCAATTACTTTCTAACAGATTCACACAAAATGAGAGATAATTATTTTTGCTATTTAGATTTCTCCCAACAAAGTGGTATCAGAGCGGGGTCATAACCATTGAATATTTTGTGTTGAATAATGGAAGTTAATGAGTAGAATGGTTACTTTAAATGGTTCTAATTATCATATTTGGAAAGGAAAAAAAAAAACCTTTTATTTGTGAAGTTATTTCATTTACCGGTATTTGCTTATGAGAATCCTAAAAATAAATCTAATGAAGAATGGACATTGCAACATCGATAAGTTTGTGGATACATCAAATAGTGGGTAGAAGATAATGTTTTGAACCATATTAGCAGGGAGACACATGTACGTACACTCTAGAATAAACTTGAACAGTAATATGGTCGGAAAATTGGAAATAATAAAATGTCTTTGATCAAGCATTTGATGACTTTAAGATATCAAGATGGAACTCCATTGAAAGATCACTTGAACACATTCCAATGAATAATTAATCAATTGGTTGGAATGGGTATCAAGTTCGACAATGAGGTACATGGAGTGTTTGCTTGGCTCTTGAGAGACATCTAGAATGTCATTATCTAACTCAGCCCAGATGGTGTAATCAATATGGATATGGCGAAAAGCACTCCCTACCAAACATGAAATAGGAAACTTAAAGCAACAGCCAAATGGCTTGGGTTAGCTTCTTTGCTTACTATCTAAATTTATTTGTGCTAACAAATTTAGTTTTGGAGGGTTTTCGTACAAAATCCCCTAGATTTCCATGAGACTCCTAAAGAATGAAAATACAGGAATACAAAGGTGGACAAATGGGTAAGTAGTGCACTTTGCTCATCAATCTTAGTCAGCAATGTTCAGGCTTTCTGAGCTTAACCATGAGTCCCTGTGCAAGCATAACAAAAACTACCCAAAATGGATAGTCTCCATCACAACAAAAAGTACTCAAAGACGAACAAATTCCACTATGTGAAGATCACTCAATAGTGAACAATATCATTTAAGTGAAAGTGGAACTAGTGGTTGAAAGCCCCTTGTTTGCTTCTCTTGGACTTGCTATTTGGGTTTCATATTTACTAATTAATTTGGTTTCTCGAGGTCTCTCCCAAAAAAATTCTCAAGATTCCACGGGAATCCCAGTAGCTAAATGCCCTTGGAATTCACTTCGCTCACTAGCCTTGCCTAAATGAAAGTTACAACTCGCATCTTGAACAAAAGCCCCAGGGTGAATAAACGGGACAGAGAGAATACACAAAGGCAATCAACTGCCACTTGATAAGAAGCTTCGTCCACCTGATCTGAAACACCGGTTATGGAATCACCATTGAACACCACTAGGGCACCTCAACTCCTTATCATAACCAGAATAGACAGCCTCATAGCACTCGCTTGGACATGCCAAATCTTCATCATCATAGAGGTAGAGCCACCCACAAACCTCACCAAAGTGCTTTGAGCCCTCGGTTTGGCAATAGGGGTCTAGCTTGCAAGTTTCAAACTTTTGATTTGGATTATTGCAGTAACTAGTTTAGGTTTTGTTAAAAATTTTGCAGCACAATTGAGTACCTTTCCCGCAGAAATCGATCGAGCCATTGTTGTTGACACTCACTTGAAGTGGCCACAATTCCAAGCTAGCAATCAAGCACCTTTCTTGTTGAAGTCAACCTAGTGACTGAGCACCAAGCAAGCGGTCCAACACATTTCCCGTTGAAGTCAATTGAGTGATCATTGTTGACACTCGCACAATGTGGCCAAAGCACCAAGT
Organism: Carya cathayensis; assembly: GCA_011037825.1. NCBI lineage: Eukaryota > Viridiplantae > Streptophyta > Magnoliopsida > Fagales > Juglandaceae > Carya > Carya cathayensis. The sequence goes on from QGSO01000660.1 coordinate 70,821, forward strand.
TGTGGTTGAGAACCTCTCCTGATAGTCTCTAAGTCAAGTGTTAGCAATGCAATGCGATCGGAGTTGACACTCTCTTCACAACCACTTGGCGCGGGTTACTTTCGAGTACGAGTCTCTATACTCCACAACTGCCTCGTGTGGATTACCTCCAAAAATCAGTCTCCAAGCTCCACAAATGCCTCATGCGGGTTACCTCTAGGAAAGAGCCTTCAAGCTCCCTAACCGGCTACCGTGAATTACCTTTGGAACGAGTTGATGGGCTCTACAACTGCTTGAGATAAGCCCAAGGAGTCAACGGGCTCCCTGACCGTTAAGTTTAAGTTACAACAAAACACTCTAACCTTAACATCAAAATATTAAATCGCCTCAAGAGGTCAAAGAATCCACTAGCACCAGCAGGAATGAGAACGAAAATATGTACATTCCACAAGGATTGCTAAATGATCAGATTCAACCATTAGCACACTCAGTTATCATATGTGTCCCAAAACCTCTCCAAACAAAAAAAATGAAAGCCCCCTGCAGTTCAGTCTCTCAATCTCAAGAAAGAAAACCCAAAAACTCCTACTATCCGTTCAGTCCACCCCCGTTCTCTCCCAGATTGAAGAAAGAAAACCCACAGCGTCTTCCCTCCAAATTGCCTAGTGCAGTGCTCTCGCTTTACATTCTAGAAGTGTCTCTAGCCAAAACGGAAGCCCCCCTCCGTAAGCTTGGCCTCCTATCTCTCTCCTTACGTTGCCCTCCATTTCTACTCTACTGAAACACCTAAAAGAAGTCCTAGCGTCCAAACCAACGTCCCAACCAAAAGTTTTTTCCAACCTTTTTTGTGTGTGGTGTTTCTCTCTCCAGAAGTTCTCTCCTCTCACCAAAACCCAAAGCCTCTCCTTGGCTTCCGTCTTCCTCACGAAACAACAAAAAACTCCTACTCCTGCATGACCAGAATGAAAACAGAGCCACGTTCTTTTCTCAGACCCATTGCCCCCTTCACTTCGTCTCATGTGCTCCGCCCTCAGTCTTCTTTTCAAACAAAAACCCCTTCAGTCCATAGCTCTCCACATGAAAGACTTTCCGTCCCTCCACACGAAAGACTCTCTCCCTTCTTTTTGAAGTCTTTCCGTCTAAATCAGTCTAAGTCTAGTAGCTCTTTTTCCCCTTTCTTTAGCTCCGTAAATCACTTTTCTTTTTTCACTCTACTGAAAACCACATGAATGAATTCCTCCTCAAAAGAAATATGAAAACTGCCAGTTTAAAAGCCTACTTTGTGTCTTTCCCATTTGGTTCTTACTCTCTAAAAATCAGAAACTTTTCTTCCATGACTTGCTAGGTTGAAACATGTGCCTTTGAATTTCCTTTCATCAAAATGCAACTCTACTACTTTTCATCCAAAAAAAAACATGCCGCTGCAGTTACCGTTACGGTTCATGATGGTCAAACATAGGTGCCTTTTTTCACCAAATAACATTGCATTTTATTTGCTGATTTTTGTCTTCATGCTATTCAGTTGGTGGTCCATTGTGCTGCTTCTTTTCTTTATCTCCCAGCGTATGCCTTCCTCTTCTTAAATCGTGCAGTGTCTGTATTCATGGGTTGTTAACAAAGATAACTAAATAAATAAAAACAAAAATAATACTGGACAAGAAAATAAATTATAAATAATTAAAGGTAAAAAAAAAAGAAGAAGACAAAATCAGAAATAAGAAGAAAAAAAAATATCAAAAATATATTTTGCATGTGAGGAAATATTGTCCAATTAAATCATAGGTTATAAAATTGAATATAAATCATGATATTAATCAATTTAAATCACAACTCAGATTTATGCCTATTAACCATTTATCCATCTAAAACCAATAATAATGTCAAGAATTAATTAAAATGTATTGGTTCTAAACATATGAAATATGCAATATTTCATCTCAATCAACTTATCTCAACTCCAAAACCTGAGCCAAGGGAACCTATCCTGCATTGAGTATCTTCGTCAGGCCAAGTCATGGGTTGACCAGTTGTTAGCTATTGGCAAAGCAATAGATGATGAAGATCTCATTTCGTTTATTTTTAGTGGCCTAAACCCTATTTATTTGCCTTTGTTACTTATTTTTCTTTTGCTACTAGGGATGCCTTTCTTTCATTTGGTGACTTTCAAGTTGAGTTGTTGTCATATGAGATTCTCAATGAAAATCAACACAAGGTCACTACACCAGATGCTGGAAACTTTGCTCTCTATGCTCCCAAGCAAGGCTCCTCTCAACCATATGGCAATAAGAGGAATACTGGTGGACAATAGAAATATCAAAAGTTCTCTACTCCACATTCTGATAGTCCCAAGTCCTCTTCACACATAGGCCATCCTTCTCAGAAAAAATCCTTTACTTATCGAGGATCCAATGTACCTAGATCATCATGCCAAATCTTTGGAAAGTCTAACCATCGTGCCTTGGATTGCTTCCATAGGATGGATTATGCTTATCAAGGGCGTCATCCTCTTACAAAATTGGTTGCTATGGTTGCATAGTCCAATACCATTCATGGAGAAGAGCAACCTTGGTGATGAATCTGTTGTTGTAGGTAATGGTTCTACTCTTCCCATCCTTCACTTTGGTTCATCACGACTAAAATCTGGTCAACATATGTTTTCCATGAATAATATTCTCCATAGTCCCAAAATCTCAGCCAATTTACTTTCTATTAATTGGTTTTGCATTGAGAACAATTGCTACTCTATTCTAACTAGCTCTTCCTACCTGGTGAGGGATAATCTAATTGGAACAACACTGTTGGAGGGAAATAGTGAATCTAGTCTTTATCCTCTCTACTTGAGCAAGCATCCTAGGAATAACAAGCATGGCGTAAAGCAAGATGTCACAACCCATTTAGGAAATAAAACCACATTTGATACGTGGCACTCTAGATTAGGACACCCTTTAGACAAGATTGTTCACCACTTGATTAACTCTCATAAGTTGCCTACTTCCGGGAAGTTAATCAACTCTAATATATGTTCATCTTGTCAATTAGGAAAGAATGAAAAGTTAGCATTTTTTGATTCTCATCATGTTTCTACGTTACCACTTAAACTTATACACATTGATGTATGGTCTTGCTGAGTTCCATCTTTAAGTGGATGTTGTTACTAAGTTATCTTTACTGATGATTTTTCTTGGTTCACATGATTGTATCCCATTCATAAAAAATCTGATGTATTCTCCTGATTCATTAAATACAAAATTCTAGTTGAAAACTTATTTTCAACTAAAATTAAACAATTACAAAGTGATGAGGAGGAGAATGTTCAAAATATTCCTTGAAAATAATGGTATCTATGATAGAGGGACTTGTCCTCATACGCCTGAACAAAATGGTGTATTTGAATGCAAACAAGACACATTATGGAAGTTGGTCTGTCCCTTTTTGCACAATCACACCTAAAATCAAACTTCTGGGTTGATGCCTTTCAAACAGTTATATATTTGATCAAGAGACTCCCTACTCCAGTACTTGACAATGTTTCTTCATTTTTAATTTATTTGATCATAAACCCAATTATCAATTTCAATGTGTCTTTGGGTGTGCATGATATCCTCTTCTTAGGCCTTACGCATCTGATAAACTTAACATCAGAAGCAAGTTGTATATTTTTCTTGGCTATAGTTCAAATCAAAAAGGATATAGGTGTCTAGATCCTTCCTCTAAAAGTGTGTTTGTTTCATGCCATGTTATATTTGATGAAGGATACTTTCTAGCAAAGGAACTAGACCAAAATATCTCACCACCTACAAGTGCTTCTCCAGTTGGATGTTCCACTCATACAATGCAAACAACACTGAGTATCTCTCATTCACTTCTTAATTCCTCTTTGCACCATATTGATCCAGGTATAGATTCTTCATCTCCCTCTCATTCTAACCATCTATTATCTACACAACATTTACTTCACTCCAATACTTCACCTCAATTTGTTGTTCCACCCATCTCTTCTTGTTCATCACTTGAACCATCACACTCTTTGTCCCCCATACAAACATCTAATTATAATCTCATTTCTTCTCATCCCATGGTCACTAGATCAAAAATAGGAAACGTTAAGCCCAAACAATTCCCAAATTATGCTTTGTTTTATTGCACTAAACATCCTTACAAAGCCCTCCATACTCACCTCTCTGACACCGAGCCTCCTGTTTTACCCAAGCATACTCCTCTTCTGAGTGGGAAAAGGCTATGCAAGAGGAGATTGATGCACTTATCAAAACTGGTATATGGATTTTATGTCCTAAACCATTGCATCACAATGTAGTCAAAAACAAGTGGGTCTATAAAATTAAATGGAAACCTGATGGGACAATTGATAGATTCAAGGCTCGCCTTGTTGCTAAGGATTTGATCAATGTAGTGGTATTGATTAAATTGAGACTTTCAGTCCAGTTATCAAATAAGCCACTGATCGGTGCAAAACTGCAAGTGCACAGTATCGTAGTTTTATAATAAAGTGATAAGAAGAGTATCGTCCTCAGGGATTGGTACCTTACTTTTGCCAAATACAAAAATTATACTAATCTCGATTTTATCTAGAGGAATCACTAAGATTTTTGTAGTTGCAAATTAAACTAAGATCAACGCAAAGAGAAATATGCAAAGGAAATAAAACCGACGTTCGAAGATCAAATTAATGGGAAAGAAAACTTCTAGGAAATCGATTTCACCTAATTCTTCACTATGCTTTTCTCATCCAACTAATTTAATTTAATTCTAATTGTCTATTAGCAAATCTCTAATTCATCCAAAAGCCTCTTTCGATAGTCAATTGGAATTTATTCTTGTTCATCAATTCACACAAGAATATGCAAATTAAATAATCAAGAAAGCAATAGATCAATGATTTAATTACTACAAAAGTTCATACAAGTCTTTCGATCTCTATATTTACCTATGCTGAAATATTCAAGATCTACCCTATGATTCCCTCTTTCGATAGCAAATCACAAGATTAAATATCATCTAATCAATGGCCAGTTAATTAGAAGCAATAAACTCAGAATAAATCAGATAAACAAAGAGAGAATTGCCTTAAATTAGCATAGACAATCAAGTATAGTTTGGAACTAGGTTACATCGTTTTCCTAGAATAAAAGAAATTTAGCTCATGCTAGAAATGGAATTCAATATAAACGAATTCACCATAATTGTTCTGAAAATATTGGAAGAAAATAAACGTTGAAAAATACTCATTGCAGTCGCAAATCGTTTTCAAAAACTCAAGGAAATGATTCAATACTTTTCTCTCGTCTGTGCTCGTGTATGATTCTAACGTACGTGCAATATGTGGAATTCTTTCTCCAAAACAGATGAATTGAATCCTCCTAGCTGTGTTTTTCTGTCCCAAAAAGTGTTTTCCAGTCAAAAGGTATGGCTATAAAAGTGAAAAATCACTTTTATATGGTGTGACAGCGGAAAACCCTAGATCTGTCAAAATACGATGTTCGCTCGAGCGGGGTGTCGAGCGAACATCGAGCGGTCGACTCTGCCTAACTTCGCTCGAGCGACTTGTCGAGCGCACCTCGAGCGTTCAACTCTGCCTGATTTAGCTCGAGCGGCCAAAAGCTTTCGCTCGAGCGAACTTGTTTTCCCTCATCCCGCTCGGGCTCACTGTCGAGCGTTTGAATCTGCCTGAGTTCGCTCGAGTGGCCAAAAGCCTCCGCTCGAGCGATCTTTGTAAATCTGCAACATGAAATTTTATAAGTCATCATCCGCATGGTGTTAGCTCTTTCAGTTCAATTTAACTGGCCTATTAAACAATTAGATGTTTTTAATGCATTTTTACATGATGTATTAGATGATGCAGTGTATATGGAGCAACCTAGGGATGTTCTAGATCTCCTATGACCTGACTTTGAAAATTAAATAAGGTCCTTTATGGTCTTAAACAAGCTCCATGAGCTTGGTTCAGCTAGCTCTGTCAGACACTACAAGATAGGGGTGAAAACCGATCAATCGGTTTCGGTTTTGGACCAAAACCGAAACCGAACCGATACCTATAAAAATGGATGAATCTCGACCGAAACCGGCCGTTTAAAGGGGAGGAAACCGTCTACATCGGTCTCGGCGTCACTCCGGTCGGTTCGTCGGCGTCTTCGGTGGCGATTGAGGCTATTTTCAGGCGACGACGCCGCGGCCAGTAGTGACAGCCAGCAGTGACTGCCGATTGCGATTTGAGAGTGAGAGAGAGAGAAGCCCTCCGCCCTGCCATGGTTGCGTGCGCCGTGAGAGAGAGAGAGAGAGAGAGAGAGAGAGAGAGAGAGAGAGAGAGTGAGAGAGAGAGAGAGGGCGGCGTCTGATGAGACGAAGAGAAGAAGAATCGAGGAAGAAGAAGGTCCCCACGGGACTTCAAACCCTAGAGTGAAACGGCACCGTCTGGCTTAAGCCAGACGGTGCCGTTTCACTTAGTTTTTTTTCTTAACTTCAGATGTTAAATGACGCCGTTTCGTTTAAGTAAGGTATAAAAAAATATATATATCATGTATTATGTCGGCCGGTTTAGCGGTTTGAACCAGGGTCAAACCGCTGCCGAACCGACGTAGGTCGGTTTTGGATAATATCTACCGTACGCCGACCGGTTCACTGGCGGTTCCGGCCGGTTCCTGACGCGGCCGGTCGGTTCCCGTCGGTGGCGTCGGTTTCTGTACACCCCTACTACAAGATCTTGGTTTCCTTGGCTCACTTGTTGACTCTTCACTCGTTACCTTCAAGCATCAAGATATCACTTTATATGTTTTAGTATATGTTGATGATATCTTAGTTACTAGCAACAATGATACTACAATTTTATCTCTGATCAGTAAACTACAAACCATATTCCCATTAAAGGATCTTTATGAACTCAACTATTTTCTTTGTATTGAGGCCTCACAATCTCATAAAGACAAGTATGCTTAGTGCTAAGCCATACTTAGCCCCTTGTGTCCTGGGTTCCAATTATCTCTCTTAGATGGTGAACCATTGTCTGAACCTATTGTTTACTACCAAGTTATTGGTGCCCTACAATATTGCACCTTAACTAGGCTTGGTATAGCTTATCTAGTCAACCAGCTGTCAATCCATACACTCTCCTACTACAGTGCATTGGATAGCAGCAAAGCACATCTTGCGCTATCTTAAAGGGACATCAAACCATGGTCTCTGGTTTACACCAGGTCCAACACTCTTTTGCCTTTTGTGATTCAGATTGGGCTGGAGATATCCCAATGACAAAAATTCTACAACAGGTTATGCTATCTACTTTGGTAATTCTCTCATTTCTTGGTCTACAAAGAAGCAACCTGTGATGTCTTGATCTAGTACTGAGGCAGAGTATAGTGCCTTGGCCTTTGTCACAGCTGAAATCTGCTGGCTTTGTATGTTGTTACATGAATTATAGATTGCTCTTCCATCTATTCCAACCATTTGTTATGATAATCTTGGTGCTCTTGCAGTAGCCACTAATCCAGTGTTTCATGCCCATACCAAGCACATAGAAATGGACTTTCGTTTTGTTCGTGAGAAGATACAAAATAAGAATATTCAATTAGGCTACATTTCCACAATTGACTAACTGGTTGACATTTTTACCAAAGGATTATCTTCCTCTCGCTTACAGTTTTTACGCAACAAATTGATAGTTGTATCTCCCAAAATCAATTTGAGGGGGGCTGTTGAAGATAAGGATTATCCATAATCTATTGAAGTTGATAACAACAGCAATTTGAATTTCTCTCAACCAACTCTCCCACAGCTAAACTATCTAATTGTATAATTTAAGTTTTGAATTCTTGATAGCTGTTGTAACTATAGATAATTCTATAACTCAAAGTTGTTCTTATCTTGTATTGTGTACTCTATAAATTTACTGTAATATTCTTATTTATAATCTCTCATGGCCTCTTGTCTCTCATTATACAAGGAAAGCAATAGATGTGTAGAAAATCATCCGGAGCTCTTTGTCGAGAGGTTGAAGAAGAAGAGGAAAACTAAGGGGAGAGAGAGAGAGGGAGAGAGAGAGAGAGAGAGAGAGAGAGAGAGAGAGAGAGAGAGAGAGAGAGAGCTTTTCCCTTTTAAATGACTCCCTTGTTTGCCTACCTCCTGACATCTCCTTCCCTACCTTCTAACCCCTTTGCCCTCCCATGCCTTCCTAACACCCCTGCTGACAGCCCACCCTACTCTTTAGCTCATGCATGTGTCCAGCCCCTACCTCCTGCACCCCCTGACACCCCATGCCTCCTCACTCTTCTTTTTCATTTTTGTCCTTTAGCACCCAATCAGGTGGGCTGGGCGATAGAGATGCTTGTCCGTACCGGGTGCAGTGAAGGTCTGAGGCATTCCGGTTGAGGCTCTTTTGTGTGCAAGTGACCCTTGAATGAAGGAGACCTTCCAAGCCGTGAAGCCTCTTGGCTGACCTGAGCAGTGTTTCCGAGCCCCGAGTGGTGATCTTCCGAGTGGAAGAGCCTCGTTTCCTGAGCGGTGGAGTTCTTCCGTGACCCAAGTGGTGGAGGTCTTTCGAGCCATGTGGCACCACTTCATGGAAGGCTTAATGCCTAAGCTCTCGAGCCGGTGGGGTCTGTCCTGAGCAAGTGGAGAGTCTGAGGAGAGCTTCCTGCGATCCGAGTTGTGCAACATGTGCATTGCCAAGAAACACATCGAGACTGAGGTGGTGGTCAGTGACCCCATCGATGAAGGCAGACGATGCCGGCAGGTCTGATGGTGACCGCCTGTGTCCCCCTCTAGCCCGTCTGTTGGCTGGCAGGGCCATCAATGGTAAGCTCCAGAGACTTCTGGCAGTCGAGGGAAGATCACGGGCAGGTTGCCTGAGCTTGCGGTGGGAGGCCGTGGGCTTCTACAAGGCCGCATGCAACACCCGTGCTTGCCAGATGTTCGCAGCCCAGGCGTTGAGTGTGGCTTTGTTGAAGGGGGACACACTATGCTAGACAGAAACTCCCAGTAGCCCAAATGGTGGTCGCCAGGGAGTTAGATGGGGCTTATGGTGGCCAACCGTGAGTCCTGCTGGACGATGGGTAGTGTTTAGATGTTTCCCACCGTGCACAACCTGCACTTCCGACTACCACCACGTCCGTGGTAGAGAATGCTGGCAGCTCTTGTGGTAGGCCGGTGTGCCCGTTGGCGTCCCACAACGTGGGTACAAGGCTAACCACAGGTAAGATGTGCACTCGTCGGGTGGCCATGGCCTCTACGTACGCGGCACTGTACACTTAAGTGCACAGTGCTGTGCGACCATTGTGCATGTAGATCACTGTGCCTTGAGAGAAAGTTACACTCCCTGGATTGGGGAGATGAGTGGCCTGGGCACTTAAACTGTAGGCGAGCGGGTATGCCCTATTTTTGCCATAGTGTCACTAATCAAAATAAGAGCATAGTAGTTTGTTGTACTTACCTGGAGGAAGTTTCAATCGGTTCGTTTGAAGATCATTCAGCGCACTGGAAAATCTTTATTCTCCCAACCTCGGCTTTAGAAATTGATCAGATCCCACAAACGGTGTCATTGTTGGTGTTGTAAAATTCGCACAACAGGCCGGAAGGGGAGAAAGACTCATTCCCAGCTCACTGAGGAGACTCGGGCCTCGAGAGGAGTGGTCTAGTGACCCTAGCAATAGTCAGGTGCAGAGCGTACGGTGTCGGCGCGTACGTTCATGACGGTGAAAGAGAAATAAGAGCAAAAAAAATAAAAAAAATGATACACATATTTATATGGTTCGGCATGTTCTTACATCCACAGGCATTTAAGGAGGAGAAATTTACTATAATAGTCTTGTTTATAGACTCTCATGGCCTCTCATCTCTCACTATACAAGGAAAGTCATAGATGTGTAGAAAAACTTCCAGAGCTCTTTCTCGAGAGGTTGAAGAAGAAGAGGAAAACTGAGGAAGAAGTAAGAGAGAGAGAGAGAGAGAGAGAGAGAGAGAGAGAGAGAGAGAGAGAAACTTTTTGCATTTAAATGACTCCCCTATTTGCCTGCCTCCTAACATCCCCTTCTCTGCCTTTTGACCTTTTGTCCCCCATGCCTCCCTGACACCCCTGCTGATAGTCCACCCTATTCCCTAACTCATGCATGTGTCCAGCCCCTACCTCCTATACCCCTAACACCCCATGCCTCCTCATTTTTCTTGTCTATTTTTGTCCTCTAACATCCAACCAGGTTGGTTGAATTTGGTCCTAAGACCCTAAGATTTTACCCCCCTCACACAATCCAAATACAGTTCTTAATTTCTTTCTATAGCTTGATTGAACCCTTAAAAACTTCAGCCTCTTGGATTTTGGCCGTTACTTTGTTCAATATTTTGGGCTGATTTTTCAAGTGAATCCAACCATGCAGTTCCTCATGTTCCCATGCATGCAAGTTAGGGTTATAACTTATAATTGTAATGTCTTGGTCATGATTCTTAATATTTATCGTGAAATTCTCGTTTATTTTTTAAAAAAAGAAAAAAAAAATTGCAGTGTTCACTTATAAAACATTCTTTATGATTAAAGACTCGAGGAGCCTAGTTTGGGCCGGCCGTTGGGAAGAAAATAAATAATTATTTAATTTGTAAGACAAATGTAATTGTATTATTTCTAATTATAATTAATATGTTTGGTATCAATCAATTATGTGTAGGCAGTAGGCAATTAATTATAAGTCCTACTCTATATTATATATATATATATAAATATTTATATATATATAGTCTTTTTTTCTGCATTTCATTGTCACTAAAGAGTAGAGCCAAAACCAAGCTATAGAAATGAATAAACAAGCCTGATCTTATCCCATATTATTCTAACTACTGTTTAAGATTCATCCCTATAATTTTTGGTGATGCATGCACATGTAAAATACCATTACATGTACCCCACACACATACATATATATATATATATATATATATATATATATATATATATATATATATATAATGGTTGGTGATGTGGATAACCTAACAGAAGGTCAGCCAATTAATGTAAGCCAAGTAATAATTGGCGAACTGACTTGCTATATATGTGCAACCTGATCTTTGCATTATTATTAGACATATATATATGCTGAGAGAGTGTGAACCAAATCACATCATGGGTTAGGCAAGTTCCATCAAAGGTGGGGCCCCCTGGCCTTCTCCACCCTATCCTCTATTGCATGCCCTAGATGATGTAGAGTTTTTCTATAGTGGATCGAGCAAGTGGACCAGAAAGAGAAACAGAGAGAACAAAATACGGTTGGTAGATAGCTCAAAAATCCATGACATGACATACATACAACTATATTATGTGTATATGTCAGAGTAATGCTGAGGATCCCACTCTATATGGTGATTGATGGGTACATAATTAAAATATTGTATTTGGCTTGCTAAGGATATAGCTAGGGATCGAGAAGCAAGCAACTTGGCCTCATGTTTGGACTCATCCTTCTTTTGGAAATTGAGTCATACATATCACACCAAAATATTACTATTCTCATATTATTCCCTTGATTAGACATAGTTTATCCAGTATTAATATTAATTTTTTTTATTTTTATTTTTAAAATGAATTGATAGACATGCATGATGAGCTTAACTCATTATGTATGAGATGAAAGTTTCTTACTAACTTTCTGGGGTCATTTTGATTCATTAAGTGAATATTTTCCCAAGTTGTTGGCTATATATGTGAAATGTGAATTAAGGGTAATTCCCCTTTTACCTTAAAAAAAAAAAAAAATTCCTCATATAGAATTCTATGTTTATAGTATTAATTTATGTCTATATAAGTAACCAGTATTAATATTCAAAACTAAGTGATCATGTCATAAAATATTCAATTTTTTGAATCTTGGCAATATTAATAAGTTAATTCGAGTTTCCATATATTGAAACTAATTAGTTTCCCATTAAAAATAATAAAATAATTATTTTAATGTTTCTAATTCATTTCTTTCTTCTATATAAAAGATTAATTCTTTTATAATATTCATTGAGTATTGATCATGCCGGCTAGAAAGTCGGTTCAATCTTAAATATGACCATTATTTTGAAGGATAAAATTTATATATTAAAAATTTTAAAACAGATAATGTTTTGTACTTAATAATAGATATTATCCATTTAAAGTGAAATTAAGAGAATTATATTTTTGCACCATCTGTCTATCCCTAATCCCACTCTAAAGTCTAAAATCGATTAGGTTTTGATGTTGAGATGAGAATTTTTAGTTTGAGATGAAATTTAAAAATTAAATAAAATATTATTTTTTTAATAGTATTATTGTTTTGAGATTTGAAAAAATTAATTTGTTTATTATATTTTATCTGAAAATTTGAAAAAGTTGTAATAATAAGATGAGATGAGAAAAACACAAAATTCTAAACCTAACCGAAAGAGACTTTTTTTTTAAAAAGAATTGAGACTTAGAAAATATATAAAATAAAAGATTTGTTTATATATAATACTATATTACTCTTAAAATTAGAGTAAAAACTAGTTTATTGTTTTTCTAAAGAGCTCAAAATACACATATTTTCACTCTTATTGCATAAATAATAATAGAAAATTATATGTATAATTATTTTTGTGCACTCTTTATTCACTTTATTAATATGATTGATTGAGTTTTTTTTAAATATAAAATAATTGACTTGATGAATCTTATTAATATATGGTATAAATTAAAATAATGTAAATAACAAAATTCTATATTTTAATCATTACAATTTATACCATAAAAATTAATCAAATCAATGTCCTCTTGTCGTTTTACCACCACCAACTACCATCAAAAACCTAATACATTATACCTATTCCATTTTTTTTTATTTTTTATTTTTTGTAGTTTTCTGTTTTTTGGTGATTAAAGAGTGTTTATTTTCAACAAAATACGGCGCGAAAGATGCGTGTTTTGATGCACAATAAAATGGACGGCTGAGAGGAGCCAAAAGGACAATTATTGGGGGGGTGCAATGGTTTTCGTTTGCCGGTATTACCGGTAGAATTCTCAGAAATCAAGAATAATATAAAGGACACACAGTACACGTCACATCATCACGAACTTCCCATTTACTGCAACAAAAACATGCCTTGTCGCTCTACCTGTACTTTTTTTTTTAATAATATTAATAAAAAATTCTATTTAACAATTATTATTTTTATATATCAAAGGTAGAAAGATGTTTGAGTAAAAAAATTCATAAAAATTATTTTTCTTATATATATTATTTGAAGAGATAAAAATTAAAATTATCATAAGAAAGAAAGTTGATTTGATCTCTTCATCTATTTAACACAATACCCTGAATTATTTGTTGAAGATTTTAAATATCTTAATGCATGCTATAAATTTAGGAATTTATATATATTTATATATATATATTTTTAGAATAAAAAAATAATGAAAAATATTCACCCAATCAATGGTGGTTGAAGACATCATGTGATAATTGTCACATAGAATTATTCTTATAATTAACGAAAATGTTTTCACTTATAAGAAATAAAAAAGATAACATTTGATAGTCCAATATTTCAATTTTACATCATTAATTGATACTTATGTTAATTTCTTCAACAATATGTTCTACTCAATAGATACTATAAAACCGATCAGTTTATGAATATATATATATATATATATATATATATTTTAATTTATCCGCAAATAAAAAATGCTATCTAGGATAACATTAATTCTAGCAAACCTTTTTAAGAGATTAGAATGCTATTTCTTAATATCAAACACCTATATATATTTGTCGTTTTATTTATTGATTTTCACAATACAAACACACTACAAACATGTATATATATTTACATTTTATATGGGAAATACACCACCTATATATATAATATATAGTCTATATATCAGATATGAGTTGTAACACCGGCCTCCATGGACAAAGGCTCAGATGTTATAACTTTGTGACATTATATATATATATATGTATAAGACACTGATTTTAAGAATATATAAGGCTGCCACCTAAGGCTAAAAGCGAGCAGTGGCATGCATTCATGTGATGTTTTTGCCTATACAAATTGTCAAGTAAAAGACAAGTATTTCTTAGTATTGTAAAATAAGGCCTCCCATTGGAGATCTATGGGGAACCCCCTTCCTTCTCTTTGCCGTTCCGTAATTCCCGGCCGTCGGAGGTGGCGTCGATGGTGTAAAACTGTGATGAGCTTTGCTTTTCGTATACCCAATATTGCTAATGCCATTCAGTGATCCTTCAGTGTCATACCCTTGATCAGTGTCCATGCACATTTTCTTTTTCCTGAAATTCTTTGATGTCCCAACAATCTGAAATAACAGTTCAAAAAAACAAAAAGGAGAGAAATCAAGCAAGGGTTTGTCATGTCTTTCTCAAATTCATTTTCCTACCAAACACAAAAACAAAGACTCAGTTTGAATGTTTCCCTTATATATATAATATATATATAAGATCAGCATGCAGCAGTTATTGTGTAATGATATTACCTTGCAGCCAAGTGAGCAGAAACTGAAGGAATCAAGGAGGCTACGGTCACAGACTTGGCAGGTATTGGTGACACCTTTGCCGGGCCTAAGCTGAGGCCTCTCATTCAAGAACACAATCCTCGCACTGTTTATTATATATGTCTGTACACTTGTTACATCCACATATTTCTGAATCTCAGACACCCTTATCACATCATGATATGAAGACCTTCTTATCTGCAGAACACAGCAATATTAATATCCATCACAGAACCAGCACCATAAGATCAGCTTCTTCTTTTTTACCAAAAAGGAAAATACCTTCCCCGATAAAATAAATAATCATCATAAAAATATATATATATTTTTTTAAAATGACACTTTGGAAACCAAACACCATATGTCTTTGGTATATCGATATATATCCATGTGCCTTTGAGGGCTATAAAAGCCATCTAGAGAGGTTATACCAGATATTTTTTAAAAAGATAGGTTTTACCAATGTGATCAGGTGATAAATGTTCAAAACCCCATGACTGAAATCTGTAAAACTTTTAATCATATGATTTGATTGAGCCAGGAAATAGAAACAGTTGCAGAATTAATCTACTATCTAGGAAACACAAACCTGAATAACCCGGTGATCTCTATGAGAAGCGAGGCAAAGAGAACAAAGGGCTCCATTCATGCAGTCCAAGCAGTACATATTGCATTCACTTTTGTGAGAATCTGTGTGAATTTTGCATTGAACAAAGAAGCTTGTTTGAAGAAGTGGCTTCAGCCATGGCGGCCACTTGTTTTCTTGATGATCATCATCGCCATCTTCTAAACCTCCTCCTCCCTACACCAAAAGATCAAACAAACACACAAAATAAAAAGAAAATACGCAACAGAGAGGAATATTAATGAGCTAAGTCATGTATATATTTTCATCATGGGGAGCTAACCATGATTCTTCTGGTTTTGGGTTTGATATGTCTTGCGGTGGGTTCTTGGTCGTCGATAGCCAGTTTTGGTGGTAGAAAAGAGAGCTTTTCTCTGTATACTTTCCTTCAGAGAAAGAAAAAGAGAGGAGAGAGGAGAGAGGAGGGATAGTTTTGTAGTGGTGGGTGGTGGAGGGGGTGGGGATGGAGGAGTAGGAAGTGCTGATTATCTTGGGCTTAAAATTCCACAACCGAACCTCTCTCCGAACCAAAACCAAATTGGGTTTTTATATTTTTTTCTCCCTCTTTTTTTGTCTTTTTTCTCGAATTGATTGCGTCAAATATACAGTATTTTTTTTAATACATTTTCTTCACCCTTGTTCTCTCAACAATTAAGGGAAATATTCCCTATAACCCTCACGCGCGAGAGTACTACCTTTCACGTCTTCTAAAGAAACAAAGAAATTTTCTTTTTAAAAAAAAAAAATAACAAAGGAAAGAAGTCTTTTTTTAAAAAGGAAATTTTTTTTTACATTTCGTTTGAAAGCTAGATTTAACTAAGATCAATTTAGTTTAGCTTAATTTTAAATTGAGTCTAACATTTAAATATCTAATTTTTAAATTATTAAATTCATTTTAAGTTAAAACCTCTTTATACGTAAAATTCATAATATTTTTTTTAATTTAATACCTATTTACACGCAAGATTTATAATCTTTTTCAATTTTTTATAAATATATCGAAACTTATCTTAACATTCAAATATATCTAAACTTATTTTAGATGGATTCTCAAAATTTACTATACCATCTCAACTTATTATTATTTATAAAAATTTCAATTCAGCTTAACATCCAAATAAAACCTTAGAATGCATATTATAAGTTTTATAACAAAGTTGTGCTGGATTGAATCTCAAATTGTAAGTATAGTAACCTTATCATTCCAATAAAGAACGGAGGAAAGTGCCATCACATCAAAGAGCGAGAGGCCAAAGGAAATCCACTTTTTTAAGTATTGTACATGACACATCCTTCTTCAGCTCACTACTCATCTTTCTTAAAACTGATATTTTCTTGCGATCACTTTTCTATGGCTAAAAAGAAAACATCGACATCGGAAAAGAAATTAAAGGCTCAAAAAAGAGTTCAATTAAATACACAAAAATCAAAAGCCCTAATAAAGCAAACTAAACCCACTAGCAAACCAAAGCCGCATGCACTTCCCTTTTTCGATCAATCGTTTTGGTCATCTTTCTGATAGAAGAATCCAGAGCTGATTTACGAGTAAAAAAGTCGAATATCTTGAGTACTTACGTTTGTTGCTTGATTTCCTTCATCACCTCCATATCCATGCTGCTTTAGGGATATTGGACAAGCCTACTGTTATCTTTTATGATGTCAAACTCTAACTATATAATATAAGACATCTTTTAATCTTAATTTTGATTGGATGAATGGCTTAAGCTTATTGCTTTGCTCTTACCACTAATTTGATTGGCTACTCGATTATTAATCTTAATGCGCGCATGCTTTTGGAGGATAGAAATTAATTAATGATAATGAGAGAAACGTGACCGCCCTTTTCGCGAATGAAATCGATCAAGCATGCAGCATATATAATTAATTAATATAGATCATGAGATGTCATCATGTGTGCCTTGCTAATTATTATTTCCCGATCAGAAATATTCAGACGCAAATGGCAGGGTACGTGTCGATTCCTTGCCCTCGAAAGGTGCGAGGATATCGATCGAGTGGTACTTGTGGCGATCGATGGAGTGATTAAGAGATTCTGAAATAGCATGTACATGTGCACATGCATGCAGCATATTTAAGGAGGGAAGCCATGCACGCACGTACGATAACTTTCTCTGATACGTACGTTGCCATCGATCCTAAACATTTTTTTTTTTAATAAATGAAATATTATACATTATTTACTTGAGGGATAATGATAACATTCTCATAGGCATTGGATTAGATCGAGGAGGTAATTATAAACATGTCATAATTAGTAATAATTAGGAAGAAATAATGGAGACATTAATTTTCAACGTACGTACGTCTCAACTTAATTTAAAAGCGATTGGGACATCATGGTTGTAAATGTGTGCAAAAACCTTGCCATGGTTCTCATCTCCATGATCTAATATATAGATATTACCTATATATATGGTTATTGGGTTGGCTAAAATTTCTTTGTGTCCGCGTTGATTTAAGATACAGGACTGGTTTGAATTCAGAGATGAGATAAGATGATTTTAAATTATAAAATATAAAAATTGAATAAAATATTATTAGAATATTATTTTTTAATATTATTATCGTATTAGAATTTGAAAATTTTGAATTGAGATTTAAAAAAATTGAATTGTTTATTATATTTTATATGAAGATTGAAAAAAATTTTAATAAAGAAAACATGAGATGCTTTCCAAAAGTTGTATAGGTTAATTTTTCTAACTATTAAACTATTGCACGTTGGTATGAGTGATATCTCAGATACTCAAGTGCAATATAATATTTATATGATGCTTATAATTAAAGTGCCGTTTTATGTGCTACCATGTGAGCTTATAATATATATATATATATATATACTACAACCGAAATAGGTTTTGGCAACAACTATTTTCAACGGTTTATATTTCTTTGCTAATTATAATACTCTTTTTGCAATGAACAAATTTTAATTTTTTTTTTAAATAATTAAAATTGCAACGAAATATTTTCCTAAATTATCGTTACAGTTAGTCTTTTCCAACGATCGTAATAATTACATTACCAACGAATATGTTCACTGCAAAAAATACACACACATCAATTCCTTAATTATCGACGACTTCTTTTCATTGCAAAAAATGTACACTCAATTAGCAATGGTTTCTTTCCTTTGCAAAAAAATAATTCCTCGATTATGCAAAAAATATCCACTCAATAATTAGCAACGACAAGCTGCTTCCGCGCAAAACATAATTCTGAAACATTTATACAACTTAGCAAGGGTTTTCATTTCGTTGCAAAAAGTAAATGTATATGTATATTACCAACGATATAATGATTCATTGCAAAAAAGAAAAAAAATGATATGTATATTACCAATAATATAATGATTCGTTACAAAAAGTATATGCATATGTATATTAAAATTACCAATGATATAATGATTCAAAATGCATATGTATATTAAATACCAATGACATAATGATTAGTTGCAAAAAGTATATTAATAATTTCTTGGTAAAAAGTAGTAAATATTTGTCACAAATAATTTGCAACATGATACTTTCGTTGCAAAATACCAGTAATAATAATTCCAAACTTATTTGCAACGGATCAAAACTCGTTGCAAATAACAAGTTTTTCTTACTTAAACTTAAATCTTCATAAACAATTTTATTACCTTATGGACTGGACACTGTACTAGAATCCATTTGGTACACTTTGACCTGTAGTTTAAAAGCCACTACGTACCCGGCCAGTGGCCTAATTAATATCATGATCTAGATGATATTAATCTCATCATGTGTTGGCCTCTTTTCTAAAAAATTATCTTGGCTCATTTTGATTTTATAGATTAATTACTTATAAGACATCCAATTTAAAAGATTTTAATCCAATTTATAAATAAAATACATTTTATATAAAATAAAATTATCTAATATATAGCATGATGACACGTTTTCACTATTAACCAAAAAAAAAAAAAAAAGTCGAATGGTTTTTATGAATATCATGCACGGCAAGTACACTTCTTTTTTTTTTTTTTTAATTGCCGTATGCATCAGTTTTACTGATAAAAGAATATTATTTTTTTTACCATATGCCAAAAGGCAAAAAGACATTTTAAAGCTGTCGTCTGCTTCTCTGCAGCTCTTCTACATACTACAAGCCAATAGTTACATATATAGGCTCAGCTTTGAATTTGCAACAAAATTGAAAATGAGTTACTAGCAAATAATTTAGGTTATATAGTTTAGATAAGATGTTTTGTTGAAAATTGAATAAAATATTATTATAATATAATTTTTTAATATTAATTTTATTTTGAGATTTGAAAAAGTTAAATTGTTTATTATATTTTATATGGAGATTTGAAAAAATTATAATGATGAGATGAGATGAGATAGTTTAAGTTTGGATAAACAAATGGGGCTGTTGTCTATATTGAAAGAGAAATAACTAAGGATTTAGATTTAGATTTAATAGTACGTTGATGATTTTGTTTCTTTACAAGAAAGCAAATTGTAATTTTAGACATTGTATTTCTATTGTTTGATATATTTGTATGACTCTATAAGTGTTTTTATATTATTTTAATGATATATTGTTCTCGACACGTGATATACTTTTTTAATACATAAATTATATTAAATAAATTTAATTTTGATTTTAGATCTTACTATCTTATTGTTCTATATAGTATATACCACAGAAAAAATTATATAAAAATAGAATAAAAAACATCTTATTATATTTTTAGTTTTATTTCACGTCGAGCCATCAAACAAATTCTTAATTCCGTCACTGTGCATACCCAACTCTGGTCCGGATGGAAATCCGTTTGCTGCAATCAGAACAACAGCTCGTCATTACTTTTTTTTGTAACTTTTTGCTATGAAACATATCGTCACAAAAATTAATATTGACCGAAAGAATGCTTTTTGCAGCACTTTTTACTCTTTTGCGACATTAAATCGCCGCAAATTAATCAAAATAATAATAAAGCATTTCCGTCGCCGCTTAGGTCATGCATTCAAAGCAAATCATTCTTAAATAAGACCAGAAAGAGTGAAATTTGAAAATGAAGTGCCTTTCATTCAAGGTACAATAATATAAGATGAAGAAATTCCTCCAGTGTCAGTAACTCAATATTGTTACAATTGAAGACTTTATTAAACAAAACTGATTGAAGCAAAATCTCAACGATGGCTTTCCAATTGACAGTAAGTTGATATGCCATCTTAATTTCTGTCTCAATGAGTCAATTAAAATCAAAATTATCCATTTAATTTGACTACCCATCGAGTTTTGAGGATATCACCACAAGTGGAAAGTTGATAAACAAAACCAACATAGGGGGGGTGGCAATTTCAACCTGTTATGTCTATTTCTTCCCAGTAGGCTCCGAATCCATATCCTGAAGGTTTAGCAACAAATCATCTGAACTCAGGAAAACTTTGTTGGCTGAATTCGAGACAGTATGTGCAATCTCTCTGGCAGCTTCAATCTTCCTGAGAGTGATAAATGCCGGATTACTGGCAATAGCTTCACCAATCAGCTGTGCACTCTTGGCCTCACCCTGGCAATCGTAGTGGGAAAAGTTAAAGAGAGACCTTCATATGGGAATAAAAAAACTCCTTGATTTAACAAATTAGAATCAACTATCGTTAAAAATATACAATCATTTGAAGATTGTCCTGCTAGTTCATTTTATTAAGAATAAATCAGTATGCAAAGGTTGCTTTAGCAAAGATTCTCCACGGGTTTTAAGAACTTCCTACTGACTTCCATGACCCCCAAGCACCTATTATAATAACAATAGAATCTCACTGACTATTGAAGGAACAAAAATCTCAATGTTCTTAATAAAAATGGCCAGGATGTCACCGAAAGTAAACCACTAAATCCACAAATAAGCCACTAATGTTTAAATATGACTAGCATTTGATGAAGAAAAGATGGTGCAAACATGATTCAGTTTCATACAATATTCTAAATTATTTCTCACTAGCATGACCTCAGGTGGAAATAGATCAATCAAGTCAATCCCTGACCAGATCCTTAATTCGAAATGAAGACGCACTCATAGCATCAACTAGAACTGTGGTAGACCAAAGAATAAGCTAAGCAGATCTCTCCACGAAAGATGATGAAGAGTTGAGAGAAAACAGACATTTGCAGAAACCTACACCAAATTCAAGGCAGCATCTAAACATGAAGATTAAATGTCTTGAGGTCTCTTCCATCTCACCTGTGCTCTGATAATGGCACTTTTCTTGTCTTGTTCAGCTTTTTCCACGAAAAATTTAGCCCTCTCAGCCTCTTGTGCAGCCACCTGTTTGGCTTCAATTGCAGCTGTAAATTCCTTTCCAAAAGTTAAGCTTGTGATTGACACATCATCCAAGGCAATATTGAAATTGGCTGCCCTCGCAGTCAAAATATCCCGAATATTCCTACTGACAGCCTACAAGGAATAAAAGACCAATCATCAATCTGCGAATTCTGAAAGCTCAGATCAATCATTTAGAACCCAACCTTGATTTAATATAAACTGGAATTCAAAATATGGCAGTTTGCTAGGGACAAGGAAAAAAAACAAAATATAAGTAGGGACCTATCAAATGATAGATCTTGCTTAATATAACTGGATAATGGAAATCTTTATTTTAGTGAAACGGGAGATAACCAAAAACGTGCATAGGAGAAAATCTTGATAAACAGTTCCCCTAACCCAATGCTCTTAACTATATAAGAAGGTTTGAGTAAGTCTTGGTGTTTACCTCTCTCTGAGTAATAAGCTGGCTGGCATTATACTGGGCGACAACAGCTTTCAAAGTTTCATGAATAATTGAAGGCAGGACCCTTTCGTTATAGTTCTCACCAAGTGCTCGGTAAATCGTTGGTAACTGGTCGGGCAGAGGGCGGGTAAGGACTCGAAGCCCAATTTTCACCTGTACAGCAAAGTCAATATTTACACACAAAAAATTCAGAAGGAAGCTTGTGCCATGTGCAAAATGTTTGAGACCATAAATCTACCTCTAAAAGCAGGAAAATTAAACTCTAAAACAAAGCTATAATTGTTTCCCAAACACTGTGATGCCCCAACCTCCGCTTGGGATTTGACGGAGACTGAAGCATCATGACATGCAACATAAGATTACATACCCCCATTCATGACAGATAAAATGCAATGCACCTAGCATGTTTATAGCAATATGCAATAATTGCAGCGGAATTTTTTTTTTGGTTCAACCAATACTCGCACTAGAATAGAATAAATCCCAAAACACCTTTCATAACATTAATACATAAATAGGTTCATCATCCATCCAAACATAACCTTAACTCAAAGGAGACATAGTGCTGGAGTATGAACTCCTTAATTACGGATGACTGCATAGTTTCTTAACTGCAGGTTGAGTCGCTCACACAGCTCGGCTACCAAAAGTAAAATAACATTAAAAAACTGGAGGATATCTCCATTAGGTCCTCCAAACTTAGCCTCTCACTAATCGATCTCGTCGAGGCTTTCATGTTAACCTAGTAAAGCTTCTACCATTTCAGGTCGGAATGGTAGTTGAGGACTACCACGGTAAGATTTTACAGTCTTAGCAAGTTATGCAACTAATCTACCATCAGTTTACAAAGCATGCATAATAATAAACATAACTTGTATGCATGATAGACATGAGCTTGCTTTTAGAAGAAAATAACATCATCGACATCAGAGTTTCACACTTCATAGCATGCTTGCTTTCATAAAAAGATTTCGTTCATTCTTATTCTTACAGTGGGTGGATGCCTTACGGTTCCCCATAGACCGTGTGCTCATATTGGTTATTTACAGCACCACATCACAAGTCCTTAGACCAGTTGTGAATACATCATCAGAGTCTTACCTCATGGTAGTTCAAATAAACCATTACCATGAATCTTAGCGACACCCACCAGCATTAGGTGTCTTTTTTACTTCACTCTGGGAATCTTTGATCCCATTCGAAGCCCATTGACGGTTCTTTGTCAATCCAGAGAATTCCACTCCATTTTACACTCTCTAGAGTGGGCATGGGAGTTCCACTAGGATAATCCTCCATCATAGAATTGGGTTTGTGACAAAAATTTAATATCATGCTTAACTCGAAAATTCATGACAGACATTCTTGCTTCATGACAGGTGGCAACATGATATAACATGAATGTTTCGGATATTGATGAGAATTTAAATAACACATGGATCATTGACATGGTATTTATTATTTAGCATACTAGCATAGACCGAGGCTAAGTTTTTTTTTTTTTTTTTTGGTAAGTAGACCGAGGGTAAGTTAGAAGCTAATTTACAAAGTCTGAGTTTAATAAATTGATGTAGGCTGAAACGAGAGATATACTAAGATTAAGAATCTCATTATCAAAGAAATTTTTTAGAATCTACACTCTTTAAGCACTATTTGCAAGTTTGCCCCTTAATTCTTCTAAATTTGCAAGTAAGCCCCTAAACTTTCAATAATTGCAATCTGGCCCCCAAACTTCACAAAACTTCACAAATCCCATGTATTTTCTATTCTAAATTCATTTTTTAACTTAGAATTTAATGAATCATTAACTACTACAAGAAATCCACCAAGGCCAAAACACATGATACACTAAATTTTCATTAGTGTGATTTAGGCCTAAGATCATATTGAAATCCCTTGATTTGCAAGTTTCACAGTTAAACATAGACTAAATCAAAGATTAGCAACATGTTGAAGCCCTAGGTTCAAGTCATAAATGAATCTCCATCATACAATAAAGACAACATAGTCACAAAACACAGCCCGAGACTTAACATGGTGTTCTTAGCTTTTCTTTTGCAAATTAACGCTAAGAACTTCAACAAATCACACATCCTAATTTCTAACATGCAAGATACTCATTTCTAGATGGTATTACACGGCATTAAGCAACTAGTTCATGATATCAGAGAAATAGAATACAAATCATACTACAAACCCTAAAACTGAAACATGCATGTCCTTTACTCTTGAGAAATTGACTAAATAGCTTGTTGATTTTCTTAAAGTAATTCACCCATGACCATCATAGTCAAGCCTTAACTAGGTTTTAGCACCATTTAACCATGTCATAACCAAGCTTCAAGATTAAACCAAACAAATAGCGAAGGACTTCAAAGCTTGCACTGAAATCATGCATCGATAAACATACATCACTAATTCAACTTAATCACAAGTTTCATGTTTCAAATCAACGCTTAACACATAGATCTAACTCCCATTAAAAGAGTTTAGAGGATCCGCTCACCAAACCAAAACTTTAGAGTTCAAAAGAATCAACTCACAAAGAAAGCTCACTCTAACTTTCAGTTTCACAAACCCTAACTGATTCATGTAAACTTTTGAATGAGAGAACTTGTGTTACAAGCTCAAACCAAGATTTGATACACCATACAAGTCACCAAACTCCATCAAAATCGAAACCATCAAGCAACTCCTAAGACTGCAAGGCATTTCAAGTCAAAATTCCAAAACCGTACACAATCATGCTTGCCGAATTGAGTATGCTCTAACTTCACCAAGAACCAACCATTTCACTTAAAGAAAAACATTCTCACACACAAGCTATCATGTTCCTAACTTTGAGTATCAAAAATAGAAGAGGAAATGATAAAGAAAGAGGACTTACAAAGACTAGGACTTGGACAAAGATTGGCTCTCTTCCACTCGCTTTCTTACTCACTTGGTTTCTCTCCGTTGTGCAAGAGTTGATGTGCAAGCTTGTCTGCAAGTGAGGAAGAGCTATGGTGGACGTGTGAGACAAAAGGAATTGAGGTGAGAGGGAGTGAGTTTCGGTAGGGTGAGGGATGGGGCTGAAGTGTTCTTGCTTGTGGGGTTGGATAAGTGACTTGGTGTGAGCAACTTGAGGTGACCGGATGGCTTGAGGGAAGGGAGTGGTGGCTGAAATGGCTGGTACATGGCAGGGTATGGGGCTGTGCAGGTGGTACAACAAGGGTCTCTTGGTTGCTAGCAAAAGAGCTCAAACTCATGTGTGAAGGGAAGGGTAAAAACCTAGTGGCATGTTGCTTGGTTTTGGGGTTTGAAATTCAAACCAAAAGTAAGGGCTGGGCAGGGGGCAAAGGTACAATCCATTTTGTCTAATCATGATCCTAAGTGCCTCAAAAAAATCCAAATGGCATTACGTTCCCTTGGTGGATCATAATTCGACTATGCTTTTACCTATAAAAAAATAATAATAATTTGACCATGCTTTCAAATCGAAAACCTAACTAGCTTTTAATAAATGAATTTTCCTAAGTTTTCATGGCATATCCAATATCTAAATAAAAGAAATTATTTCCATCGAATTTCTTTCAGGGCATTACACTATGTACCTCTATATGTCAATTAGTACACTGTTTAAAAAAACACATCATTTTTTTATAAGTTAAAAAATAAAAGAGCCACATCTAAGCATGGGGAAAGAACAGTATCAACTTCTCAAATACAGCACAAAAGAACCCCACAATACAACAGGTGGATGGGCGAAAAGGAAGAGAGAAACAGAGGCCTTGCATATTTTGAGCTTGGGACTAGATGCCAAACAAATGAGACTAGATACCAATGAGGACCAGATTCAAAAACCACCTCTTTGCATAGAGGACTAGATGCCAAACAATAGTGCAGTCACACAAGGACTGGCTGTCAAGTACACTAGGGAGCAGGGGCAACTTTTGACCTTGGGGTGCAGGGTTTAAACAGCACCAGAGGGTTAGCATCTGCCACCATTGTCCCATATCATCTAGACTCAAGGGATTTTGCTGAAGTTAAGATTTAGATCTAGAAACAACATGAACAAAGAACATGAGAAAAAACTAATATCATTGATGATTCATATTGTCCCAAACATACTACAGTAGATGAAGCAAGGATTTCAAACCTTTAAGGTGCATGATTTTAAACACGGCTAACTGCACTCTAATACTTAAGGCAGGGCCCTTTGGACCCACCCTTGCAAAATAAACCCTGGTCCTGTACACCGCACTCTCGGAAGTTTCCCTACACGGAACTAGTTATTTATAGGAAAAAAATATTGCAGCAATACTTCTGTTTAAAGCCATATTTATAGGCAAACAATATATGAGAGATATATGGGAGGACTCAGTATTATCCAATGACCATTATCCAAGTTGCTGAAAATTACTTGCCATTGTAATTTACACGTATGCATGGTACTTTCCTACAAGCAGTTCTTCCATGTTCAAAAAAATAACCAAAGAAATTTCTTCTCACTTATTGTGGCACAGCTTCCAGTCTTTACTGTTTACTCAGAAGGCTTGTCATGCACTATAGTGCAGCTAACTGACCAACTATACTAGTTTAAATGCAATTTCTGTTGAATAAGAATCAAAGTATTGTGCACAAACACAATTCTACACTTGCATCCACAATATGATCCATACACAAAGGAGAAAGAAAATTCAACACACAGATACACGCATGTGTGTATGCAATTGACACACACACATAGACTGAAAGAGTGCCCTAATGATCCTTCTTATACATGAGTTGGACCAATCTTAAACCAAAAAGGGAAAAAAAAAGTGAGGAATTTAACGCAAATATTTTATTAATAGCAATCTAAGCAGAATTATTCATCCTTTCTAACGTTTCTAGATGAGTAGCGTACTAAGAAAAACAACTCCAAATCTAACTAAAGTACACAACATATCCTCAAAATTACATGAATGGTTTTCGAAATACTTCGAAGAAAACCACCTTTCAACAACATAATCATGCCAATTTTCCACAACAGCAACAAGAAAGAAATTTACCATCTGGAGGTCGCGGCTCCCAGAATTGCTCTCCACTAGATGGGGTTTTGCACGGACATCATAAATTACAGGCCTGTCAAACCATGGAATCATAAAGTGTGTACCTTCAGCATAAACCTGCGCATCCAACATTAATGTACTGATATAGGGAAGTACAGAACTTGGAACAAAGGATAAGGTATTTTACAAACTGAACAAGAATATTGTCAAAATACTAACCTGGTCTTTCACACCAACTATACGGTTAAACATGATGGCTCGATGGCCTCCCTCAACATTGTAGAGACTGTTAGTAGCACCATACAAACCAAGTGCACCAATGACTCCCACCCTAATTAAAGCAGAAGCTGCACCGCCACCGGGCATCTTTGGAACTTTGACGTTGTTGAAATTCATCTTTTGGTAATTGTTGATAATGGACAACTGAGTATCAGTGTGGTCGTCTATCTCACAATTACAGAAATTAAACAAAAGATATCAAAACCCACCGCCTATTATACACATTTTTTTTTTCTAAGTAGAAGAAAGTTTATGGAAACAAGTAAATAGGCATGGGCCAAGTACACAGGAAGCATACAACAGAGAACACCTAGTTACAAGTTAGGAGCTAGAAAGCGATACAAAAAAGTCATGTAAGTTGGCTCCGTTAAAACCGCCTATTATATGCATGAAGCAGAATTTGCCGCTGCAAACCCTACCGAAACAGAAGAATCAGAACGAGGCAGTCAAAAATGGGGATGCAGGTGCCTGATATGCAACTCGATCTGCTGGGATGGAAACTCTACTTGAACACAATAAAAACAAAAGTTTCTTTCCGATCATCAACTCAGTTGTTCTTTCGATTTTGAAGATATACAATGCGAGTAAACCTTACCATATTCTCAGGCAAGACCCAAACTCTTTGAACCTTCCCAAATTTTCTATGAAACAAAACTAGTAACAAATAACAAACAGAACAGATGACAAAAGCTAAATATTCCATTGAGAAAATAAAGGGTGTGATGGGAGAGGCCAAAGTGTATCTCGATACCTGATTGTCCCCAACAGGGAAGGGTTTAGCGTTTACAGTGCACGGCAAGAAAGTGAGAGAGGGTTTAGACTTTAGCAAGAGAGAGGGAAAGGTTCAGCAGATCAAGGGCAAATGGCAACAGCAGCGTTCTCAGAATAGCGTTATGGGCTTTCGATAGAAAGGTCCACATCATTTTTTCATTTTTTCCTTCCGTGGATGGTGGGCTTTGGCCTTTGGGTGTTGAACGTTAGGGCGGATTTAGATTCAGAGATAAGGTGAAATGAAATAGTTTTAGATAAAAATTAAATAAAATATTATTATAATATTAATTTTTAATATTATTATTATTTTAAGATTTGAAAAAGTTGAATTGTTTATTATATTTTGTTTGAGAATTTGAAAAAATTATAATAATGAGATGTGATGAGATGAGATTCATCCAAACGGGATAAACAACACCCATAAAAGCTACTAACAAATTTTTCATGGATAAAGGATTTTGCAATTTCCATATGCCCTAGTTTTCTCTCTCCTCTTCCTCTAATATTTTAATATGTAAAAAAAGGCAAGAAGTTCTACATACTACACCCTCATCCCACATGGCATTGTCCATCAACTTGTAAATTTTTTCTCAAAAAATAAAGGATGATCCAAGAGTCATAAGAATGCCACATTTTATACATTGAGATAAGAGTAGGAAGAGAGTGTAGTTTACACATCATTGCTAAAGAAATCCATAGTCCCTTTGCCTTCCCCAAGAAAATATATTGTAACATATCAAGTGATTATATTGACAATAGAAAAGCATAATATAAAAAATAATAATGACAAAATACAAGTAGTGCATATAGTAACACAACTTGAATGTAAGGCCACTGTGCTTCTATTACACCTGAGAATAGAAATTATACAATATAAAAGTGCTCATGATGGTTTTTGGGAAATTTGATTTTGATGGTACTTGTGAGTGGTGAAGAACCCTTGAGTTACCCATAAAGAAAGCATAACTACATGCAAAGGATGAAATAAATAATCAAAGGTAGAAAATCAATGGTCGTGAGAGAGCGAAAGTGGAAATCAATAATCCCAAAGTGTAAAATGTGGAAAGCTTTGGTCTTCCCAATTGAACATGGGAAACCAGAGTAGGCTAATTTTCAAGAAAAACTCTATCTGCATACGGGGTGGGGAACCCTCGTGTACACAGCTAGCCACGTGTAATAATGAAACGGTGCATTTCATTATTACACAACCCTAATATGAAATGCAGCTTCAATTCGGCAGCTTCCTGTACAAACTTCCTAGGTTGAAGACGAAGAGAACCACGAAGACGAAAGGTACCTCCCATAAGCATTTGAAACCTCATCTTCTTCGAATCTTTTTGTTTTCTTGTTTTTTCGCTTCTTCTCATTGATGCAGCACTCATTTGAAAAATACAAGCTTTGAAGACAACAATGGTTGTTTGGAAGTAGAAGAGAATGAGAGGGAAAAGATCGAGGGCTTCTGTTCAGAGACAACTACTCCTTCGGTCTCTACTTTGTCCTCGAGATCTTCTTTAACTGGAAGGAGTTCAAAGAGATGGGTTTTCTTAAAAATTTTCTTGGGAGCAAAAGCAAGGGAGAAGCAACAAGTAGTTTTGGTTGACGATCTCTTTTTCTCCTACAAAACCAAATCGATTCAGAGCGGGATGAATTTTTGGCGCTACTCCCTGGATCGATTCGATTTTGTTTCAGGAAAAGAAATCTGTTTTCAAATACATTTTTATTTGGTTTAATTTTTTTTAATAATATATCAGCTGACCCACGTCAACGAGTTTCCAAAAGATATGCAGGGACGTGTACCTATAGCAGAATTGAATTTTCAATGAAATGATGCAGCTATGTTACTACATTGCTGACATGCCATCATGCTTGGCAATTACATGTTTGAGATTTTCCTAAAATCTATACATTTTAGAGATCTGCTATATTTTTGTCTTATTTAGACATCAAAAGGTTCGGTAGCCACCTTCTCCTGTTTATATGTTATAATTCTTTAATTTCCTTTAAACTGGCCTTTAAACTTTTCATTATTCATATTTCTGCATTAATTTGAAGGAGATAACTGTTGGAAGAGTCAATTTTTAAAGTTGCTACTTTTAAAGATACTATTACCAAATATTTGGCTTCCATTTTAGCCTCTTTTTCTTTCTTTTTTTTTTTTTTTTTTTTTTTTTTTTTTTTTTTTTTAAGTTTGCACTTGCAAGAAATTAAAGAAAAATTTCACTTTCAAAATGTTTTACTTTTGTATTGTCAAGAAACATTAGGTTTCTGGGCATCCCATGTAAGGTGATGGTATTATAATCCACTCAAAAGATTGTTGAAGGCTACTGAAGAATGTTTATTTGCTTTTTAACAGTGAAGTAAAATAAAAATAAAAATAATGTATTCATTTCCCATTTAGATTTTTGGGAGTGCAAGTTTCGGTTTTGATAGTTTTTATGTTTTTAAACGAATGCATCTTTCTTAAAGTGCATTTCTTCTTTGTGCACTAATACTTAAAAAAAATGCATTTCTTCTTTTTAGATTGTAAAAGTGAGAGATGTTCTTTTGTAAAAAAGCTGCAAAAGAATGCACAGGTAGAGAATGACAAGACAAAGACTCTTGATGTGTCTCAAGATGGTAGCAAAGTCAGTGAACCACAAGGCAAGAATATACCATCTAAGGAAAAGATTTCAACTGAGATCATAAGTGCAGTAGTAGAAATAAATGATGAAAAGAATACTAAAAAGTGGTTGGAAGCAGAACATATTGATGCAAGCACTTCGATTTGTGATCAGAAAAAGCTTGTACAAGAGGAGGGCATTTCATTCAGTGATTTGGAGGATGATGATAATTTTCTCTCTACTAGACTATTAGGCCTTAACTCAGCTGAGGAAACCAAGGTTTCTTCACTGGGTGGATGCAATGACTGGGTCAACTGAAGGGAAGTCCCGAGTCTCGGATTGGTGGTGACCAACAAAAGGCAGGCAAATCAAATTCTCGAGATAAAGACTCAGAAGTCAAAGAATTGGCTTATTGTCGATGATTTCAATTGGAGAGATTGTTTTACTCCTTATTTATTGTAAATTTTCTAATTTTCTTTTTCTTTGGGGGTCCGTGCTTATGAATTTCAATCAATATCGTGAATTTGTTTGTTAAGTTGGTAATCAATTCTTCACTTATAAAACCATTTATTGTTAAATGACCATATTTAGGTTCTTTAAACTTTGTGTAGTTGGGTTTATTCTATACTTCATTTGAACGAGTGAATGAATCATTGAGACTATTCCAAATTAGAAATTAAACATTGATGTTGTCAAGTTCTACATGTTTCCCTTTTTTTTTTTGCATGCTACATTTTTGTTAAGTTTGCATGTGCATGGAACTGTGAACAAACAAAAAGGAAGAAAATTGTTAAAATGATTTTTGAGTTGTGTGACAAACTAATTAAGGTCTCTTCGACACACACACATATAACTATCACATCTAGAACTATATTTCGAGGATTATTATGACAATTAATATCAAATTATTCTATTTAACCACCATTCTCATCAGATGGGACACAACAAACCAATCATGCTTCCTTGCAATCACCCATTGCCCAGTAACAATTCCTATTGTAAATCCACACCCGTAGCTGATCACAACTACTTTCCACCCAAATTCAAATGGAGATACTAAACATTGATTTCCTTCAAACGTTGGAGGTATAGGTAGTGAATCTCCGTATGGTTTTGACAATGGCCTTCCACACAATCCTGGGTTACCATCAAATGAACTGTTTGGAAACGTCTCAAATTGATTTGTATGTGGTATGGGACCTATGAGACAATTGTTGAACACTTTAAAAATCACAAGGAAAGTGAGTTGGGCGACTTGTGGGGATATTTTTCCAAACAACTTGTTTTGAGAAATGTTCAATGATTCTAATTTTGTCAAGTTCTCCAACCATGATGGGATATGCTCGGAGAGAGCATTGTTGGAGAAATTGAGAATGTGTTGTCCTTTTAGACTTCCCACTACTTCTGGAATTTCTCCTTCAAATCTATTGCATGAGAAATCAATGACTATGAATTCATCTTGGATCTTCTCATACTCCAATTCTACTCCTCTAGTTGTTAGTTTAATTGAGTAATGGATGCGAGAATACTTCATATATTCAAACTTTTTTGCACTAACCAAGTTCATGGCGTTCAACCATTGAAAGTATTATGTAGGCAAATCTCCAGACAAATTGTTGTGGAAGAAATTGATGATATGGAAGTTGGAGAATGTGCAATTGGTATGGATGTTTCTTATTTCACCGTAAAATTCATTAGAGCGAAGAATGAGAATCTTCAGCTCGGGCAGAGTTCCTAACCATAATGGAAAGGTATCATGGATTTGAGTGTAACCAACATCAAGATACCTTAACTCCTTACAATTGGTCAATGATCTTGGGAACCAGAACATAATTGGTTTTGACTCAAGTCGATCATCCATAAGTTGCATCTTTTTGCCCACACATCTGGGATGGTTCCACCAATGTTATTACTTCGTAGTCCAAGTACTGACAAATTCTAGCTTAAGTTGCAGAAACATGCATGTAGCTGGCCACTCAAATTTTTATAGGACAAACAAGCACATTGAGGGAATTTAGATTGCAAAACAATGGTGAAACTTCTCCTGTAATTGCATTATTCCTAACTTTATAAAATACGACAAATGATGGTGGAATCAGGAGCGATCCACGTAGCCTGTTATTTCAAAGGTCGAATAGATATAGATTAGGCCAGGGAAGAACATCATGAGAATTTTCAAAACCCATGAGAAAGTTGTTAGAAATATATAAAATTTGAATAGATGGTGCAACTAGAGGAATCGAGAATGTTACTTGTAGGTTGTTATTTTCAAGGTATAAACTATGTAGATTTGGCAAGTGAAGAACATCTTGAGAACTTTCAAAGCCTGTGAGAAAATTTTTATAAAGAAGTAAATCTTTAAGGTTTTCTTTACTTGCATTAAACATCCATTTGGGTATTATACCTTGAATATTGTTTTCTGATAGATCGCTGCATGAGTTTGTTCTGTTTTCGTAGGAAATTCAGGAACTTTGTTAAGTCGAGAGAAGGAAAATTGTAAATATTGTAAACGTGGAAAAGTGTGATTAGAACTGGCTCTGTTTAGGCATGACAAATCGTTGAACGAGTTCCCTGAGAGGTCCAAACAAGTGAGTTAGGTAAGGTTCTAGAGGGAATTTGGGATTGATCCAGAGAAATTGCAATAAGCAATATATAAGATTTCTAAGTAATTAAGGTTTCCAATTGTTTTACAAAATGATAAAGCTTAAAGGACAGTGCTAGAATGAAATTAGGGCAACTGACCAGTGAGATTTTCATTGTATCCTATCCAAAGGTCCCGTAGTTGTGGTAGCTGAAATATTCGAAATGGAAATTCCCCATACAATCCACAACCTTTTAGCTTTAGAGTCCTCAAAGAAGACAAATTTACAAAACTCTCAGGTACTCTAGACGATATGTTGATTCCACTAAAAAGAATCTCTTTGAGGCGGGTTAGGTATTGGACTAACCTTATTAGACTTCCAATAAGTAAATCATCATTTTTAGCCAGATCGAGAGACAACAACTTGGAGAGGTATTAAACTTCAGAGGGCACTTCTTCTAAAACATGAGACTAGCTGCGATTAAAATATGTTAGCCTTAAAAGATTGTTAATTGTAGATATGATTTTTAGAGTAATTGAAGTCATTATAAGCAAGATTAAGGCTCCGAAGATGAGAAAGGCGGAAGAGGCTGCTGTTGGAGTTGATAGAACCATAGAGACAATTGTCACTAAGGTCAAGGCCAATAATATGACATGTGTGGGGGTCGCACTCAACCCCATCCCATGATGAGCAACAATCTGATCTATCATGCTCTGCTTCTACCCTCCATGATGTAGTCCTAGCTGGACATGAAGTGATAAACCTATCCATGAATTGCATTAGAGTTGACCTCTCATCTTGATGATGGAGTGGTTGTGGAGAAGACAAAGAGGCCGTGAGTAAAAGAAGGAACTATTGGGAATTTGGATATCCCAAATTCACTCCCCCTAGGATCTACCATTTGCAGGAATAATAAGAAAAATAAAGAAATAATAACAACAAGATTTTACATGGAAACTCCTAAACAGGAGAAAAACCACCAAACCCAGAGAAGAAAAATTTACTATGTAAAAAATTGTTGTAACAATTTTTCTTCTCACCCCAAATACCCACAAAGCTTCTCCACTAGCAAAAATTTAACTTTCACATTTTTCCTTTTACACAAAAAGGTCAACAGAGGAATTTAGCTAAAATTAAAATTTACTAGATAAGTTATCAACTGATATGTTTAAATCAAGAAGGCTTAACATCCTTATATAGGCCCAAGGTCTTTGCTCTCATTCACTTCCCATCCATGTGGGATCAAAGAAAATGAGCAAAAGTCAGCAATCTCCACCTTACGATTTTGACTAGTCTCATAGCCAAGCTCCATCTCAATGAAGATCTTCATAACTTTTGCTATCATGCTTCACTATAAAATGCATACCCACTTAGAATAAACCAATTCTAAGCATTTCACTTCGATCCATGTCGAAAACAACCTTGTTGAAAATTATGGTATAACTTCCACGTTTAACTTTCCTGGAAATTCATCAGTCATCAACATAAATTGACACCACACATCCTGCATCAATTTCAAACCAATGCCTGTGTGCAAACTTGTGAACTCGCTAACATTAACACATCCTCTATTATGGCGACTTTAGGAATTAGCGACATGCCATTAAGATGTACATGTCCATTTTTAACAAGAAATCATCTTCTATGGAGAGATACACAATGTTAGCATCATTATCAATATCTCCATTTACTGACTTGGAGCCACTTGCCGAATATGCTCTAGCTCTTGGACAATTTTTCTTAATGTGCCCAAATTGTCGACACCCCCAGCAGACTGCTTTCTTCTTCATGGAGTTCTTCATCTTCCCATTTCTAGCTGCTGCCATTACTAAGTTCTCAGGTGGACAATTTCTTCCACCACCTAGTCTTCTCTCTTCAGAAAAGAGTTTACTGGTAACTTCTGAAAAAATTATTTTATCCTTCCCATGTATCAAAATAGGCTTCATATGCTCATAGGAAGATGGAAGAGACCAAATAAGCCTTAAGGCTTGATCCTCATCATCAATTTTAATTCCAATAGATTCCAGCTCAGAGACAATGCCATTGAGAACACTTAAATGATTCGAAATAGTTGTACCTTCACTCATCTGCAGTGTATGAAACTGCTCCTTCAGTTACACCCTATTTGAGACGCCTTTCATTTGATACAACTTTTCGAGCTTTTCCCAGAGTTCATTTGCCATAGATATTCCATGCACATTTGAAATAACATTCTTGGCCAGGCACAGACGTATCGCACTTGCTACTCTCAATTTCAGATCCTCTCAATCTTCATTACTCATTCCAGATATGCTCTTTTCACCAGTTACGCTAGTATCACTGCTGACTTTAGGGGTTGGTCTGCCATTCAATGCCTTGTGCAATCTTAATTGAATCAAGACGTCCTTGACTTGTACTTGCCACAAGCCAAAATTGATTATTCCATCAAATTTCTCCACCTCAAATCTAATATGATTTGAAGCCATATTTCCTGACATTGTTTTGATGAATTTACCGTAAAAATGAATAGTAGCTCACTAAGTAAGTTTGCAGGAAAGATTGGAGGATTTCCTAGACAGAATTTCCTTAGACTGCATGTATCCACACTATCACACCAAAACTCCACCCCACAAAAAGAACCTAGTGGCTTTGATACCACTTGTTGAAAATTTGGACCTCCAAATTCATCCCTTAGGATCTACCCTTTGCAGGAATAATAAGAAAAATAGAGAAATAATACAAATAAGATTTTACGTGGAAACTCCTAAACGGGAGAAAAACCACCAGAACCCAGTGAAGAAAAATTCACTATGTGAAAAATTGTTACAATCACACAATTTTTCTCTTCACCCCAAATACCCACAAAGCTTCCCCACTAGCAAAACTTTAACTTTCACATTTTTCCTTTTATGCAAAAAGGTCAACAGAGGAATTTAAT
The DNA here is from genome assembly GCA_011037825.1 of Carya cathayensis. Taxonomy (NCBI): domain Eukaryota; kingdom Viridiplantae; phylum Streptophyta; class Magnoliopsida; order Fagales; family Juglandaceae; genus Carya; species Carya cathayensis. The sequence continues at coordinate 106,895 of QGSO01000660.1, forward strand.
TAGAGTCAAAAGTTACTAGATAAGCTATCAACTGGTGTGTTTAAATCAAGGAGGCTTAACCTCCTTATATAGGCCCAAGGTCTTTGCTCTCATTCACTTTTCATCCATGTGGGACCAAATGAAAGGAGCAAAAGCCAACAAGAACAACACTAAGAGATCAGAGAAGAGAAAGCGCAAATAAGTGGGCAAGGTTTCCAACTAATTTTTTAAGAGTGTTGAGATAGTGAGATAAGAACAAGTGAAGTGCTCTTTGTTTATATAGTAAGTACTGCTCAAGCAATGATGCAAAGGGAATGGGTAGGAAACTTCATAATTAATTTGTTGTGGAAAATAAAGAAAACTTACAACGACTGATGTAAAGGAACAGGGTCTGATATCAGTTAACATGTTTATTTTAATTTTTTAATTTTTATTTAATTCTTATCTTTATTTTTTTATGTATTCCTCATTGATTGTCATTTTGTTTCTCAACAATTTAATACTGGTAGATGGAAAAAGCATCTTCTTACAAGATGATTACTGCATAAGTCGGTTTTTAATTTTTTTCCCCATACATGAAAATCAACATTTCCAAAGTAGTATCCATGAAAAAAGGAATTGAAACTTGTATTAAAATTGTTTTGGAGGAGAGAAATTTGATATAATAATTCCCTCTACTGGCCAGACTATCCATTATTTGAAAGCCAAACTGGAAAATAAAAAGCTATTATAGTTTGGATATACTCACAGCTTCTTGGTTTGCAGAGAGCTTGACAATTTACTAAACTAGTTAATTAGCTAGTAAACCACAAAAAAATTTTGACATATAATGTTCATATTTTTTAACATATATATATATATATATATATATATATATATAATATAGTTGAATTCAAAATATAATCTCTTTGCCACTTACGGTCACAAGTTCATGTAGATTAATGGCCTAAGCCACACTTTATTTGAGGAGGTTTTTTCTTCCATCGGAGAAAGTAAAGGCGAGGGATAGATCCTTCCCCTTCCTAATCTTTAGGTTTTTTTTCTAGGAAAATGCATGCTAGTTGAATCAATAAAAGTAGCAGATTGAATTTTTTATTTTTACTTAATGGTTAAGAAAGTGAATATTAATGAATTGGTAATTTTTTTTAAATATTTAAAAATATATAAAAAAAATAATTAAAGAAAAAGAAGAAAAAAATAAAATAGTGTATTTGCACTTGTTGGTCGAACTCTTGGGTTGAATTCTCGGTCTTTGTAGCACGGTACTTTTTTTAATTTTTAGTATTTTAACTTTCTTTCATAATTTTTAGATTTCTTTTAAGTTTTTAGAATATTCATTTTAAATTTCTTGTGTTTTTAAAACAGTCTTTAGATTTTGCAAACCAATTTTAATTATTAGGTTGACATGGAGGTAAATATAGTACCATATATTATTATCCTTTCTCGAGTTTTTTTTTTTTTTTTTTATGAAGAGTTAGGGCTACATGTCCAAGAGTGACCAATTCCCAAATTTATTAACAAAAGCCCTCATTTCCAGTGGAGGAATACCAAAAATACATAAAAACCAAACGAGAAAGCCAAAACAATACATGCCTAAAATAAATCTCCCAACCCACAAAGACATACCTATAAACAAAAAACCAACTTCAAGACTTCTAAACAACATAACTCCCTCTAACATAAGGTAAAGACAATTTATCCAAACGAATCAAACCTTTAAGAAATTTTGGAACTTGTAACAAAGACCGCCAAACTAAGGTAGAGCCTTGAGCTCCCATTTTAGCTAAGAAATCAGCCGGTGCATTTCCTTCTCTATAAACATGGTGAATAGTAAAATCCTCACCTGCATACAGTCTCATAGCCTCCTCCCAGAAATCTTCCAAATACCAAACTCCACAATGCTTCTTCTGAATCCAAGATACACAAATCAAAGAATCAGGCTCAATGTCCACCTGATGTAGCCCCAAAGCTCGACAATATTTCAACCCTATTAAAAATGCTTTCAATTCAGCATGGTTATTAGAACCCACCCCAAGAGAGCATGAAAAGGACAGCACCATATTGTCATGTACATCCCGAATAATACCCCCCGCACCTGAACTTCCTGGATTACTAAGACTGCACCCATCTATATTCAATTTCAATCTACCATTTTTTGGCCTTTCCCAACAAACCAATTTAGCTTGCACCTTTTTAATAGGTAAAACCGGTATGTTCAAGTCCCTTAATCTCTCCTCATCAACAACACCAATCTTTGTAATAGTTGTTAAGGAACTTTGCACTTTTCTTAGCCACACACAAGTAGACCTCCAAATCTCTTCTATCGATATGGTTTTACCTTCCATCCGTGCCTTGCACCTGCATTGCCACAATTTCCAAATAATAATAGAAGGAATAAGGCCCATAAGATTACCCACCTGGGACTTGGTAATCGCCCGTCTAAACCACATTAACACCAATTCAAACCATCGTCTATTTGGATCATAAGGAATTCCCAAGATAAGAGAAAACCTCTTCCAAATCACAGAAGCCACATCACCTGCAGCAAGAACATGATTTAAATCTTCATAGCCTCCTCGGTCACAGCAGTTACACTTGGAAGTAATGGGTATACCCACCCTCCTCAATCTATCATCAACACTTAAACTGTCATGGAAAGCCTTCCACATTAAAACAGAGATTTTTTTTGGTAGAGCTTCATGCCAAACCCACTTTGCCCAAGTCACCCTTGGTGCACTAACCCGAACACATTGCCATGCACTTTTTGTAGTAAAACATCCATCCTTATTCTGAATCCAAACAAGTAAGTCCTGACCATCTTTGTGAGCACCCAAAAAACTACAAATCTCCTCTGTTTTTTGTGCTCCCACTAATCTTTCCAACACATCAATATCCCAACCATTTTCAACTCTAACATCAGCCAACCTCATATTGGACTCATCAATCACTAGATAAGAATTAGCAAGAGGACCTTCATTTAACCAGTTATCCCACCAAAAAGAAATATTCCCATCACGAACTTTCCATTTTGAATTTTCTAACACCGCTGGAATACATTTAACCACCATTTTCCAAAATCTTGACCCCTTCTTAGAATCCATTAAGGAGATATGTTTATCCCCAACATATTTAGCACGAAAAAATTGTGACCAAAGATCACTCTCAGTCATAATTTTCCATGCAAATTTCATGTGTAAAGAATGTTGTACCTCATCAAAATCACGCAGCCCAATTCCCCCCTCTTCAGTCGGCTTACACATCGACTTTCATCCCACCCATTTCTTTTTCCCCTTACCATCTTTTTCACCCCCAAAAAAAGAACTAAGCAGCCTCTTTAGAATTTTCAAAATCCCTTTTGGCAATTGAAGGATAGACATAATATGAATTGGCATACTCGACAAAACATGCTTCAACAAAATCAATTTGCCCCCAACCGAGAGACACTTCAATTTCCACCCCCCAAGCTTATTCCTCACCCGATTAAGAATAGGATCCAAATGTAAATTTGTAAGCCTTCCAGTAACAATCGGTGCATCAAGATAGGTAAAAGGAAAATTACCTTCTATAAAACCAGTGATATTCATCAGATCCCTCTTCCGCCTTGTAGAGAATTGCTTCGCAAAATATATTGTCGTCTTCTCCTTACTCACTCGCTACCAGAACCAGGACTCATAAGTCTCAATAACCTTCATCAATTCTTGCATCGAATTTTTCCTTCCATTTGTGAATATAACTACATCATCTGTATAAAGAAGGTGAGAAACAAGAGGTGCACCTCTCGGATGCGAAAAACTCATAATATTACCACATAAAAAATTCTTCTTAAGTAAACGGGAAAAAACTTCCTCCATAATGATAAAAAGATATGGAGATAAAGGATTCCCCTGTCTCAACCCGCACCCTCCTTGAAAAAAACCATGAGACGTCCCATTCATCATGACTGAATACCAAGGCGACGCAATACAATTTTTAATCAAATCCGTAATAGAAGGAGAAAAACCAAATTCTGCCAACACATGTAACAAAAACTCCCACTCCACTCTATCATAAGTTTTGGCCATATCAAGCTTCAAAATAACATTACCACCCAAAGCCTTTTTGTTAAGAGAATGCACCATCTCTTGTGTGAGACTGATATTATCAAAAATGCTTCTACCTTGAATAAAAGCACACTGTTCAGAGGAGATCATAGCAGGCAATAAAGGGGCAAGCCTTGCCACCAAAACATTAGTGCAGATTTTGTAGAAAACAAAACATAAACTGATAGGACGGAACTTATCAAATCCCGTCGGCTGAGCCATTTTCGGAATAAGCACAACAAAAGAAGTCATATAAAATCTAGGAAGAGAAATTCCCTTAAAAAAATCTCTTACAGCCTCCACCACCTCCACACACACAATATCCCAACAAGCACGATAGAAGCCTGAACAAAACCCATCCGGGCCAGGACTACTCTCTATAGGAATACTGAAAACAGCTTGTTTCACCTCTTCTTCAGTAGGCATAGAACAAAGCCTCAAATTATCCTCATCCGAGATCACATTAGACACTAAATCCCCCAAATCTGGAAGTACTACACGATTAGATTGACCAAAAAAATCCATGAAATATTTCACAGCACCATCATGAATATCTTGCGGTGTTTTTAACGTAGTACCATTAGACAGACTCATCTCCATAATCCTAGTTTGCTTCCTTTTATTAAGAAGAGCATGAAAATACCTGGAATTTTTATCGCCATGTTTCCACCATCTAACTTTGGCACACTGAGCCAACCGGATCTCTTCATGATTAGTCCAGTTGTCCAGTTCCATCTTTGAAGCCAACTGGTCCAGCTCCACATCTTCTTCATATCTCACTTGAAACTGTTCATCCGACCTCTCTATACGAGCCTCCAACTCCTGAATGTGCCCACTCGTCCACCCAAAAACTACCTTATTGTTGCTACTTAATTCTTTCCTAAGGTGTTTACAAATTAATTAAACCAATCGTGCTTTGCCATCACCCTATATCCAATAACAAGTCTTATTAATAAACCACATCTGCAGCCGATCATAGAGTTGGAGTTACGACAATGAAGCTCCAATCCACATAGTTTTGACAATGCATGGCCTTACACACAAATCCTATTATTAATGCCCAAGTTTGCATAACAGCCCGGAAGGGATTAAGGAATTATTCCCCTACGATGGTGATCTGGGCTTCAATACAGTGCTATTCACGTTCATCCATAAAAGAAATATAAATAATCAAATAAAAATAAATAAAAAGAGACACAGAGATTTATGTTGTTCATCATAAAAGCATACATCCATAGGTTGTTTGGGGTCAAAATCTACAATGATCGATGATTTTACAATCCTCATTGTCTCACATATCGCTCAATACAATAGAGAAATCTAGGGTTTCAGAAGGTTGAAGACAATGCCTCCCTTTGAGAGAGATATGGTGGAGTCACTATGTGTAGTGTGAGTTTGTACGTAAAGAGCTTTTGTAAAGTTTGTTAGAGTTGTGGGAATCTCCTCTTTATATAGAGGTCTATTTTTTTGGAATGATTAAGTCCAACTTACCTTGTGAAGCCTTTTCCTTTTAGGATTCTGAGTCAATTGCTTTTAGTTTATCTCTTCTTTGCCTTATTTCTTTCATGCCTTATCTCTTCCCTTATTGTTAATGATGGATTTTCAATAGGCTGGACCCAATCAATTTTGTCCCTAACACCTAGATTACTACCAAATGAATTGTTTGGAAATAGTCTCAAATTGATTTCCATGCAGTGTGAGACCTATGAGACGATTGTTGAACAAGTTGTCCGGAAAGTAAAGTTGGGTTAGTTGTGGGACATTTCTCCAAACAACTCGCTTTGAGAAAGGTCCAATGATTCTATTTCTGTCAAGTTCTCCAATATTAATGATAGAATATGACCGGAGAGAGCATTGTTCGAAAAAATGAGAATGTGTAGTCAAATAGATGGTGATGGAATTGGGAGAGAGAGATCTTTGCAAGCTATTATTCTCAAGGTCTAACTCTTGTAGATTAGGTTTGGGAAAAACTGTCTTCCAAATTTTCAAATTCTGTGTGAAAGGTGTTAGAAAGATATAAATCCCAAATAGATGGTAGAACTATAGGTATCAAGAACAGTCATTGTAGACTACTATTCTCAAGGTCAGACTAGGTAAGAGCATCTCAAAATTTCCAAAGCCTGTGATAGACTTATTATAATATATATGTATATCTATATATTCCGAATAGATGGTAGAATTGGACAAATTGGAAGCAATCCTTTCAACTCGTTGTTGTCAAGGTGTAACCTTTGTAGATTTGGATATGGAAGAACAACTCAGAGATTAATCTTTAATGCTTTGGACAAAGTAGAGAGACAAATAAATATCGAATAGATGGTAGAACCGGAGGAACATAGAGTGGTCCTTGTAATCTACTGTTTTCAAGTGTGTACTATGTAAAATCACCACTAATTTAAAAGAGTTAAGCTAGTGCAAAGAGGTAGATTTTATTATTTATTTTATGAAAAATTTTATACACCATACTACCATGTCACTTGCATCCTATTAAATAAGATGTGACACATTTACCACCATTGAATGATCATTTATTACATACTTCTTTATCATTAAATAGTGATAAATGAGTCATAAGATGGTGGTATGATGTATAGCATTACTCGTGAGTAAGTTGAAAGAAAATATTGTAGCTTCTTTACTTGCTTTACATATTAATTGGGTATTCACCTTGAAGATTGTTATGGATAGATCTATCTTTACCAATTTTTCCTGGTTTCATAAGAAATACGGAAACTTTGTTAAGTTGAGAGAACTCAAAAATAAAATTTGTAAATGTGGAATAGCATTAGTAGGATAGGCTAATTTGGTGAGGAATGACACACCGCTAAATGAATTTCCCAAAAGGTTCAGATAAGTGAGTTGAATAAGAATAAAGATCCAATTTGAGATAATCAATCTGCAAGAGTTTGAAAGAATTAAGGTTTCCAATTGAAGTATGCATGTAACTTAGTAGAGAAATTGTGTAAAATCCATGCAAAATTTCTCTGCAACCTCATAATGCAATGCATTGTGGCCAAAAGCCAAAAATAAAAAAGTGCCATACAAAACTTTCTTTCGATAGTCGTAGTCATCCATAACATCAAAAGGACGCTTATTTTCCTTTAAAAAAGGGAAAAAAAACTACAATTGAAAACTGGCAATGAAATTTTATAAAAAATAAAAATAAAGTCAATAAGTAAAGGATAAGTAAAGGAAGGAAGAGGAGAAGACTTGGAAAGTTGATAACGCGTTTTAGAAGGTAGAGACCATGGGAGAACTTGCATTAATTAATTAAAATGATATTCCAACTTTCTTCTAAGCTATATATAAAGACAAAATAGCATCAATAATGTTAACTCTAATCTATGACAAAATATCATTGTATTTTAATTGATAAATATTTTATAAATAGCATCCAATAATGTTGACGTTGATCTATGACAAAATATCATTGTATGTTAATTGATAAATATTTTACCCACAAAGATATCCGAAAAAAAAAATTCACATATTGATTTGGTTTGCTAGGCTATATTAGATTATAAAGTTAATTTTATTGTAAAATAAATCTAACATATCATACGAAGTTATATTAATTTGTGGGTTTAATTTTATAAAATTTCTTTGTGAGCGTAACACTTCTATGCTCGAGGACCATAAAATAACACTTACCCTATATCAATGACATAAATCCTTGTAATGATAAATATAGTAATCATAGACACGCAAAAATGCATGAACAATCATCTTTATATATGTATATAATTTTAAATTTAAGATAGATTCCAAAGCATTAACGTTTTCAAGTTCTAAAGAGACAATGATTGATTTGTAGAAAAAGAGTCTCGACTCAAGTTATTCATTCACTTTTTCTAAACATAAGAATAGTTACATAACATCATGATCAAACCATAAGGCATGACCAGCAAAATCAGGGACAGAGCCCCACCACATCTAAACATCCAACACATTCCATGCATATCTAGCTAAACTATGAGCCACACCATTGCCCTCTCGGTATACATGCTCAATAATCACTTCATGGAAAAAACTCATCAGACTTTTAACTTCCATCATTAAGTTGCCATTCACCGATGAGAATTCCTGTGCAGATTACAGCTCCTGGACAATAAGTAAATAATCAGATTCCACAACTATTTTAGGAATGCCCAAAGGAAGACACATTTGCAACCCCCTAAAAATAGCTAACAACTCAATAGTAGATGGTTCGTGCACTTCAGGTTCCGAGACTGTTGCTGCCATCACTACCATGCCATTGCTGTCACGCAGAATCATCCCAATACCAGCCTTTCTGTACTCTGTGAAGATAGCCCCATCAACATTTAGCTTTAAGAAATCAGGTTGAGGAGGTTTTCACCTATAAAAATTCCTTACATCAGATACATTTGCAGGCTTTAAGACAGAGAAAGACCTGTACAAAGAGACTGCCATATTAGCTACTGCATAAGGAGTGATATTCTCATTTTCCATCTTGATCTTGTTTCTTCTATACCACATACCCCAACATAGTACAAAGAAAAGAGTAAAATCAGCTTCACTGCCGTTAGTCAACACACTCTTCACATTATCCTTAAAGCTTTTCTGTTGTTGAAACCGTAATCCTGTTGGACCAAAACGGCTCCACATCTCTGCCAATTGAGGACAAAACAGCATCGCATGATTGACATCTTCCTCCCTTTCTTCACAGAAACAGCAGCCACCTTCCACTCCAATATTTCGGTGTCTCAAATTTGTGAGGGTAGGCAAAATATTTTTGCAAGCACGCCATGCAAAATTTTTGATCTTTCGGGGCACATTCATCTTCCACAATTTCTTCCACATGTATATATCCTGAACCCAGCTGGAAGATTCTGCAATTTCTCTCAAACTCAATGCTTGAAACAGTCTATGGGCACTCTTCACAGTAAAACAACCATTAACTTCCTCTGTCCATATCCATTTGTCTCTACAAGGCACAAAAGGCACTCTAATCTTTAAAATTTCATCAGCTACCATTGGATTAAAGAGAGCTCTAACAGTATCAATCCTCCAATGTCTTGTGTCTTGACTAATAAGGCTATCCATGGTTGCAACCTCTTGGGACTACGCCAACCCAACCTCAGAACTTCTGCTTAAGCTTTTAAAACCAGGAACCCAATAATCTTTCCAAATAGAGATAGAGGCACCAAACCCTACTCGCCATCTACAGCCCTCTATTAGCCATTTCTTTGCCTCAAAAATCCTCCTCCATGCATAAGAGGGATGCAGCCCCAACTTAGACTGGAAAAAAGAACTATTTGGGAAATATTTGGCTTTATACATCCTTTGCAACAAGGTACATTCATTTTGTAGTATTCGCCACCCTTGCTTGGCCAATAGGGCCAAATTAAAAGAGTGCAAACTTTTAAAACCCATTCCACCTCTGAATTTAGAAACATACAAATTCCTCCAACTTAACCAATGCATCTACTTTTCCTTTCTCCTTTTTCCCCACTAGAACCTAGACATCATACCTTCCAATCGCGACATAAACTCAAAGAGATCTTGAAACATGACATAGCATATGTGGGGATCGATAAAGCCATTGCTTTGATAAGGATTTCTCTTCCTCCTTGTGACAACAGTTTCTTTTTCCAACTTTGTAGTTTATTCCAAGGAATTATATACCTGGCAACTGGCTACATATTGGGCACTCTTTGCTTCTTTGAGACTTAAAAGAATAAAAATGTTCATTAAAATTGAACCCATGGAATTCTTTCTTTTTAATCCTAAATGCATCATCTTTTTGCAACCTTAATCACGTTGCTTCTATTATCCCGCTAGGAGCGTATATATATTGAATAGATTAGAAAGCTTGACAACCTTAGTGACTTGAGTATAGAGCTAGAGAAGATTAAACTCAGATATTGTGGTTGAAATGTGTTCATTTTTTCCCTTTGAAAATCAGAAATATAGTATACTATGACGTCTGTGAAGTGCGCAGAGAATACATAAAAGTAATTGTATGTAGCATTACTCATAAACTACTCTAGGTCCTATTATTATTATTATTATTATTATTATTATTATTATTATTATTATTATTATTATTATTATTATTTTATTAATTGCAGGACCTATTCATAAATAAATAACATAAAAAATAAAAATAAAAATGCATAGAGCTATTTTTAAAAAATAGTGAAATATAGGGGGGATACGATAAAGAGGAGAGTGGAACAAATGTTGGACGGAAGTCCAAAGGTCAGTGCATGAGTTTAGATTAATCACTAATTGACGGACGTCCAGTAGATAATGGAATGTAGACAGTTTGTTATATAACAAAAACATGTAAAGGTGTTTAAATTAACCCATTCAGAAGATATATCAGCCTCTTATATGGCCTGCAATTGCACATCATAAACAGAAACAAAGTGTAGGCTAGAAAAAGCTACAATATCATAAGATCATTGATTGATTTAGGTTGGAGAGTTACAACTGGAGTATTATCTCTAGAGTCCTCCTGATCACCTACTCTAAATGGTGTAAACAATCCTACCTCTGAGTTTGCAATAACAACATTCTTCCCCGATTCTGACGTTTTTGTTAATGATGCTCTCTGCACATTATAATAAGTGAGGTGAATTGCTTGAAAGGATAAATTTAAATTGCACTTAAATCTTATTGCAAAATTATAGGCCATCCTCGCATCAAACCAACTTATTGAGACCCATATTGCAGGTGTGTTTTAGGTCTCAACACTTGACTACATGTTCAATTCTAGAAAATGCCATCGTACGTGCAAATTGGACAAGAATTTGGGATGTTAATGCAAAAGTCTTTACCAACCTCATATTTCATGATGCATGTGCAACTCTTACAATGATGCTTTTTGTCTCACATTTAAAAACTTAAGAATTTCTATCTGAGCCCGCATCTAATTTTGCATTTGATAAAAGTTCAAAGGGTTTGATTCTTTTAGTATTGGCCTCTATTGGAGGAAGTCCTTCCTCATTACTTGATTCAAGCTCATTCTTTTCTTGATGGGAGGTCTTCCCATGCAAACTTCCACTAGAATCCTCCAAATGTGTAGATTTGAAGATTTCGGGCATGCGTTAAGGGAAGAAAAATACAAGCAACATAAAAATAGAAAACATGCAATGATTCAGAGAAGCTTGCTTGCTTTTATTTCCCAGGGAGAACATTGAAAAAATGAACTGCTACTGGTACTATTATTTAACTAATTCAGTTACATCAAGCTTTCATAATCTAATCACTTCATTGGGACACAAGGCATGCCACCTTACTACCTGATTCCAGATCCTTTTCCTTCCCACCACCATGACCAATTTCCTAGTCATGAAGGCTCCCTCCTCATATAACGCTATTTTAGGGTGACTAACACTCAACAATATCAAGACAGTTACATCTGCATACCACCTTAAGATAAAATTCTCAATCAATGGTAGGGAAGGAGATCGAGAAGCATGTGGCAAGCAGGCTAGCACGGGAATGTTATGTACATGAGTTGAAGAGCAAGAAGGATGAGGTATGTACTGTTGTAAGTGACAACGAGCGAGTAGCTCAAGAGGGTGGCCATAATACCTTACAATCACCCTTACCCCCACCCCTTGCAGTTTCTTTGGAAAAGGGCATGGAGGTTAGGGATGAGCAAAACATACAACAAGAAGAGCCAATGAACCTCTGGAGATTGTGACGTTGTACCTTGATTGCCCCAACTCCACAATGTGGATCGGAACCCACGTCCCCCTAGAAGACTAAGAAGCCCAAAAACAATTGCTAGTAGAGCACTGAGATGTATTGACCTAGAGTCATGAAGATATGTCAGGAATCAACAATAGTCTTATCGAACACCACCTCCGTGTAGACCCCTCGCACAAGAAGGTATGCTAAAAAAGGAGATCATTCAGTACTGAAAGATATGCAGCCATCACTGACAAAGTAAAATGCTTGCTCACCGCTAGTTTCATCAGGGAGGCTCATTACCCCGAGTGGCTATCCAATGTTGTCCTTGTGAGAAAAGCAAACGGGGAAATGGATAATGTGCATAGACTTCACCAACTTGAACAAAGAATGCCCGAAGGATAGTTTCCCCCTACAACAAATTGACGTCATCGTAGATGCTACTAGATGGCACAAGATGTTGAGCTTCATGGACACCTACTCAAGCTATAATCAGGTCCAAATGCACCCAATGGACGAGGAGAAAACGTCATTCATCACAGATCGTGGGTTGTATTGCTACCAAGTTATGCCATTTAGCCTGAAGAACGTGGGGGCAACGTACCAGATTCTGGTCAACCCAACGTTTAAAGACCAGATAGGACAGTCAATGGAAGTTTATGTGGACAATTTGTTGGTAAAAAGCAAGGAGCCCGCCCAACATCTAACAGACTTATGGGAGGCGTTCACAATTTTGCAACAATACAAAATGAAGTTAAATCCATCAAAGTGTGTGTTTGGGGTTGGTTCAGGTAAATTCTTAGGTTTCATTGTGTCTAAAAGAGGAATTGAAGCCTCTCTTGAAAAGATTGATGTGATTCTAAACATGAAGCCATTGAAAATCTTAAACGATACTCAGCGCCTGGTGGGAAAGGTAGCCACACTGAACAGGATCATCTCTAGGTTGACGAATAAATGACTTCTCTTCTTTAGGGTGTTACACAAAATATACCCTTGGAATGAGGAGTGTGACGAAGCCTTCGAGAAGCTAAAGCAACACTTGGCCAGCCAATCACTCCTGAAGCCACTAGTAAAGGGTGATGTACTCTATGCATATTTGACAGTATCCCCTCATACCATTTCAGGTGTCCTATTCAAAGAAGAAGGAGCCACTCAACTGCCGGTATACTATGTAAGCCAAGCTTTAAGGGGAGCAGAAATAAGGTATCCACGAGTGGAGATGCTAGCCTTCACATTAGTGACAACGGCCAGGAGGCTGCGCCCATACTTTCAACCCCACATGATCAAGGTACTCACAAAAAGCTCATTGGCAAAGGTGTTGCAGAGGCCAGATAACTTAGGGAGGTTAGTAAGATGGTCGGTTGAACTAAGTAAATATGATATAGAGAACCTGGCAAGGAAGGCGGTGAAAGGGCAAACATTGGTAGATATCGTCGCTGAATTCTTAGGTTTTCTTCCAGAAATGGTCGTCGCCCCAATAGGAAAACCATGGCTTCTCTTTATAGACGGCTCTTCCTCTCAGGCAGGAGGAGGGGTAGGAATCCACATAATTAATAACAAAGTCCAGGAGTACCGTTACTAGGCAACCCTCACGTTCAAGACGACCAACAACGAAGCAAAGTATGAAGCGTTAGTGACAGGACTATCGGTGGCCAGAGCTTTGGGGGCGACTGAGGTAGATGTAAAGCCAAACTCATAGGTGGTAATCAACCAAGTATTAGGAATGTATGCCACTCAAGGGGAGTAATTGAAGAAGTATTTAACTCAAGTTTGGGAGCCGCCCGACCTGTTCTCATATTTTAACATTTCTCAAGTACCTGGGGAAGACAATATAGTAGTAGACAGGTTGGCACGCACAACATCAAGGATGGGGGACACACCTTTCCCTTGGGAGGCCGAGAAGAAAGGAATTGAAGTCCTTGCAATAGGGTTGGAAGTGTGCATCATAAGCGGTAGCAGTCCCGAGTGAACTAGTGATGTTATCAGGTACTTGGACATAGGCGAACTCCCAGAGGGAGAGGAAGAAGCAAGGAAGACAAGAAGGAAGGCGGAGAGATTTGTAAGAGTAGATTGGGTCCTCTACAAAAGGGGCTTTGCTACCCCCTACTTTGGTGTCTCTCACCACAAGAAGCAAAGTATGTCCGGGCTGGAATACATGAAGGAATATGTGGAAACCATTCTAGCGGGAAGGCCCTAGCCAGAAAGGTGGTGAGAGTTGGATATTATTGGCCCAATGTACTCAAAGATGCCAGAGAATTTGCAAGAAAGTGCGTTAAGTGCTAGACATATGCACCAGTGCTACATGCCCCCCCCCCCCCCCCCCCCCCCCCCCCAAAAAAAAAAAAGATCTGACTCCTATAACCGCCCCTTGGCCATTCGCCTAATGAGGGGTTGACTTAGTCGTGCCTCTCCCGCTTTGAAAGGGGGGAGTTAAATTTATGATTTTAGTGGTTGACTACTTTACGAAATGGGTGGAGGTGGAGCTGTTGGCGACCATAACAAGTAAAATTGTGACAAAGTTCTTATAGAAAAAAAAACATCATCTACTGGTATAGAATTCCAAAAAGCATAATCTCAGATGACGGATGCTAGTTTGACTCAGACCATTACCAGGAATAGTGCATTGAGCTAAAAATTCAAGTTAAGTACTTTTCACCAGAACACCTACAAGCAAATGGGCAAGTAAAGGCCACGAACAAAATGTTGTTAGCAATTCTAAAAAAGAAGCTCACGGACAAGAAAGGGGAATGGGAGGAAGCACTGCCAGGGGTGCTATAGGCTTACAGAACCACAATAATGATGCCCACAGAAGAGATCCCATTCATGTTGGCATATGTGTGTGAAGCCGTGCCCCCAGTAGAGGTAGGGTTACCAAGTTTTCGAACTCGTCACTTCTTGGCACCCCAAAATAACAAAACCAAGGAAGAGCACCTCAACCTAAGGGAGGAGGAGAGGGAAGTAGTTGAAGTCAGAATGATGCATGAGAAGAAAAAGATAGAGCAATACTTCATTAAGAAGGTTAGACCCAGGACATCCAATATAGGGGACTTGGTCCTAAAAGAGAGGGGATTCACTACCAAAGAAATAGGCAAGCTGGGACCCCATTGGGAAGGACCGTACGTGGTAGTGGCCAACCACAAGCCAGGGTCCTACTGCTTAAAGGATAGCCAAGGCAACGAGCTACAACATCTTTAGAATGCAGAGCACTTGAAGAAGTTTTACCAGTGATGATGTCTTATTTTCTACATTTGCAATTTTTTCTATTGTTGGAATGTCTGTTAGAACTCCGTTATTGTTTTCCCTTTTTATGATGAATAAAGTGCCCATTCCAGCCCCACGTTATTTTTAAAAACTAATGACGAGTCCAAAACACTTGTGGTGTCAAGTAAAAGAGGGGCGGAGGTTTGCAGACCACACCAGCCTTAAATATCAATGACAAGTCTAAAAGACTCACAGTGCCAAGTAAAAAGAGCATAGAGGTCATCAAATCATGTCACTCTTAAATAGTAATGACGTTTATAAAAGACTCACGGTGCCAAGTAAAAAAGGCGTGGAGGTTAGCAGACCACGTCACCTTTAAACACTAATGATGAGTCTAAAAAGCTCGTGGTGCCAAGTAAAAAGGGTGTGGAGGTCAACAAACCACACCACCCTTAAACACCAATGACAAGTCTAAAAGACTCGCAATGCCAAGTAAAAAGGGTGCAGAGGTCAACAGACTATACCACCCTTAAAAACTAATGATGAATCTAAAAGACTCATGATGCCAAATAAAAGGGCAAGAAGGTTAGTAGAACACATTAACTTAACACATGAACAAAAGACAACAAAAGCACAAAAGATTATAGCAGTAACGAAAGTAATAGAATCATGATCAACAAACCCAAGAAGGTCAAAAAATAGACAAGAAATATACAAATTCAAAGGTGTTCATTCTATTTACAACAGTCTACATAACAAGCTATGGGAATAACAAAGAGATTAAGCATCAGAGCCGCCAGAAGGTGGAGGTGGATGAGGATCGTCGTCGAACGTGTTAGGCATAGTATTATGTCCGAAGGTATCTACGAACTAAAGTGTGGTTGCATTAAGCTTAGATTAAGCATCTAAGCACCTCAAGTTGACACGGGGGTGGGCTAGCAAATGAGACCTTAGTCGTAGCATACCAGCACCATACCCAAAGCCAAAGGCAGGTCCCTCACAACATGAACTGATGCCAACTGTGGGTGAAGGTGGACAACTTCCTCCCTTATAGCGAACAACTTAGACACCAATGCCTTCGCCTCTTTAGTCTTCTCCTTCACCTCGAAATCCTTGTGAATAAGGGCATCATGGAACTCCCTCTATTGCTCGTCAACATCGGCTTGATTCATCTTGTATTCAGTATGTCACTGTTACAACTCCTCCAAGGAACCATGAACCTCGAAGAGAACAAGATTGGCTAACCACCCCTTCTCCTGTGAAGCCGCCAAGTCTCAAGTAAGTCCAGAATTACTCTCCTGGGAACTGTACAATTTTAGTTCCTCCTTAAGAGTTGAAAGTTTAGAATTGAGGCGACTCAACTCAAACTCAAAGTCCTTTTGGGAAAGGGAGAGTTGAGTCCTAGCAGAGTCACGCTCTAATTGCAGCAACTCTGGCATGACGAGTGAATAATAGCAGTAGTAAACAACAAGTGATAAAGAGGAAGTGGGTTGGCTATATTGTTGATGGCTTCATTTTGGGCAGTGGTGAAGGAGGAAGAGACACCACCCCAAACCTCTCCATCCCCTTGACCTCTGGGCCATGATGAGCATTAAGAAAGAAGGTCCCATATGACATCGTAGCTAAGCTAGCACCTACCTTAGGGGTTTTGCCAAAACCCCATACCTGATGAGCAGAGTTGTTGTAGGCGAGGTCTTTGTCACCCAAGTTGACACCCTCACTCACAAGGCCGCCTAAAGGAATGCCTTCCTCTAGGAAAAAAGACCTAGTGTCATCTCCGAATGAGGAACGAAAAGGAGAAGGAATAGAGACCCGCTCGCCCCTGGCCCCCAAATCACATGAAGGAGTCTCTCCCTTAGAAATAGTGGTTGGCAGAGAATGAGGAGTGGAACTTCTTACCTTGGCCTTTTCTTCAACTTCATCTATAAGAGGAGCTTTGTCATCACCTTCGCCACCCCAAACCTCACCACTCTCCACTCTGCCTCGTGCGACACCCTCCTCCTCTTCTTCATGTTCTCCTCGAGCAACATTGTCCATCTCACTGGCCTAAGTGACATTTGCTTCCTAGCTGACACCAACAAGACCCCTCTCAATGCCTTGGGTGGCATCTTCTTGTCTGCCCTAGGCAGAGTCATTCTTCCAATCTAGAAGCTTCTCACCAACCAAACCCAGAGAAAAAGCAGCCTCAACATCAGCATTAACTTCGCCACTCTCCCCAAATGGATCCTCCAATACAGGAAATTCAAAGGTAGGGCTGGACGCCAAGTCAAGCATTTGAACAGGAAGTTCAATATCAAATGTCATGGCTAAGTCAGAGAGAGCTTGGCTTGTCAAGCCTTCGATGTCGCCAAGGCCTAGAGAAGGCGTGCGTGTTGGCGATGGTGGGGTACCCAGAGGGTTGTTGGCCTTGAGAGAGGTGCCGCCTCTTTTTCCTGAAGCACCCCGTCAAATCAGGATACTCTTCTCCAGCAGGTTTAAGAACCATCTGAAATACAATACATGCATAGAGGACAACCCTCCATGCATGGGAATGAAGCTGGGTATGGGTTATATGGAAGAGGTCAAGAACGTCGCATATGGGGTGACAAAAGGGAAATCTTAGGCCATGAGTCAAGGTGCAGACAGGGAGGGCAACCCTGCTAGCGAACCCTTTGCTGTTGATACAGCCACAGTCGGGAAGCTCTAGGGTTACTGAATCTGGGATCCCATACTTTTCTCACTGTTAACAATAGATGTCATCATGACCTGACATGGTGATGCGACGGAAGGGGAACATGTGTAGGTTACCCAGTAACCATCGCCATGTCCCCACCCAAAGATTGAAATTCCTGTTTTCCGGCTCTTGGTAAGTGGAAACGGCGAGGCAAGACAATAAATGGGTTGCGGGGTAGCCCATGGCTCCAGTAAATAGGCTAGCGGGGTGGCCTAGAGGTCCAAGATCCAAACAGGATTGCTTATAGTTAGGGATATTTAAGAACACCTTGAGGAAAGTAAATGTGGATGCAAATAAGTTTAAAGTTAATGAATTCCCCACGCCTATATGCGAAATGAATTAGTAGGATAATGGGAGTGTCTAATGTTGGCCCAGCCCAAATCACAGACCAAAGACCCACAACAACCTGCTACTCTTGAATAATAGACATCCAAATAAACCGCTTGGCCACCCCGGTTACTAGGGTCGATAAGCCATGATATGGCAATTAGATCACTCTAGCAATTTAGGGATAAGCCTCATGGCTAGATACTGTATGAACCTAATCTATTTACAATGTTGATCCAATGGACCTCTACGCCTATATATATGGTTAACGGGTAACTCTTAATCCATCTGATTATATACTTGAATTATCACCCATCACTTACCACTGACTTAGGCATCGGAGTGGTCGTAGGCATTCAATGCCATCTATGTTCTACTTGCAGGTTAATGATCACACTAGATGGTGGGACACATCCTTTACACACACACACACACGTATAAATATATTCCTTTGTCATCTATTTTTTCTACAAACTTTGTCGTGTCCATGCTTTTGTTACAAACAAACTTCACAGAAAATATTTTGTGTTAAACATTGCTACACCGACAAGGCTATTTGAGTGTTTTTTTTCTTTTTTTTTAATGCATTTTTTTAAGGAAAAAGCTACGCCCACTACTTGCCCATCCTGCTTGACGTGGCATGGCCATATGGCATGCCTTGATAAATTAAAAAATTAAGGGCATGTTTGGAGAGTGAAATAAAATGAAAATTATGTAAATAGTAGTAAGATAGTTTGTGAATATTAATGAAATAGTTTGAGTTGAGTAATTTTTGAGTTTTGAAAAAGGAGAGAGAAAAAGTTGAATAAAAAATATTATAAAATTAAAATATTGTAAGAATATAGTTTTATAATATTATTTTTGTTTGAAAATTTGAAGAGGTTGGAAATGTTTTTTATTTTTATTTGAAAGTTCGAAAAAGTTGTAATGATTAATTTGAAAATTTTTTATTTGAATTATGTTTGGGAATAATATGAGATGAGATCAAATGAGATTAGATGAAAATTATATCTCATCCCATGCCTTAAAGCTGCCCTAAGTCTTCTTCAAGAACGAAAAACCAAATCTGCTCCATCATATTCTTGCAATCTACCCTTACCCTTTTGTCACCACAAGCTTCAAGCCTCCATCAACAATACCAAACCCATTTTGTTGCCTCCATCCCATGGCAAAACCCTAAGACCACCAAAGTCTCTTACCATTCCATCACCTCCATCCAGACCAAGCCCTAGGACCACTGGAAAAAATTTCATCTTCTTCAAGAACACAAAAGTAGATCCGCTCCACCATCTTTGTTGTTTTCTACCCTTACGCTTCCATCGCCTCAACCTTTAAGCCTCCATCAACAATGCCAAACACATTTTGTCACCTCCATCCCAATGCCAAACCCTAAGACCATCGAAGCTCCTTACCATTCTGTCGCCTCCATCCAGACCAAACCCTAAGACAATCGAAAAAAATTTCATCTTCTTCAAGAATGAAAAAGTAGATCTACTCCACCCTCTCCGTTGTTTTCTACCCTTACCCTTCCATCGCCTCAACCTTCAAGCCTCCATCAACAACACCAAACCATTACGTCGCTTCCATTCCAAGGCCAAACCCTTAAACCGTCGAAGGCCCTTACCATTCCATTGCCTCCATCCCAAGGCCTAAAATCAAAGCCCCTCACCAATGAGCCCAATGTAGAAACAAACTCAGCTCCAGCTACTCACCGCTCCTCATTGCCACTCACCATTCTCACACTGAGAGAGGTAAGGACATTCTATTTTATCTCTCTTCCCTTTCTTCTATGATTCTAACTCTCGTGAAAAATGAAGAGAGAAAAAATCTATTAAAAAATCTTTTGGTATCTCTCTTGTATGTGCACAACTCTCTTGTATGTGGGAGTAAAACATGAATTCAAAAATAAATATAAGCTAGCTCATCTTGGATGTTGATGAGGGTGCTTGTGGGACTAACCAATGGAGTTAAGTTATTGGATGTTGATGTGGGTGTTTGTATACCAGTGTAATGATTAGTGAGAGTTCGTAATTTTGGTACTATAGGAATACAGATGCAAATACAATCTTTTTTCCAACTATTTTTGCAACTGTTGAAGAGCATGTTCTATGTGAAATTTAGAATTCAAACTAATAAACTTCAATATTTTTTATAAAGTGGCACTATCACATTAGTTGGTTTTAAAATAGTTGTATGAATATTATGGTTGGGGCCTGAGATTTTATTGCAAAAAGTATGAAACTTCTAATTTTGAAGTGGTGCAGAAAAGAAGACGCCCTTGGAAAAGGCCTACAAAGTCTTATGTTTTTCACTAGATAAAAATAGTTTAAGGAATAAAACTTGGTTGCATTCTTGTTGTCAATCTTTTATGTTAATCCTAAGTTGTGGGAAGAAAATCCTAAGCTATGAATGAATGAGAAATAGCAGTAAAGTCTGTAATATGGTGGCCTACAAAAAATAAGTTTGACTGTTTTTTAGTGTCATTCTAGAAGGCTGCTACCTTGGTACTCTCTCTTAGTTTTAACTTACATTACTGTTGACAATCAATTTTTATTTAATCAATGGTCTAAGAACCAATCTGTTGCTTAATTTGTAAACTCATTGCTTGGTTGCTCAACATGTGATCTTTGAATGCTGTCGCAACTCACTTTAATAGTTTTACTTGGCAACTATTCCTCATTTAGTTCAGTTGAGAGACATGTTTCCTGTCTCAATGACAAAGTGCGTGACGTTCCATTTCGAAAGATAAAGATAAGCTTGCTTATTAACTCAAGCTCTTCCAAAGAAAAACCTCATCCTCAACAATTGTTCTTATATATATATATATAGCAGTTGTTCCTATATATATATATATATATATGAGGCCACTAATCAATCATTTGGTAATCTAGAAATAGAGTATGTTAATATTGACACAATGTATGAAGCATGTAGTAGCACTAGCAATATCTCACGTTGTGGTATTAAAGCATGTCGACGAACCGCATGTACAAAGGATAATAAGGGGTGCCGATTTTTCAGCTTCCAAAACTTTGAGGTATGTTATTTAACTCTTGTTTGCTAAGAAGTGATTGGTAATCTTTTTTAACTAATGTGTTGGTTGATTTTGCAAGCTAGGTATTCTTGCTATTTTTTGTTGATATGACCCGGAAATACCACCATATGGCAAGAAGAGAATCAATCATTTAAAAACTGAAATTCATAAGATACAACTAGCAATGAATTTTCAAACAACTCGACATCGACTGGAAATAGAGACTGAGAGGCGCAAGAGAAAGTTTGAGTGCGTCAGTATAGTTTTAGTAATTTCAATGTCTTGGGTACTTTGTTTAGGCATGCTTTTTGGGAAACTTTGAGAAAAGAATATGTAATATATTTTAGCTTAATTTTTAGGAGAGGACTGGTAAACTTATAAGGAATGTTTAGTTAGTAAAAAGCTCTTCTTCTGCAACAAGGGCTAGAATATAAATATGAAGAACTATTTTTTTTGTATTGTGACTCTTCTTGGTTGGTTGGTTGGTTACTTTTTGTAATAGTAAGAAGTAAAGGATTTATTTTGAGAACTTCATCTACACTGATTGGTTGGTGACTCTACTTCTATAACAAGGATTGTAATATAAATATGAATAAGGTTGTTTTTGTATGGTGTTAGTAGGACATTAAGATGTGTCCCATGTATTAATGCATGAATTTTTTTAACACAAATTAGCATATCTCATTGTATGCATCTCTACCAAGATTGCTTGCCAATGAGCTTTGGAAGGCTACCTAGCTACCTAGCTTAATTTTCCAATCAAACTAATACCTTCAATAAAAGCAAAAAATTGAAGCCAACTATCAAAAAACTGACTTTCTTTCTTCTCTCAAGTTTCAAACTTTTCTCTCATTCATGGAACATGCATGAACCTAATTGGAACTTCGAGTATGAAATCTATGCCATGACAGAACACATCTGGAGCAAAACATGAAATTTGCAGATCTCCACCCATGATTCATGAAGAGTTATCCTCATACACTAATTCGTGATTCGAGTATGCACAAGACAACAACACACATGCATCCACAAAGCAAAATGGAACATGTTAAGACAAACTCTACTAAATTATTTCACATCTCCATTAAAGAACACCTCCGCACCTTTAACAACTCTATTTTTTTTAGAATAGAGGTTTCCTCACTTTGTTTCAACACTTTATTAACTACAAAGTGAATAACATGGCGGCTCTTTGCATTTCCTTCCACCTTCCAAAATGTCATCTTTTGTTCTCCCCTGCATCCCTATGCTCTCCCCTGCATCCCACTGAAACCCCTCCAAAATCTCATCCTTTTTTTCCCAATTTTCATCTAAACTTTCCTCTCATTCAAGGAACATGCATATCTCTTAATTTTCATGCTATCATTATTTATTATCATGTGAATTCGTCCAAAAAAAAAGAGCAAATATACAAAATGAACAAGTTGATGTGATAAAGGTTAGACCATTGGTCCCTTCATTAATCAACCAGAAAAATTTAGTTTCATTACAAAAATGGAGGAACCGGGAAAATGGAGCAAATATACAAAATCCACTAGCTATCTTCTAAAAGCATGGCGTCTTCCAATCACCAAAATTGCATCATTTATGATTAATTTCTTGGATCATTATCTTAGTCTGAGAGATGTAATTCTCTCCATTGTGCCTAAATGAACAAAAAGTCACTACTATCATCTTAAAAAAATATGGAAAAACTAAATATGATATTTCACATCTAGACTACATGCATTATAGGACCACTCGGTCCAATATGAAGAGCCTCCATAATGTATAATTGATCGGTTGTGTCCTAAGGAGGCACCAAAAAATGTTAAAAGTGGCAACACACATAACAAAAAATAATACCAAAATAATGTATTTTGAATTACCTGTGTGGGAGGAGCAGTCTGTCCAATACAAAAATAATTCATAGTGTATAGTTGATGAGGTGTGTACTGTGAGTGGCACAAAAAATGTTAAATGAACCAACGTGTTAAAAATGTGTGCACCATAATGTATTTTGAATTACTTGTGAGGGAGGAGCAATCTATCCAATGCCAAAACAATTTGTAGCAGTCAAAAGAGTTGAAAAACAATCTGGCGCATGTGTCCTAACTTGACTTTGTTAATCCTATAGCAAAAGTACATTATTTTTCCCATGTTTATAAACATAAAAAATCTAGCAATTGTGAACAGAAAAAAAGTACCTAGGTTTGAGGAGCCTTATGTTGTGTACCACTCACCGTGCATTCATTTGGAGTGTGACTACTCTATTGTGCATTGGAATGAAGATAATAATTTACCATTATAAGAAATATAATATTTTTTTAATCGTAAATTTAGTATACAACATTAATAAAAAGCTTCTAGTATTAAATTTCTTAAGACTCTTCACAACAGGGTGCACTTTTCTCTTAGACGGTGGTCTTCCCTTACTACGAACTACCAACAAACTAAGAACTTTGCTTATTGTGCCCTCCATAAAAGTAGCTAGATTAACTGTGTTGCTAGTATCATGATCAGCGATACCAGGGTACTATACCTTCAACTGTTCTATCTGACTAATCAATTTCACACAGCTATTATCAGCCTTTGAAGCATTGAAACACAGTTTATAGAAGAAATTTTGGATCCTATTGTACCTTCGGGCATCGTCGATGCTACCAGTGTCATAACTGCTTTTCACGAAGATGTATTTTTGCTTTACATCCTTCCTCTACCAATCTAAGATGTATTTTGGTAGTATTGTATGCTTGCCTAGCTAAGTTAAGATACGAAGAGCTTGCCTACATAATATGCCCCTAAACTCAAACAACTTACAACTGCACCTAACATTAAGGGGATATTGATTAACTTTGACAGTAAAGGCTGCACATTTTAACAAGTCATCACCAACTCAAACCTCATCAACGACTATGAATGTATATCGACCACCCTCGCATCCCAATAATGAGGTAGTCATATAGAAATCCTTGCAATTCCTCTTGTACTTTTTTTAAATTATCAATTGTATATGTTTTTTGAAATTGCTTCTTAAGAGGATAGCTACTAATGCAAGGGATCTCCATGTTAAATGAATTAAAGTCAGCAATTGCTTCATTCTCTACCTTCCTCCTAAGGGCTAAATCGTATTAGCCAACAAATTGTTTCAAAGTTGTTCTAGAGTTAACGTAGTTGTCAAAAAATGCATTTATACCTTTACTCCATTGTGTAGTTGACATTCCTACCCAAAATGTGTCTCTAACATAGGCCAATACCCAAAAATGCCGATCACTATATAGTAATACCAATCATGCATTTTCATGCAAATCATAAGTATCAAGCATATCGCGCAAATGTTCCTCAAATTCATGCTCACTGAAAGAGTGATGGGCTCCAAGGTGGACCAAGTCGTAAAGATCCTTTGCAAGTTTCAGATGGGGCAATTACAAGATCAAGAGTTAGGAAGATCAAGGAAGCTATGCAAGGATGGGTGAAATCCACTTGAGACGTGTTTAGTAAGAGCCCAACATTGAAGATAGGCTTGAAAGGAGGAGATCTAGTTTTCATCCATGTGATACGCTATGGAAAAAACGACTTGGGCCTATTGTTATTGAAGGCCATCGACTTATTTATTTCATTAAAAATGCTTATTTTATTAGTCATAGGAATTAATGTAGAATAATTGGGCTTGGGGAATGTCCAACCCACATATATGTCTTATTTCTTATGAACTGGGGTTTTTGGGAAGGCCTTGTATTTTGGCTCAGGACTTATTTGAAAAGTATTATATTATTTAAACTAAGGTTTTATAAGTATTGTAGCGAGATACTATTCACTCTACAGTACCTGCGGCACTATTCACTTAGGATTTTGGGGATTGTTTATTTAAAGGTTAGACAATATTGAATTTTCATTGTGAGTTGAGTTTACTCTTCTTGTTTTTTATTGAACTTCTGAACTTATCAAAGGTAAATCACAACCTTTGTAGTGTTCTTCCTTGTAATCTAGGTTCTTGAGACGGGTTCTTCAAAGGGTCTAGATTTTAATATAATCTAGGTTATTGAAACAAGATCTCAACAGGTCTAGATTCTCCATTCATAGACTTGAGTTTGGCTTTCTTGGGTTTGTTTTTTCAATATTGTTGTTGGGTCTCAAAGCGAGTCGATTGAGGTTCACATCATTTGGTATTCAGAGCTCGGTTTCCAATCAAATCTAATTCTATCTTTTATTTCTTGCATTTTTAATTCTAGTGCTTCATTGTTTTAGGGTTGCAAAAAACAAAAACAAAAAAAAAAGTAGTTTTTTCCTAGGGCTTCCAAATTACTCTATCATTTTAGTTTCGTGTTCATCATCATAGGGTGGCTAAATTCCTTATTTGAGGGTTGCCAAAATTTGCACCATCTAGGGTTTGAAATTTCTAGGGTTTTATTGATTCCCTCCTATTTCCTTATTAATTTTTATGTGTTTGAATTCAATTGTTTGATTATCACAATTGAATATTTCTGTTTGTGGTTGAATTGTTGAGAAAAGGAGAGAAAAGAAAAGAAAAGAAATGAAATGAAATGAAAGAAAAGGAAAAGAAAAGAAAAGAAAGGAAAAGAAAATTTCAAAAAAAAATAAAAAAAAAGAAAAAAAAAATTGGTTGAGCTTTATCATCAAAGGGGGCTGAATATATTTTTCTAGTTGGTATCTTGTTTTGTAATTACTCTTTTCCTCGTCTTGATTCCTTGACTCTCATGTCATTTTATTCTTTCCGTATTTCTCATGTTCTTGTTTTTTGGACCTAATTACTAGTTGAAATAAAACACAATTGTATTACTTTGATTGAGTTCAATTTAGTTCTTAAAGAACTTGAGTGGGAAAACTCTTGAGGTAAAAGGCAAGAGAGTGTGAGATCATTATCAAGAAAAAACTAATTAAAAGTGAAACACGAGTGGAGTGCCATTATTGGAGTGTAAACACATAAGGGAGCGTGTGAGGTATTTTCTACTAACATTCTTTTTGTACAGCGCATACAATGTCTCGTAAAAATGACTCATCACCAAAGGGGATGGTAGATAACTCATCCTTTGTATTGCAGTCCATGCAACAAAAGTTTGAACAGTTGAATTTGGCTTTGGGGGCAGTGAGGGATAGGATGGATCAACGAGGTGCATTGATTAGAAATTTGCAAAGTGGGAGAGATATGAGGAGACGTGAGCCTATTATTGAACATGAGTATAAGAATGAGGAGTATGGTGAGTCTCTTGTTGCTAGGCGTGCTCCAATACACAAAGTAATATAGATGATTCAGAGCAGCAGAGAGAGAATATTTTCCATACTAGATGCCACATCAATAGCAAGGTATGTAGTATGATCATTGATGGAGGAAGTTGTACTAATGTTGCTAGCACTATTTTAGTTGAGAAATTAAATTTACCTACTTTGAAATACTCTAAACCATACAAGTTGCAATGGTTGAATAATTGTAGGGAGGTTAGGGTAAATACGCAAGTGTTAGTATCTTTTTCAATTGGAAAGTACAAGGATGAAGTGCTTTGTGATGTAGTGCCTATGCATACTGGCCATATTTTGTTAGGGAGGCCATGACAGTATGATAGGAGAGTAATCCATGATGGGGTCATGAACATATACAGCTTTGTAAAGGATGGCAAAACAATCAAGCTTGCTCCTTTAACCATGAAACAGGTCCATGAGAACCAACTGAAATTGAAAAGTAAGGTTGATCAAAAAAGAAAGAGTGAAAGTGAGATTAATAAAAAAGGAATGAGAGAAAGTGAGATTGATAAAAAAAGAAAGAGTGAAAGTGAGATTGATCAACAAAGAAAGAGAGAAACTGAGATTGATCAAAAAATAGAGAGTAAAATTGAGGTTAAGTGAAAACGAAAGAGTGGGAGTGAGATTGAGGAAGAAAAAAATATTGAGACCGAAAATGAGTGTGTGAGAGAGAGAGAGAGAGAAATGAGAGAGAAAAGAAATGAGAGTGAGGCTGAAACCTCAAGAAAACAAGAGAGTGAAAAGAAAAGAGAGAGTGAAGAAAGTGAGAGAAAAACAAAGAAAGAAGTGAGTTTTTATGCTAAGGCAAATTTTACTACTAACGAACTTGACAAACCTTTGCCTAATGTTGTTGTCTTTTTGTTGTAGGGCTATGAGATCATGATTCCTAGTGGTGTGTTTAGTGGAATGCTACCAATTAGAGAGATAGAGCATTATATTAATTTTGTACCCGGTGCGATAGTCCCTACCCGACCTTTCTTTGAAGAACATGAGTCTTTGACGCACTTGAAAGAACAAGGTAAGTTGAATAGAATGCATGCCAAGCGGGTGCAATTCATTGAGAACTTTCCTTATAAAATCAAGTACACACAAGGTAAGGAAAATTTTGTGGTTGATGCTTTAGCAGGAAGGTATGTCCTTGTCATCATTATAGATGCAAAGTTATTGAGACTTGAATATGATAAGAACTTGGTTGTTAATGATGATGGCTTGGCTAGTGTGTATGGAGTACGTGAGAAAGTATCGTTTTCTCATTTATTTAGACTAGATTGGTACTTTGTTAGAGAGAAAAGACTTTGTGTGCCTACTAGTCTTATGCGTGAGTTGCTTGTACATGGATGTGGCTTGTTGGGACATTTTGATATAAAGAGGACTTTATACGTGTTGCATGACCATTGGTGGGAGTACTACTTGTCATTCATTGAGTTTGCATATAGTTAGAGCGGTCACTTTGTTATAAAGAATATTTTAGGCATATTGCATGAACATTGGTGGGAGTATTGTTTCTCATTCATTGAGTTTGTATATAGTTAGAGTGGTCACTTTGGTGTAAAGAAGAGTTTATGCGTATTGCATGAATACTTTTGGGAGTACGGTTTACCATTCATTGAGGTTGCATATAATTGGAGTGGTCATTTTGGTGTAAGGAAGATTTTAGATGTGTTTCAAGAACGTTTGTGGAAGTATCATTTTTCTTTCCTTGAATTGTTGCATGAACGTTTGCGGAAGTATCATTTGCCCTTGTTAGAGTTTGCATATAATAGGAATGGGCATACTACCATTTTTTATTCTCATCTTAAACTTGTATACGGTTTTAATCCACTTACTCCTTTAGTATTGATGTTTTTCCTTGTTGATGACAGGAGTGACTTGGATAGACATTTTTACATTCTTGAGAAAATTAATGATAATTCATATCAAGTGGATCTTCTAGGTAAGTACCATATTTCTACGACTTTCAATGTTTCTGATCTTTTTCCCTTTGATCCAGGTGGAGATTCGAGGTCGAATCCTTTTGAGGAGAGGGGGAATAACGGGCCCCAAAGTGGACCAAGTCGTAAAGATCCTTTACAAGTTTCAGATGGGGCAATTACAAGATCAAGAGTTAGGAAGATGAAGGAAGCTATACAAGGATGGGTGAAATCCACTTGAGACGTGTTTAGCAAAAGCCCAACATTCAAGATGGGCTTGAGAGGAGGAGATCCAGTTTTCATCCATGTGATACGCTATGGAAGACATGACTTGGGCCTATTGTTCTTGAAGGCCATTAACTTATTTATTTCATTAAAAGGACTTATTTTATTAGTCATAAGAATTAATCTAGAATAATTGAGCTTGGGGGATGTCCAGCCCACACATATGTCTTATTTCTAACTGGGGTTTTTGGGAAGGCCTTGTACTTTGGCCAAGGGCTTATTTGGAAAGTATTATATTATTTGAACTAGGGTTTTATAAGTTACTATAGCGCGGCATTGTTTACTCTACAGTACCTGTGACATTATTCACTTAGAGTTTTTGGGATTGTTTATTTAAACCACTTGTAGCCTCATTTGAGAAGGTTAGACAGTATTGAATTTTCATTGTGAGTTGAGTTTACTCCTCTTGTTCTTGATTGAACTTCTGAACTTATCAAAGGAAAATTACAACCTTTGTAGCGTTCTTCCTTGTAATCTGGGTTCTTGAAACGAGTTCTTAAACGGGTCTAGATTTTAATATAATCTAGGTTATTGAAACGAAATCTCAACGGGTCTAGATTATCCATTCATAGACTTGAGTTTGGCTTTCTTGGGTTTGTTTTTCCAATATTGTTATTAGATCTCAAAGCGAGTCGATTGAGATTCATATCAAAGAGTCATAAACACACATATGTAGAGAACTCTTGATTTCCTCATATAGATAATATGTTCTAAACTTCTTAAGAAGCTTTTTCATTATACGCCACAAGCAGAAGCGATGTCTAGATGTTGGAAATACTCTCGAAATTGCAATTTTCATGGCCTTATATTGGTATGTGATGATTGCATTTGATAGTTGGTCATTCTTGCACTTTAATCATGACTCAAACAACCACTTGAATGTATTGGAGTCCTCATTGGATATCAATCCGCACCCAAATAAGATTGACTACCCATAGTGGTTCACACCCACAAATAATGCCAAAGGCATCTTATACACATTAATCAATATATTGTGTCAAATGTAATCACATCCCTGAATGATTCATACGTATCTCTACTTCAGGCGTTTGCCCAAAACACATTCTTTAATTAAATCTCATTGTCAACATCTATCTTATAATAAAAATCCAGATTTTTTTTTTTTTGCATATCTTGGAAATAGTTACATAAAGTTGTAGCACCTCCAACCCCAAGGTGAAGTTGTGCTTTGTCAATATAGTTTCGGCACTTCTTCTCCCTAAATGGCACATTCTTGTAACCCCCCGCCTCAACAACCATAGCCTTGAAATTTTTAGACAACCTTATTCCTTTCTCGTCATTTATTTCAAGCCTCTTAGCTACATGAGCATCAACCTTCTTAAAACATCTTAAATGTCTTACCTTGCTCGAACTACAAATGTATGTGTGATCCAAGGTCACTTTAGATAGGGTATATCCACCTTCATCATTCCGTATCACGTTAATTCTAGCCATACACCCTATCTTCTCTGTCTGTCTTGGTTTCATAACATTGGCAACCTTACTCATTGACGTGCCTCCTCGGGCACATGCCAAGCAAAACGATTTGACATGCCCATCGTCATCCTGTCTAGAATTCCTTTTACACACCCCAAATCCCTTCCGCTTACCATACTTCATATAGTAAGACCGAACTTCTTCTACAAATGAAAATTTCATTTCAACTATAGGTTCTTCAATAGTTTCATCATAATCAATCTCCTTATCAAGTCCTACCGCATCACACTGATTATCTGAATGTTCTATGTCAGTATCCATTGTCCATCCAATGTTAGAATTGTCTGCATAGATACAGCACATTTGAAAGCAAGGGAGATGCATTTATGAAAGAACACGCAAAAAAAGCAAAAGAAAAAAAATACCATAATGTAGTTTGAAAAACAAAAATCGAAAAGGTTGTCAAATGTAAAGATCTGGGCAATCCTAACATCTTGAGTTATAACCACTTAATTCTTTCACTATTTAACGAGTAATGCTACTTAAACAAAATAATTGAATCTCATTTATTTTCAAAAGGTTTGCACGAAATTTATGCATCTTAAAATTGTGCATATAATTTTATAGAAACTATTTTAGAAGGCAACCCAAAAATTATAGATAAAGCATTTGAGATCTGATTCCCTAGGCCACCAAGATTGACAACTTACACAATCTGAAAAACAAAACTACTAAAAATAAAAAAAAACCAACCAATGTGATGCCAGAAAAGAAACAAAATTCCATTCCATTGTGCACTTTACCAATCAAAGTATCGTGCCATGATTTTGCCACCAATTTCAGAGCCACTTTTTTATAGATCAGAACCCACCGATTGGTACCCTATCCTTGCCCTCATCTTACCCTTTAAACCTAGCCAAGCACCAAGAAAAACCAAATGTGCCAAGAAAGTACCTTGCCATGATTTTGCCACCAATTTCAGACCTACTTTTTTATATATCAAAACCCACCGATTGGTACCCTATGCTTACCATCATCTTACCCTTCAAACTAAATTAAGCACCAAGAAAAACCAAATGTGCCAAGAAAGTACCATGCCATGATTTTGCCACCAATTTCAAACCCAATTTTTTATAGATCAAAACCCACTGATTGGTAACGTATTCTTGCCATCATCTTACCCTTCAAACCTACCAATTTCAGCATAATCAATTGATAGATCAAAACCTTATTCAATTCGAGGAAGAGGAAAAGAAATCTACCTCTCGGATAGGAGGTCGGACATAGGAGAGCTAGAAGACAATGCCAGAAATGGATCTCTTCTACAGCCCAGACTGGATGCCAGTGCCGGATGGAGGTTTGATGGAGGAGCCGGAGGAAAAGAGGGGCAGGCTTGTCGGGGTTGGAGATTTTTTAATTTTGAAGAGGAAATGAGGAAGCCATTGTTTTGTTTTTTTCTTTTTTATATTAAAAAAAAAACCATGTGGTATGCCACATCAAGTGGGATCTACAAGCAGTAGAACTAGATGATGGCTATAGAAAGACCATTTTTTAACCCATTTAAACATTTTTAAAAAATTCGCAACATTATTAAAAAATATTTATTTAATTATTAAGTAAAAAAAAAAAAAAGACAATCAGGACCCATTGTTGAGACCTCCAATACTTCTTTTGAGTTTCTGTCCATTTAGTCACTAGAAAGGAAAAAACAACAACAAAAAATTCAAACCAAAAAGGAAAAACCCTAGTACTGAAATTAGGTGTACCCGAATTTTTCTATATGGGCACCAGCTTGAATTTGTTTTGGGCTTGGAAAAAACTCAGCCTGGATGAACAAGTCTAGGCGGGGTTATTGATATTGTTTGGGGCGTTGAGAGAGTAGCACGCGTAGAGACGTAAGCGTTATGTGAAGAGGAAAGTGAGGTTTTGAAGATTGGCCTCAAAACCTCACTTTCCTTGACCATATTCAACTATCTCTCTCTCTCTCTCCTCTTTCCATTTCACTAAACAAAAACCACAAGTACAAGAAGAAAAAAATAACTAAACATTATTTGTTAGAAAATGCTTTAGGAAAATTCAAAAGCAGACAAACAGATAATGAAACTTGAGTGAAATGAGAACAATGTAGCATTAATCTCTTAAAGTTGCTTTGTTCTTTCACCACTCTTTTAATATTGCATGACTTTTTAAATTTTGTCCTTTAGCTTTTCAAAGGCGTCCATTGGATAATAAAATAAGATAAAATGATATGTAAATAGGAATGAAATAGTTTATGAATAATAATTAAATGTTTGAGTTAATATATTTTATGAAATTTTGAAAAACGAGAGAGAAAAAACTAAATAAAAAATTATAAAATTAAAATATTATTATAATATAATTTTGCAATATAATTTTTATTTTAAGATTTGAAAAAGTTAATTGATTTTTATATTTTGTTTGGAAGTTTGGAAATGTTGTAATAATTAGGTAATGATTAAATGAAAATGTTAAAGATTTGAAATTGAAAAATATTTGTAGTGGTGATGTCTATATATTAAAATGAGATTAGATTAAATGGGATGACTTGAAAGGAGTACTTTACCAACCAAACCAGGCTTAAAGATAGTGTAATATCCCAAGTGATAGAGTTTATATTATTAAAAAATATAAAATACTAGTAAGATATATAGAATTCTCGTCGAAGAGTCACATAATTGTTGTGCATTTTTGCTGTTTCATATTTTACATGTAGTCTACATTTGTGGTCTTCCATTATTTTTTCTTAATTCTATTAACTTTTCAATCAAAAGCTTACATGTGTCATTAAGGGGACACGTCAAAATAATACAAATTTTGAAACTTAAAAGTTATTAATTATATTCCATTAAAGATATTAAAAATTCTGGATGATGGGAGATTTTCCTTCCCATGGATGGCTACTAGCCACCCTGCGAGCGGATCTTCGGGTTGTAGGTTGGCCATGAGCCACCTCGCAAGTAGATCTCTCACTCTCAAGTGGGCCTCAAGCCACCCTGCAAGAAAATCTTCTACTTGTGAACATCCCGTGACCATATTAGCACCTTAAGAGTGGTAACCAGACACCCCGTGAGGACGGCGTAGGGGAAGAGTTCTGCTAAATACAGTCACTTTTGTGTATTTTTTTTATGCAGTAAACTAATGTGATTAATCAAAATAGTTATTCTATATTTAAAAAGTAACGCACATTATTAGAATGCACAAAGAGTATATAAAATTGACAGTACATATAATCTTTTATGGGGAAACATCCCCTAAACGAAAAATATCATTTTAATTTATTTTCTAATTTTGGATTTAGTTAATAGTTTATAGGTTCATTATCTTTATTTAAATATATGGAGTTAGATCGATGTAAGAAAGGGGCACCCATAGTGGGCACCCATTCACCTTCTCTTGGGGGTTATGAAGTGGCTTAAGAGCCTCTTCATGAGACTTGATGGCTAGCCCTTAATGGCCAGCCAAGGGGTTACACTAGATGGGCTATTTACATAGCCCCTCCCCCCTTTGGATGAGGTGTGTGTGGATTGCAAATGAGTTTTTTCTCTCAAATGGTTCTCTCTAGTCCCGACATTTAGGCTGTAGAATTTGTGGGTGTTACTCTGGCATTACCACGTAGCATACTCCACCATCGATAGGATGATTTTGGATAAACAAAGACGCTAGAGAATCTGTGGAACAACCGCACTAGATCCAAGATATTTCTGATGAGGTAATATCGCTTCCACTGTGCATTCTAATATAGTTTTTCTAACATTGGTATCATAGCAAAATCAGTTGTTCCCAATTTATTTTCAACGAGAGATTTTTCTCTCTCTGTAACCATGGCCACTTGAGAGGTGGTGACGCACTTCGGTGTTAGGCCACATCTCACATGGATGCGCTGTGTTCACCACAATATACTGAACACCATAGGTGATGGGAGCACCTTGATGTTCACCTGAGATGCTAGGCACCATGTGCGAAATGATGCCTCACAACGTGATCTGCTGCAAGAAGAGTTGTGCGCATCGTGGTGGTGCAGCAAACAAAGCGGCTGTGCACAAGGTGCTGCAGCGCACCTAGTGAGGCTCGCACCAGGTGGTACGCACAACAGCAATGGTGCACACCTGCAGCAGCTGCGCCGTGCTCATGGTGCAGCGCGCCTCTGGTGGACGACACCAGTGAGCGGCGGAGAGAGGAAGCACCGCTATGGTGCTGCGAGCACCCTGTGGTGTAGTCTGCAGTGTGGTGTTGTGCTCACCACCTGGGCACCACAGTGGTGCCGCGAGCACCAATTGTGCACTGCAGTGGTGCTGCGCACTGCACTGGTGCAAGGGTGCTGCGCGCACCACCTGCGCAGTACAGAGTTGCTACGAGCACCACGACTCCACACGGAGCAGCAGCACTTGGTGCATCAGCTCACTTGGTGCCGCTGCGCACGAGGTGCAGCGGCATGCACAAGGTGCTGAGCACCTGTGAACGGCGAAAAAAAAAAAAGAAAAAAAAAACATGCACCAGTTAGGTGCTACCCGCAACACAGGCGATGGAGGTTCACGCTGAACCAAGTGAGGCAGCACTGTTGTGATCTTCCGTTGCCGCTAGGAGCTACGTTGATGGTGCTTGAAGGGTGGTGGCAGTGGTGTTGAAAGGGTGGCGTCGGTTACAAGTTTTTATTTCCATTACAAGCACTGTAACCGTTTGGTGCTTTAGGGAAGATGAACAGTGATGTTCATTTAGTTTGTGATGAAGAATGGGCTGGATTTAAAGGGATTTGGGCCTATTTTTTTTTAAATCAAGTTTTGGGTCTGGCCCATGTATTTTGTTTTTGCAAAACCCCATCTGTTAAATGAAAGGAAAATAGTTTTTGGTTTAAATTATTAATGGGTTGTGGGGTGAAAAACTGTTGGGTTTGTTGTTATTTATTGTTTGGGCCGAAAACATTTTTTTTTTATTGCTTGTGATAAAACGTTTTCAAGGCTGCAAAACGGGCTGGGCTATTCTTTAATTGTGGTCCAGTTTTTTTTCCACTTGGCTGTATGGGCCGTGGGCCCAGCAGGCACTGGCCTATTCTACAGCTGGGTGCCCAAGAGGGTGCAACCCATGGCTGTTTTTTTTTTTTTTTTTTTTTAAATGTTTGGGTGGTGATTTGAAGCCAAGACCTCACACACAAGGAAAATGGGCTCAACCATTGGGCTAGAGCTTATTGTTGGTAAGTTTGCTGACTTTATTTATTTACTTAACATGTTATTGTGGCATAGAATATTTATCTGAAATATTTTTGCATGTTATTATGGTTATTGAATACATGCATGCCATGATATTATGAAATGATTTTTGTCACGTTTGTTAGGCATTTTATTTTACGTTATAAATTGCCTAGATTATTATTATTTTTTTTTTGTGAATAAGAATTATTTGGATAAAATGTGATGAATTTCTTGTACATGTATTGTGTTTACATGTAATTGCATGAGCTTGTTTTATCACATGTATTGTTGGGCTAATTTTAAGAGTTAGTTTTTTTTTAATGTGATAATATAGAGGATTAAGTAGCCTGAGTTTTATTAGTACATGCTTATGACTGGCTTAAACTGATTTCTTTGATTAGGAAAAATTTATTTTTGCATGTGACTAACTCGGTAGATTGCTTATCCTAGTGGGAGTATAGTTGAGATTGATTTGGAATTAATCTCCTATACGATATAAATTTGCGCAAAAATTAAGTTAGAAATTAATAATTAGACATTGAGGTGTAAGAGATGATTAGGAAGCATAGTGAATTTTTGATCTTGCGACGTGTATTAATTATTTTTATTCTAATTTAGATTAACGCGGCAAATTTCTTAAATATGTGTGCAATTAGATGCGCATAGGTTAGTAACTTTGAGATAACCGAGAAGAAAGCCTTGAGATTATGTATGTGACTTAAGTGTCTCATTAATCTCCTCCATGAGCAATAGTTGGAAATAAATAAGATTATTAACAGGGTTAAATAATCTTAGATCATCATTATAGTAAAAATCTCTGAAAGGTCTAGAGTAAAATTGAAAGTGCGCGTGGGACGCATGCACTACAATTTTTTTATATAGAAGTTGATGAGATCAACTGTCATATAGAGAGCTAAACCACTATTTTGCCTTTAAGAATCTTGTGGGTAATAATAGAACTTGCGCATTATTTCTATAACGCAAAGATTAATTGTTCATATATTTGAGGTTGAGCATTATAATCTTGAAGCAGCTTAAATTAACTCACGAATAAGAACATACTTTCTAAAACTTGCTAGTATGTTTAGCAAGTAAGAACATTAAAATTTGAGTGTGCAAGAGTATTGAAGACATTCTTGATTGGCACATTCATTTTAAAGTTTTATCAGTGCAACTCCATGTGGTATTAGCACTAGTAATATTGCTCAATTTTTATTTATCTCTAGTGAAAACAAGTAGGTTCTTGCATAAATATGAACTTTGGAGCATCTATTGAGAGTAATACCAAGCGCCTTGGAGGATTGCATGGTAATTGTGGCAATCTGAATAATTAGGTATGACTTAATTAAGCCTAAAAAATCTTGCTCGTGGTTGCATTGATGCAAGATAGGTTTTAGGCTAAGATAAAAAAAAAAATTTTAAGTTTTCTTTTCTCTCCTGTAGTGGATTGGAGAATATGAAAATACTGAGCAAGCGAGAAATGGGGATATATTGCTAGTAGCGGCTAAAATGTCATATACTGCATTTATTGCACAAAGAGATGTTTTTATTAGCACTTTTTATGCGATATTAGAGAATCTAGACCTAATTTGATTTGAGACTTGTTGAAAGTAGTGGTGCTAGTGAGAATTTCTAGAGGTTTAGAAGTTGGATGGTCACTCATTGACTCAGTAATATTATTTCTCGGGTGGGGAAATGATATATTAAAATATGTCGTGGAGGCATAGGATGATGGGTGTGAAGCTTGAGAAATTTAAGATTTTCTCGCTAATGAGAACCTTCTCCTTTATTTTGAAGAGTCAAACAGAAAAAAGCAAATATGAGCATTTCTATATAGAAGTTCTTAGAGATGCACAATAAGGACATGGAATAAAAATATTGTTTCATCATATAAATACGATTCTTTTTTTTAAGAAAATATATTTTTGGTTAAAATGTTTTTTAAAAATCGAAATTTTATGAGTTATATGATGGGAACAATTATCTCGCAGTTTAATGACTTGTTGAGAATGGAGTTCTAAATGAATTATGGCGCAAAAGCAATTGTAGCCTTAATTTTTGACTTGTTGTCCTTAAATCAAGTTCATTCACCATTGACTTAGCTTGAGTGACTACTTTGTGCAAACATGAATTCTATCTAGAGGATCTAAGCTTGATCATTTTTTTGTTGAGTTGGGAAAATTACTCGTATTTTCGGCGAGGGTGGGGTATTGTGTTTTTTTTTTTTTTTGAAAGAACGTTTCATTATGTTCCATTCCACATTACCTAATACTTTAAATTTTTTTTAGAAAAAGATCGCTGAAGATAGTGGGAATATACATTTGAGTTAAGGTGTACCATTAGTGATAGTGACTCCTAAAATTCATAGAATATAAAGATCCTCATAAATAGCGTGGAAGCAATATATCAATATTATCTCGTCATTTAGAGACTAGAAGAGAATATTTGTAATATGGCTCCACTAAAGTTATAGAATTCACATAGTAGGAACATCAACATAGAATCTGAGATTCACTTCACTTATATGATTCAACCTGGGGTTGTTGATCGGTTTGACAAAAAAAAAAGTGCAGTTGATAGAGGTATAGATCCATCTCTTAGCACTAATTGAGTTGCCTTTAGATAAACATTGATTACACATTTATTGGAGTTTTTCTTGAAATAGTCAAATAGCTGATTCTCGTATGAGAATTAAATGGTTAAGTTTTTTGTGATGTTTAGGTGCAAGTACTGTGAGCACATGATTGTTGCTTATACTGTTTTGGTACAAAAAGCAAATGAATGCTACTGGTATTGTTTACATGCGGCCTAAACGAACCATCTACTCAAAGATACCCAATATATCTAGTCGTTTTTTAACAACCTATTGAATAAAGTAAGG
This sequence comes from Carya cathayensis, assembly GCA_011037825.1. Lineage (NCBI taxonomy): Eukaryota > Viridiplantae > Streptophyta > Magnoliopsida > Fagales > Juglandaceae > Carya > Carya cathayensis. Next base: position 144,848 of record QGSO01000660.1, read on the forward strand.
TTCTTTGAAAGTTGTTGACGATTTTAGAAAAATGTCTCTAATGAGAGAGATGATGATCTGGTTGTCTTAGATTATTAATTGTCGCCTAATGAGAGGTTTTCCATACTACAAGGTGATGGATGTGGGTTTGTAAAAAGTAGCTAAGACTTTATGTCTTATGAGAATGTGTATGAGAAAAACAGTTTCTATGAGCTCTTGTTCAAAATCCATAGACAATTAATGAGATGGAAAATACTAAAAAATCTAATTTTGCCTTGTATACAATTTGGTGTTTCCATTATGGTTTGCTCATGGGAGTTAGAGATTGAGATCTTGTTAGAAGATAAATATGGCTTACTTGAATAAATGAGTTTGTGATGCGATTGTCATTAAAAGTAATGACTAGATTATTGTGATTGTCTTTGTGGGCAAAGGCCCTAATCGCTTTACCCTTAAAAGAAAAATAAATGATGGTTATCTCACATGTTTTTTTTTTTATTATTGAGTACAAGAGATTAATATGAAACCTTGAAATTGCAAATTTAGTTTGCTGAATAACATTTGAGGTCACATTGAAGATTCTTAAAAGTCGCATGTTGGACTTGCTGACCAGATTCTAAGATTTAAAATTGTGAGTTTGACCTCAATGAGATTCGCGATGAGTCTTTGCTGACTTCATGGTTGTGCTAATGACTTTTATATATAAAAGTAGAGTCTCTTAGAAGGTGCATATTTTGGAAAGTTACTATATATGAGAATGCGCCCAGAGAGAAATGGTCCTAAAACTTCACTTGAGAGTTGTGATTTGATTATTTTTAGTTGATCATGTGATTTCTCTTCGTCATGGTAATACTCGTCATGCACATGACACTGATGTGTTTTAGGATCATGTGGCGTGGCTATAAGCTTTTTTTTTTATAAGCACACACATTCACCATAAATTTGGTAGTAATGGTGAAAAAGGTATGTCGACAGGTTTAGATCAGCTCACTCACATGAGCGATCGCCTTTGGCGCTACAAAGGGGTAGCAAGCAAAGATGAGACAATGTGTCATTTGGAACTTGTTCATAAAAGGATAAGTTGTAAGACACATAAAATATGTCGCCTTAGTGGGAGCTAAGATAAGGTCTAAAGACTGTACATGGTTACCCACAATCCATGTAACCTGTGGTTTAGCCATATGCGAGATCCTCTTTGGCGCTTTGGATAGCGAGCAAATGGAGAGACTCGGGTTGGGCGCTGAGATAACGACTATACTAAGATCTATACGGTGTATTGAGATAAGATATACGCTCTTCCTTTGGAAAGAGAATTTCACCGTAACATGTATTTCATACTACATGTGCTTTAGCGATCAACAATAGAGGTGAGTGAATGAATCCCTGTTTCCTCACTGTGTGAGTCCTAAAGGTCATAATTGATGACCTTAATTTATTTATACCCTTTGGAGACCTTTGACTATGTCACAAGGTTGATGTTTTAATGTCAGCTACTTTGGCATGTTATCTATGACCATGAATGATGCGGTCTAAAAAGACATTGTTGGGAAAGCAACTGAATTAAATGACATGAGGGCGAAGGGAAGACTATTTGGTAACACATCGATAATGGTGTGCACTCACTGCCGGCAAGTTATGTTGCTTCTTGGGAGTTGCGATGTAACTATTAGTACATTATGTTTTATGGAGATTGAGCATTGCTCTGAGTTATTTGTACTCGAGAGGGATTAGGGATGCTTAGTCTGATGTGACCAAATGAGTTAGGGCATGACGAGACACTTTTAGGGATATTGCTATGACAGTCTTCTCTTGGAGAGATTTAGTATAGTGATCCCTTTTTCTTTTACAGCTGTGCTCGATGGTCGCATGGCCTATTTGCCAGTATGAACAAGATTGAGAACATATTGAGAGATGCAGACATGGGGTTTTGCCTAATATGTGCGAGTAGGAGATGTAAGAAAGGGGCACCCATAGTAGGCACCCCTTCACCTTCTCTTGGGGGTTATGAAGTGGCTTAAGAGCCTCTTCATGAGACTTGATGGCTAGCCCTTAATGGCTAGCTAGGGGGTTACACTAGAAGGGCTATTTACATAGCCCCTCCCCCCTTTGGATGAGGTGTGTGTGGATTGCAAACGAGTTTTTTCTCTCAAATGGTTCTCTCTAGTCCCGGCATTTAGGTTGTGGAATTTGTGAGTGTTGCTCTGGTATTTCCATGTAGCACACTCCACCATCGATAAGATGATTTCGGATAAACAACGAAGCTGGAGAATCCGTGGAACAACCGCACTAGATCCAAGATATTTCCGACGAGGTAATATCGTTTCCGCTGTGCATTCTGATATAGTTTTTCTAACAATCGGTTACCTTTTGAATTTATTCAAATTAGTTTATTATATTTTTTTTAATAAATTTGTTGAGTCATTAGACCGGGAGATGTGTCAACTTTCATCGGTTAATACGCATCATATTTATCATGTGGCAGAGTATTCTATTAGTAGATTAAAAGATGATGGACGCAAGTTGTTAATTGCAATTTGTTAAATGTCAACTATGAATGTTGTGCATGTCAAAAATTGAAGTGACCATTTACAAACAAACCGACAAAAACTCAAACAATGGGTCTGAATTTCTCTTTTGTAGGGAAATATCATCATTAATTTATCAAGAGAAACTTACATCTATGATTGGTTACATGCAGGAATATCCCTATATTAACAATTTGGAGCTCCACTTGTACACTACTGAACTAGTCTGGACTTCATTATTGCTAATACTCTCTACAAACAAACGTCCAAAAGACAACACTTTGCCTAAATAGAGACTCAATGTCACCCTTCATAGAAAGGGAGGACTCAATCTCTATGAACAAACCATTCAAGAAACGAACTATTTTTTTTAACTATACAATAAAGAAAACAAGAATGAAAAAGGATGGATTACAGTTTGAACTAACTTTTGTAGATTTTGGAATCTGTGACGGCCGCTAAGGCCACAACCTATTCTCTTTTCAGCCACAAAAGTCAAGTCAGAAAGATTTGGTGGTGGCAATTCTAGTGATCCAGCGCGTGTGGTGAGAAAAACTGTTAGAAGGGGTGGCGCGTGAGGACCACACACAGTTATTTTCACAAAACCACCGAACGATTTGTAGCCTGGGAGTCTTCTTGCGCTACATGTCTATCAAGAGTTACCAGAAAACTATAGATTTGACTTTTTCTGCCTTGAAGGAAAAAAATAAAAGAAAAAAGGGAAGGAGAGGAAGGAGGAGGCCTCTGGCAAAAATCAGATTTGGAGGTTTTTGTGTGTGTGTGTGTGTGTGTGTGTGTTTGTGTGTGTGTGTGTGTGTGTGAGAGAGAGAGAGAGAGAGAGAGAGAGAGAGAATGTAGAATTCGACTTTTGTTAACGAGTACGAAATTAGCCCTGTTAGAAAAATAACGATGGTTCCATAGTCATAGGGTAAACACAAATTTTCCATTTTTATTATTATTATTTTCATCGTTATTGCTTATGAAAGTGTTAATTAATGATGGAATAAGATCTTTGGAGTCTAAATAAATACAATTATTAGAATTTAAAAAAGAGAAATACTTTATAACATAAAGAGTTTCATAAAAAAATAAACTTACAAATTGACGTGATTTGATGTGGTACGTAAAATTATAAAACTACTTTGATTGTAAAGTATATGTAATGTATCATATGAAGTATGAGTGTACAAGAACCGAGAGAACCGACAGGAACCGACCGAAACCACTTGAGAACCAGTCAGGATGAGGTGGGAATTTGAAGAAACCGACACCAGCCAAGTTTCATCCCAGTTTGAACCAGGTTCAAATTGGTAAACCAACCGATATAATATTTATATTTTTTTATATATATTTTAAGTAAAACTATGCCAACGATATCATTTTACTCCTACTATTTGGAAGAAACGACGTCGTTTGGTTTTGGTTTAAAACCAAATGGTGTCGTTTGGAATGAAGGTTCGAATACACCCCTCCCATCCTCTTCTTCTCCCTCCCGATCTCTCTCTCCCTCTCTCTCTCTCTCTCTCATAGCTACAAGTACGCAATTGTGAGTCCATGACTTGAGTTCTTCTTCATGACTTTGTGTTTGTATTTGTAATTTGTAAATCTGTGATGACAATGGCATTTGTATTTGTAATTTTGTGAATCTGTGATAAATGATGATTGCATTTGAGTGTTTGAATCTGTTTGTAACTTTTTTTTGCATTTGAGTGAATCTCTCTCTCTCTCTCTCTCTCTCTCTCTCTCTCACACACTCATATCGTGCCACCGACGACTCCGATGAACCAACCAGAAGAAAACCGAGACCAAGGTCGACGGTTTCCTTCCCCTTCATCAGCCGATTTTGGTCTAGATAATCACACATTTTGCTTATCGGTGTGGTTTCGGTTTTAGACCCAAACCACCCCGAAACCTTTGATTTTCACTCCTAATATAAAGTCAAGTCAGTTCATGGAGTTATTTTTTTGGAATCTCTTTGTGGATTTAAACAATTTGAAGTCATAGAACATTGCAATTTTTTTGGAATATCTTGATCCATCCATGGTAATTACATATATATATAGCTTTATTGTTATCCTAAGCAATTAAGTTATTAATATTGTGACACTGATTAATGCCACCGTACGAAATTATGAATTCTGCTTAAAAACAAATATTTTAGGGGTACGTAACATATAGTCCCAGCTGTGAGGATCGACCCCAGACGAACATTATGAGGGAAAGTAATCCTTGGAATTGTCATATCATTAATTATTCATTGGAATACATATATGAAAGATGGACCATTGAATCGGATCATTTTGTTAAAAAAAATGCAACAAGATTTCCTCTGTCCAGATCCAGCCTGCGGCATTAAAAAGTGTACATATGTCTATATCTTTCTCAATCTAGACCTTAGTTTCTTACGGTCATTTCCATTTTCAACTTTCAGGCCTATGACAACACTCTTATATTGTTCAATATCATACCTATGAAACCAAACTTCTGTTGAGTTTGACACTGCTCAAGACTGCTCCAAAGGATGGCACTCCCACCCAATCTGTCAAAACCAAAACTCCTGATGGCACGACACCAGCTCAGTGCTTCCCTGCTTTTGGTCCATGAACTTCTGGAGTACTTTTGTCAACAAGACCTTGAAGCAGCTGATGGTCATTTTACTCCTGTCTAAGTTCTGGTCATTCCAATTCAAAGCATAGCTTCTTTGATGTTCTATAAAATGCATTGAAATGAACCTACTTTGCATAAACCAATCAAAGCATCCCCTAAATGCAACACATCTTCAAGTAAGATTTTTCACTTTAGGAGACAAGATGATATGCTTTGTTCTCAGTTTCGAAGACTGACTTATAGAATAAAAGTTACTGAAGCACTCAAAAGAATAGGACTAATTATGGTGCGTTCTTAATAATCTAGAGGCCTGACGTTTAGAGTAGAATTCACTTGACAACTGTAGAAAAAAACTACCCAGAAACTATGAGAGCAACTGGCTATTGGGTTATTGTAGGTCGCTAAAATTACAAACTAATGATGATAAAAGAAAGCTCTCAATGCATCATATGGTCACGACCATCACATCTCACATCCACTAGAACCAGCCTTTTAATCAAGAATCATTTACACTATTCATTGTGATCCACAACGATCTAACATTACAAACTGGATCAGATTCATTTTCAAGTACATATAGAAACCGGATGTGAATATTGATGACTCTATTTAGCTTTTCTTTAATATTGTAGCTCTGTAACAACATGGATAGAACTATGAGACACTTATATCAGTGTGTCACAAGTATTAATTCAGAAGGCAATGTAAAATTGGAAAGTGGATGGCAAGTCCAAAACTCATTTATCACTTAACTCATTGGTTTCTGTCAGCTGTTGTGTCCTGCATTGGTATATAGAAATTATAAGTAGCACGCAATAATGATAAAAATTATAAAAGCTAGTTAAATTAACATTGCCCAGCCAGTTCTGCTGAATCAAATGTACCAAATCTAAAAGTATTGGCAAAAAAAAAATCAATCTATGATTCTAAAATGGCAGTTGCATAGACTTTGCTGGAAATGATTCAGTATAGAGCATCAGGCTTGAAGTTTGGAAGGAAAGCAACTGACAAATGCAAGGGAACGACCTCATGTGGAGAGAGATTGGAAAAAAGAAATTATAAACTGAATAAAGGGATGCCAGGTCTGAAAATGCATAGAAGAGCTCAGAAGAATGTAATCAACAGAAAAATAGGGCAGTGATTCTTTCATGCTTGTGATGATGTACCATGAGGCTCTGGAAGACTGAAAGACTGCTCAAGTGAAGTATGATGAGAGCTTCACTTCTTTGGAAAATGATATGGGAGCAAAAGCTAAAAAATTACTTTAGGGAGGTCTAAGATTTAGATTTAGAACACGTCACAGATTGCAGAACAATCCATGTCTAGGAGCCTGACTAACAAAACTTCACCCACAATTGCCTAAAGTCCTTTTCCGCTATGCTGCAATGTCATTGGCACTCAACTTTAGCCAAAAGGCCAAGAAAGGTATAAGTAGTGGTTAATCACCAATCAACAATGTGATTTGCCTTCCTATATGGACCAGAACATGGATGAAATTTAGAAAACAAAAATAGAGTTAGTTAATAGTATATTAAAAAAAATAGATGTTAGGATGTATAAGGAATGCTTTTGAAGTATTTGAAAAAATCTTGCCTAAAGAATGAAATCACAGGCTAACTAAAAAAAGTATCAGCTCAATAGGCTTGCATTCTGTGACCTTCAGTTCTAGCTTTCATTCTGGGACCTTCAGTTCTATAGAGAAATGAAACAATAGTAAGCTGTGATTTGCATTTTCAACATTGTAATGCAATTAATTTTATTAAAAAATATGTGAAACATGTATTTCTACATTCTTCTTCAGAGTTATAATCTTAATTCTTTACAATTGAAAGAACCGCACACAATATAATATTCAGATACTCGACATCACACAAACACACACACAAGAAGACAAACAAACATGCATGAAGTTATTTATCCTATAATTCAGCAGCACATTTGGCAACACTATTCATATTAATTAAGGTATACCATATTGGCAAATGACTAATACCAAGCCCATTGCAGGTAAGTATCATTCCTTTAAATCTGGCAAGATATTCCTGCATCAGAAGAGTAGGATATTCCAAATAGTCACTACGCAATATCAGTGATTATTACCAAGATGCTTAGAAATAAACTAACCATGTATAAGTTGACATTTTGAGATGCAAATATATATATATGTATACCTTTTTCCCATTTTCTTACCCGCAAAGTATATGTATCAATCTCATAGATTCCAGTTAGATCATAGTCAAGCCGTTTAGCAGGATCACTCAAAACTGCAAAAGAAATTAATAGAGGTCACTTTATATAACCTGTAGAATAATATAACTGCATGATATAAAAACCAAAGAAGTTACAAAAAAAACATGTAATGCTGCCTTCCACCAGCAAAAAAAGTGATGAATTATTGAGGAAAAAAATTCCTATTTGCTTTTTTTTTTTTTTTTCTTTTGTCTTTTTGTAACATGTAGAAATACATCCATGATGCTGAAAGCAAATCTATGAATATTAAACTTTTATTGTAGACAATGAGATGTTGGACAAATCAACATCCTAATCAAAGATCTTGAAGTCTAAAAGAATACTACTCAAGAACCTTAGTTTGGATTCCTCAAATATTTGTCAATCTCTTGAAGATAGTACAGATGCAAAATCAAGCTGATATCCAAAGGTTGAAAATGTGGGTCACTGCCTTAGCTTTCTTTAAAGAAAAAGCATAATAAAATCATATGCAACTAGAAATGGAAATGCAGACCTTCGGACTTGTATGCCTAAGTACATGTTTGGCAGCAGATTTTTTTTAATCTACTGTAGAGCGATTTTTCACTCTACAGTAAAATTTTTTTGCCAACTTCTTCCCAAACATAGAAACTTCTTGTCTCAACATATTTTCATTTCTACAATAAAATTATATTAAAAAAACAATTAACTTAAAAAAAAAAAAAAAAAAAACTGAATGGAGGGTGGCGACCAAACAACAGCCACCCATTCAGTTTTTTTAAATGAATTATTTTTAACTTAACTAATAATTATTTAAAAAATATTTCTCATAAATGCATTATTTAAACATATTTTTAAGGTGAGACCCACAACTTTCATAAAAACCTATTAAACTCTCATCTACTTCATTTCTTCACAATTCATCAAAAACTTCCCAAGTTTTTGCATCCAAACATCGCCCAAGTGATTCTTACCTTTGTAAGCCGCATTGATCTCTTGGAACTTTGCAGTAGCAGCACTATCACCCTTGTGCTTATCAGGATGCCATTTCTATATGGTCCACAGAATCATGTAGATTTCTCAGTCAATGTCCCATTGAATTTAATGACAAGAACTTTTGACAATGAAGCAATGGAAAAATACACCATTCAAGGAGCTATAAGAAGAGAGATGACTAACCAGTGCAAGCCTTAGGTAATTTAATCTGATATTTTCCTCAGTTGCATCATAATCAACCTCCAAAACTTTGTAGTAGTCCTTCAAATAAATAAAGACATCAGATATATGTGTGTGTGTATATATATATATATATATATTATACAGACACACATACTACTTCCAGTGCTTGGGGTAGTTCTACAAACCAAAACTTTGGGAAACAACTAATGTGAAGTTGTGTCACAAACAAGTCATGTGAAGTTGTATACATTTCTTGAGGAAAATGAATTGCACAACTGAACTCAAGAGTCATGTTGAGTAATATTCAAAGAGAAGTCAGTTAAGAAAACATCAATTGCTGAATGTTCAATGACAATTAGCTCCATTGAGCTCCTGGCCCAGGATTTAGTCTTGACCTAAACCAAGAAGGTTACTTACTCTATCCTTGACCGCATAATTTAAATGGCTAAACCACTCCAATCTGCTTTAATGCTTTTCTAAAAGGACAAAGTATGTCACCCTTCACACTTGGGGAGAACAATTGTATGGTAGAACATCTATAAAAACGGCATCCTTGATTGAAACTACCTTAGGAAGAAAAACAATCAATCTGGTAATTGAAGTAAGGCGGGCCAAACTCAGTCTAGTTCCATCAGCCCGTTTGTAAATGCTCTTCAGTATGGCTTGTTAAATACCACTTGATCATCAAAACAGAGATAGTGTATTCCACTTTCCAGTTTAGTTACCAGCTACAAAATCCCACAGAAACAAATAACTACAGCTTTTACCCATTTCAGGCAGTCTCCCTTGCAGTAAATTTCACCTAGTGTTCGATTTGCTCATGTCCTAAAAAGTTTGGACAGATTCATTCGAGTTGCACATTCTTCATCTGAGATAATCCAGCCATATCTGGCACTGTACATTTTCGACAATTATTGAATCCATAGCGTTTTCCTTTATTTTATTTCGAATTGAGTGTTGATGAGCGGAGTAGTCATTTAAACTGCAAATTAGTCTTACTCTTTTTTCCCATTACTAATCAACACCGTTGGGCATCAACTAACCCAACTAAATCCTATCGAATGTCTACAAATGTCATCCATTCCACATCTATACCGAAACTGTAATAAACCCAACTCGGTAATAGACAGAAGACATTGAAACAAAAGACCTTTGGTTGGTTACTCAGAAAGCTGTAGAAATGAAGAAACACACATACAAACACACGTACTGAATATTCAGCGACCGAAATCTCTCTTTCTTCATCTTTCTTATCTTTTCTAAACTACCAAACAGAGCAACAACAACAATAAAAAAAAAAAAAAAAAAAATCCCAGAAAATTTTGATACCTTTTGGATAGAATTATGATTGCCTTCCATCTGCTGGGTTTGTACGTGAAGATTTGTCAATCAATTTCATTTGAGAAGTGAGAAAGCACTCAGCTTGAATTAGCTGAAGATATAAATACTCTTCGGAAATGAATTGAAATTAATTTGAATAAATTTGGAAAGAAAAATCAGGAGTAGTTTGGGCTTTTTGTGGTGGAATTTTGACGGGGAAAAAGAGACGAGTGGAGCTTTGAATGCCACAATTCCTATGAGATTCTGTCTTTTTCTTCTTCTACGACTTCACCTCTCTTTTCAAAAAATTCTTTGTATTCAGAAATATTTCAGTTTTCTTTTTAAATTCTTTGATTTTGTCAAGCCCTCATAAAAAAAAAAAAAAAACAAAGGATTTTCTTGGAGGGAAAAAAAATAAAATAAAAATATCAACAAAATCAGATTAACAGCTTTTCTTTAACGCGAGAATAGTGGACGGAAGAATAAAAGGAATAAAAACAGCCTGCAAAAATTAGCATTATTTATAGAGAATTCTTTAGTATACATAAAAGTTTATACAAAAAAAGAAATTACACCCTTTTACAGTGTAATTTGATCTATTAAATTATAAAAAAATTATTATAAAATTGATTTGATGTATTATATTAAAAATTATAAAATACATAAGACGTATTATTATATTAAAAAAATTACACCCTTTTACAGTTTAATTTGCACTATATATATAGTCACAGTTGTGTACTAGAAAGCTTTTAATGTTGTAGTTGGTTTATAATGTATGTTTCAGTTTAAAATTGTAATGTCTATTATTTATAAATGCAGTATATTTTACCTAAAAAATAAAAAAGAGTATGGAATTGGATTTCTTGGGTGATGATATAACTTCTTTTTTTTCCCTTGAGAAAGGTTGTTTTAAGCTTTTTAGTTATTATCCTTTTGTAAATTTTTCATAAAATATAAAATAATTAAAATTTTATTTTTATTACACTATACCATCTATACATCATTTCATGTCTAATGTAACAATATGTTCTCTCTTTTATTATACTGAGAGAATAATAAATGGGCTTGAATTGATTGTACAAATTGAGTTGGAGTGGTAAAATATTTTGGGCTTGTTTGGGAAACATTTGTCGTTCTATCTTTTCTCATATTATTTCAAAAAAATTTTATAATTTCATTAGCAAATATGATTTAAATACATATATTTTTTAAATTTTTAATTTTTTTATCTAATCATTATCTAATCATTACAATTTTTTCAAACTTTTAAGCACAAAAACTCATATAGCTTTTTCAAATTTCAAAATAAAATTGTATTAAAATTTTATATTCTAACAATATTTTTATAGTAATGCTACTCATCATCTTAATTCACATCATCCTATGATATGACATTAGAATATTGGAGATTATCTATTATATTTCATTTATGAACCTATCATCTAATGTCATATTATAAGATGATGAGAATTAGGATGAAAAAATAGAATTTTTTAATATTTTTATTCAACTTTTTCTCTTTTTTTCTAAAGCCCCATCAAGCACCCTAACTCAAATTATTTCACTATTATTTTATAAAAACAATGCTAGGGTGACTACCACATGTACTCACAAAATATGCACGCTAGTACAAATAAATTTTTATTTTTATTTATTTCTTTAATCATTTTTTAAACATCCTTAACTATTAAAAAAAATAATAATAAAAAAAATTTAAGTGAGTATATTTAGTAGATATATTTAATAGTCATACCATCATTTTTTTATTTTGGACATCATCCATTTGTGATTCGTAAATGTCGATGCATCCTAAGTCATTTCATTTCATTTCATTTCTTTTCTTTTCTTCCTTTCGATCAAAGGAAATTTATTAAAAAAGTTATGCTATGTACAAAACAATGTGTAAATACAACATATGTTATACCAAACCCACTATAGTTTAATAATTTTTATTTTTATTTATTGATGTGAAAAGTGTTTTATATTAACATGTGTGATAGATGTGTCAATTAAAAAGAAAACATGTAAATAGAATTTTTTTTATAGTAATTAAGGGTGCTACCCGCATCTCCCGGTAGGCAGCAAGAGGAAAGGCTTCAGACCCTACATGGGCGAGGGGCGAATTGGGCCCTAGGGCTCGGCCCTGGCCACCATGGGCAGGTACTCCCATTAGTATGCCATGGGCATATTGGCCCCTCGGTCTGTCTGCTCACTTGTAGGCCTTAATTGGGCCATTCGGTCCATTGAACCGAGAAACTACTTCAAGGTATTTTTGGGATCATAATCAATTTTTTTGAATCAATTTTAAACGAAATCCTGTTTTCACTTCAATTTTGACTAAAAACATGTTTTCACTCCAATTGAAATTAAGTATATAAAGCATAAAATTAAATGGTATCTCTAAATATAATTAAACAAAAAATAGTTGCTAACTAATAATTCTAACCTATTACAAGTAGTATAAACCATATACATTGATCTAAAACTATTATAAATTAATCTAAAATATTACAAATTTCCAAATAGTTTAAATGAATAAAAATATTATAATAATTGAAATACATTTAAAAAAGAAAAAAAAAGTTAACAACATGTTCCAAGCATTTGTCAACTCCAAGTGACATCATAAAATTTGGAAAAAAAAAAAAAAGCAAAAACAAAAATATGAATGATATGATGCCTCAAAAAGAAATAACGTCAATTAAGAAAAAAATAATAACATTATTAACATATTTGCGAGCTATAAAGAATTAATTAACAAAGTTAACAAATTAATGGTGGTGAAACCCCAAACTAATTTAGGGCTCAATCCAAAACCCTATATTGGTTTGGGTTAGGGGTTCAAATTGAAGCTCTAGATTAGTTAGGGTCTCTAATCTAACATCCTAAAATCACCTAGGGGTTTAATCCCTAAACTAATTTAGGGCTTCCGATTGAAATCGTAAATTTTTTTTTTTTTCAGAAATCAAACTTCAAACACCGAAAAATAAACTCTACGATATTCAAAACACAACCACATCCTCCATTATATATATATATATATATAAAGGATTTCAAAATACTTGGGCTTCAAAGGTTAGAGAAAATTACAACTATAACGTAAAATGAAGAGAAAAAGGGTTTTGACAACGGAGACAATGATTGTTTGTTGTGGCGACAACAAGTGAGAGAGTTGAGAGTGAGTCTGAGAAAATCAGCCGAAGACATTGGGAGGGTTGGGTTAGGTTTTTTAATATATATATTGGGCTAGTCGAACTCAGGCAAGCTGAGACCCAACCTGACCCTCACCCCCCGGCATCTCCTTCAAGCGGGCAGATGCACACTATGTGGAGGTGAACGCCCCCGCCTACCCCAGGCAAGGGCCGAATGGGTAGGTCAGGCAAGGCAAATGGCCTATAGATAACGACAAAAGAAGTGGAGAATTCAAACAAGAATTTCATTATAGATAAAAATAAAAATAAAAATAAATAAAAAGTGCTAAAATGCTCAAATCCTGAATTTCCTTTGGTACTTGGGTATTAAGAAAAGATCGGAAAGCGTCATACAAATGTGGTTGATTCAATAGTCCATAATAAAATGGGTCATTTTTATTTGTCTCATCATGAGGTGGGATGTGGGACAATAATTGCTATATTATTTTCACAACTTTTTTTTTTTTTTTTCTAAACACGAGGGATCAGCAGACTATTAACCAATTTGTTTAGGGTATTGGTAAATATTTACATTAATACTTTAGTAATTCAGTTTGAGTTCTTTTCCAACTAACTTACGATCTTGTCTTTATTTTTGGTATTTGATTTAGAATGTGAAATATTAGGTGTTTTTATTCACAAACAAATTAGGTTATGGAAGAGATGGACTTATCATGTCATAATTTAGAATGTGAAAGTCTTTAGTTGAACAATTAATAAATTTACAAATTTATTTTAATTTAGTAATGCTACATACAGTCATCGAATACGTAAGTGTCATGTAATCATTTTGAAAAAGAGTAAGATTCACTATTAAAAAATTAATTTCTTTTCATATAAATTTCATATTTATTCAAATTTTTAAAATGATTACATAATATTTACACATTCACAACTGTAACTATTATTTCTTAAATTTTTTTAAGTCAGTTTGTACAAATTTTGGCTGTGATGTAATGCGTAATAATACTTACAGTAGAAAATTAGCTGTAATGTGTACACTTTTTGGCCGCGTTGTAATGTCTACTGTTTAGTTCTGCTGTACAACAAGTAGTGATCCGAATTGGACCAGCTAGCCGCTTCTATTTGAACCTTACATCTGTGCTAATAGCCAGAAAAGGCTTTTGCCATTAATTATTATGATTATTATTATTAAAAATATTTTAATTACAAAAAAATTAAAGAAAAATATTCTTACATATTGATATAACTTTACATGATTGGTTAGTATAAAATTATTTTTATTATAAAATACAACTAATTAATCAAATAAAGTCACCTTAATAAACATTTTTGAGTAATTCCTAATAAATGTAGAGAATTCAAATGTCAAATTAGACATCTTGTATTGACTTGCGGCCACCGTTCAAGCAAATCGCAACTGGATGCAAGTGGCCGCAAAATTGATGTGGCTAGGAGAGACTACTGTTATATAGCTGCCACTGGCTGGTACATTATTTGTTAGGAAAATTTTACTTCGAAAAAATATACAATAACGTATTAATATATGCATTAATCTAATATGATTAGTTAAATAATAGATTTTATTAAAAATAATATTAATTTAAAATTGAATATATATATATATATAGAAATATTATTATGCAAATTTCAATTATACTGTTTATTTTGTTATATTGATTTGTAGTGTAAAGTGATTTATTAAAAAGCTAAAGTCATTGGGATGGGTCTCGATGATGAATGTCAATTATACCGTTTATTTTGTTATATTGATTTGTAGTGTAAAGTGATTTATTAAAAAGCTATAGTCAATGGGATGGGTCTCGATGATGCGTATTGATATATATATATATATTTTTATGATAATTAAGAAAGTGATTTTTTAATGATATTATATATATTTTTAAAAAATATTTAAGGATATAAAAATAATAAAAAATAAATAAAAAAGTCAAATGACCTTAATCCATCCTCAGACTATACTTTCAATAGGTGTAACACAACTCTTACATATATGGACAATGTTACTTGGACCTAGAGAGTGGGTTGATAAGTATCTACGTTTGTTTTCAGATATGAGTTGAGATTAAAATTTAAAGTTGAATAACATATTTTTAGAATATATTGTTTTAATATTATTTTTATATTAGGATTTAAAAAAGTTGAATTGTTTATTTTATTTTGTGTGAAAATTTAAAAAATTGTAATAATTAGATGAGATAAGATGAAAAATTTTGTGAAAGTGAACAAGGCTTGATCAACTTAATTTTTAACTACTATTTATACATCTTCAATTTTTTTAAAAATATTAATTGAATAATTTCTTAATTATTAAATAAAAAATATAAAGGATAATGCTTTCTCCGCATAGAAAACCCACCGATAGTGGCTACTAATTCAATTTTTTTATTGATTAAAAAAGTATTTTTAAATAATGGTATGAATTTATTTTAAAAAATATTTAAAAATATAAAAGAATTATATTAAAAATTAAAAAATTAGCCTGTTCGATGCCTAGTATTATGGATGTAAAAACAAACTGATGAACTTGTAAAGGGACGGGACCGGACCGAATCGGTAGGTTGGTCCAATAATGAGTTGTATCGGTTTTATTTTTCTTAAAATCGATTAAAATCGGTTCAGTTTAGATTTTTTTTTTTCTAAAATCGAACTAGACATGTTCATATATATATATATAGTAATTTTTTATATTGTATATAATTTTTATATATAATATATAATTATATATAAAATAGTTTTATATTATATGATAAATTACTAATTAATATAATATTAAATTTTAAAATCTTATATCATTATAATTTATTGTATTAATAGTTATACTAAGATTATATAGTACATATTAATAGTTATACTAATATTATATCACCATATATTATAATATTCACTATAGTATCATATATTATATAATTTATAATATAGTATATTAAAATTAGAAAACCAAACCTAACTGAATCTTAAATCAGTAAAATCATAGGTATCACTTTAGAAGAGTAATCAATACATAATCTATTTTGATAAAGATAAAATTAATATCTATTCAAGCATAAATTTTATCCAAAATCCAAGTGGACGGAACCGATTCCACCATTACCTACTTATCATGTAGGCCTTTTCTGTAAAAAGAAGATACGAGTGAGCAAGATTATCGGCCAGTGGTCACAATCATCGGTTATTTTCCGATAAATAGATGTCAACCAAGCTTTCCTTTCAACTTCATTTTCCCATTTTTCTTTATTCGCATAATCCCTCTCTGTTTCTGAACCTTTACTCGGTTTGCTCTCTGCAAGGCTCAAAACCAGCTCGCCTTCAGTACGTCGTACAGACCGCACTAGGCCCGCGGCCGCATCTATCTTTCCGTTTTTCTTCCTCCATCAAACTCAAGGTAGATAATTGAATGCGTTGTATGCGTCTCTACTTGATATTTTGAGATTTTGGAGGTGATCTTGATTGGATTGTTGATTTTAATCTCTCTGTTTTCCCATTTCTTTCTTCTTCTCTTTGGTGAATTGATGATCTTCGATCGAAATAATTAATTAACCGTTGGTGGGTCTCATTTGTCGGAAATTGAAGCCGTGGAAGCGTACTGGATTTTGTCGGAGTTTGTACGTCGGAAAGGCTACATCCTCCGTCCATTCCTTTTTAAAATACAGTACGACTCTCAAACGTAACATAATCATGTCTATATATTACTAATCGATCCGGTTTAGTTTGATTTTATATATCACTAATCGATCCGGTTTAGTGATTTAAGTAAATATTTTTAAATGATGTTATGAATTTTTCTAAAACAAAAAAATATTTGAGAATGTTAAAAAATAAAAATAAAATAAAGTGAATTACACTTATCGGGACACGTTCAGCTTGGGTGTGTCGGTGACTCTAGCATCATCAAGATATTAAACACCCAATTGAAAAATTGACAATTGATCATTGTCCCTAAATCATGCAATTGGTTGTAGAATTGTAGTTGACATTTGTTCTCCCAATTAATCCTTACAATCATCTTCTTTAATTTAATCGAATTTGATCGATTGATAGGTCTATTTGGATTATCAGACAATGTCGAAGAGTCACTCACATATCATTACTTGCAAAGGTATGCCTAATATCAATCTAAGTAGAAATCCCAAAAGATTGGGATCAGCAATAGTATTACTGTATATCTAAATTAATAATTGTTTGTTGTATACAGAACCGTCCAGAAAACACACCAATAAGATAGACATAACATTTTACATGATGCGGCGATTACTTACGTCTACTGAAGCAAAATTTACTATATTTATACAAGATTACAAACACTCGGTATAAACTCTCCCTTGCCGAATTTACATACCAGAACTCTACTAAATACCAGCCAATATTATTAACAAATGGGAACATGTAGCAGCCATGTCCAACCCGCATATACTAGACAGTAGAGAAGGCTGCTCTACAAATCAGCAGCCATTTTAGACTTCACGCTTGGGTGGCTTTCAACATTGTTGATATGACATATTTTAATTAATTTCATGTGCCTATTATTTCATTAGATAGTCGTTTAAAATGTGTCACATGTGACATCAGTAAGTATGATTGAGATTTAACTTAAGATTGACGAATATGATCTCTCGCTCAAATTGCGCGCTACGATATCTCTCGGATCCACGGGCCTAGAGGTTAGATCTCTTTCACTCCATATTTTCATCATCGGTTAATCGTGGCAGCGGCGGTGTGTTGGGGGGTCGGGGAACCGGTGAAGCTGGAAGAGATACAGGTGGACCCTCGAGAAACATCCGAAGTTCGTGTGAAAGTACTGTATCCTAGTATGTGCCACACTGACATCTTGTTCGCCAAAGGGATTCCAATTGTCAGTATCCCTTCTTTCTTGCTTAGTAATTTATGTTTTGCTACTTCTGTCCCTGCATATATATCAAATAGTTGCAAGCACAATTATGCACTAATCTGTACATTAATTTAATGTGATTGGTCAAAAAGTAAATTTTATTTTTCCCATTTTTCCTACTTATAAGTCGAATATATAAATATACCAATTATTATAGAATAAAAAAAGTCAAAATACTAATAATTTTTTCTATACTGATAGCTGATGATGATGAACGTTTTCACATTAATAGTATAATGAATATCAGTAAATATATATATATATATTTTAACTCCCTTCTTAAAATCTTTGTTTTCTTAGTAAAAAATAAATAAAAATACTTTATATTTCATGAAAATAAATTGACAAAATAACGTGGCTTGATATAGTACATTAGATTATAAAGCTAACTATTTTTACTGTGAAATAGATCCAAGGACCAAGTTATCACATAAAACTACTTGAATTTGTGGGTTTATTTTTTAAGATCTCTTTTTGTCAAGAAAAAAAGAAATTCCTTTGGGCAAGAGTGTTTGACGTTGTTCCTTGTTGTTCTACAGCCTATTTTCCCTCGAGTTTTAGGACATGAAGGTGTTGGGTAAGTTCTCGTTTTAACTTCATTGCCAATTACTACGACAAACAAATTGAATAAACTGCCTTTGATCGTCTAGCACTTTCTTCTTTTTCTCGAAGTAAAAAGTCACTAAATCTCATCCAGTACTTGGAATCCCCACTTTCATTCAGAATAAATTTTGTATCATCTGAATGCTTCATGCAGCGTGGTAGAGAGTGTTGGCGAGGAAGTAGCAGATCTCAAAGAAGGAGATCTTGTCGTTCCAACCTACATCGGAGAGTGCAAAGACTGTGAGAATTGTTTGTCAGGGAAGACCAACTTGTGCCTCAAATTCCCACTACCCATGAGTGGTCTGATGCGCGATGACACTTCGAGAATATCTGTAAGAGGCCAGAAACTGTACCACGCATTTACCTGCTCGACTTGGTCAGAGTACACGGTTGTTGATGCTAATTATGTTGTCAAGATTGACCCAACTATACCTCTACCACATGCAAGCTTCCTATCATGTGGATTCTCCACTGGATTTGGGGCTGTATGGAAGGGAGCTGGGGTTGAAAAAGGATCCAGTGTTGCTGTTCTGGGTCTTGGCGCTGTTGGATTAGGGGTATCTACTATCTTACAACTCTTGTATAATTCGATATAAAAATGAACCGAGATTCATTACTTATTAATGAAGTTGCATGTTTATAAGAGATCGAGTTGTAAATCGCAGGCCATAGAGGGGGCAAGAACACAGGGGGCAACAAAGATAATTGGAATTGATAAAAATGGGAGAAAGAAAAGAAAAGGAGAAGCTTTTGGAATGACAGATTTTATAAACCCTGATGAATATGATCATAAGTCTGTCTCCGAGTTGGTGAAAGAATCAACAGGCGGAATAGGTGTGGACTATTGCTTTGAGTGCACAGGGGTGGCACCCTTGGCCAATGAAGCCCTCCTTGCCACAAAAATGGTACTATATATTATGTCTATTAAAAATTCAAGTTTTCATGAATTTAATAAAAACAGATAGTTTGATGTTTTTAATTTTTAACCTTTCGTTGATGGTGGTGGTTGGTGAGAAGGGAAAAGGACAGGCAATGGTAATTGGTGCAGGAACTCATGCAAATGTGGAGATCAGTTGCCTTGCCCTCTTGCTAGGTGGGGCTTTGAATGGTTCCATTTTTGGAGGTCTCAAAGCCAAAACTGACCTACCTGTTATACTCGACAAATGCAAAAACAAGGTGAATTAATTATTATTAACAAAATTTTACTAATTAAATACGCATTTATTTCAAATATATATATATTTTTTCTTCATAAATAAAACTCATGTTAAACAACAGAAAAATACAGAAAATGGAAAATCTTTAGGAGACTCAAAACATACGGAAAATAAAGAAAATGTTACTCTCTACTCTACTGCAGGAAATCCAACTTGATGAACTTTTGAGTCACGAGGTTCCACTGCAAGATACAGATAAAGCATTTGAGCTACTGAACAATCCTGATTGTGTGAAGGTCCTTATCAAGCTTTGATTGATCCCATCGACAACAAGATCATCATCATGCTGCAGAGACATTATCATTAGCGTTGGGATTCATTCAATGAATAATATAAATGTTATATTAAAAATGAGTTTCACTATATATAATCATTTTTGTGTATTTTTTAAACACTTTATTAATTTGATTGGTCAAAACAGTTTTTTTATATCAAAATAGTGATGCAACTAATTACATCAGTAGAGTTTACAAAAAATATGCAAAATAACTGTACATAAAATTTTCAATTAAAAAGTATACGGACGAGAGCTCCTTATTATTATTTATAGCACTCAATAATCATGTTATTCATTTCTTCAATGTGGATTTAATTTTTGTATCGGATGTAAGCTATTGAATTCTGTATTTCTCCCCTCATTTGGTCAAATATACTGAAGGGAATCAGACCAAAACTCACTTTATTAGAGTCCATGGGCCCACGGGCTACAACCCATCCAGTAGCTGCCAAAATCGCAACTGCCAAAACATAAGTGTGGAATTCGAACCCAACCATCATTAATTAGGGGTTAATGAAATAACGGATAGCGTCGGGGTGAAAATCGATCCCTTCGGTGTAATTTTTGAAAAAAACTGAAATTCAATTGATATTCAATAAACATGGATAGAATCAGCTGAAACCAGCTGATAAAAAGGGAGGAAACAGGCAATGTCAATTACGATGTCATCTTGATTGGTCTTCGAGGTCCCTTCGACGTCGTGAATGGCTACAAACTGAGAAATGGAGAATTGGAGATGCGAATCATGATGAGAGAGAGAGAGAGAGAGAGAGCGATGCGTGTCAGACCAGAGAGAGAGATGGCTTGCTATGCAAATCGTGACCATGCGATGAGAGAGAGAGAGAGAGAGAGAGAGAGAGAGAGAGAGAATCGGGAGGAATAATAAGAAAATGAGGATTAAACCTAAATTGAAACGACGTCATTTGGTGTATTAAACCAAATGGAATCATTTCATTTCTATTTTTTTTTTCTAAACAATACGTTTAAAATGACACTATTTCACTTAACGGCGTTGTTTTGTAACCAAACGGCATCGTCATATAAAATATATATATATATATATATATATAATATAAGTTATATATTTGGTCCATTCAACAGTCCAGTCCAGCCTCAAATTGGGATCGAATCGATTGATGCCGATTTTAACTTAATTCTACCGTCGACTGACCAGTTATACTCCTGTTTCGGCCGATTCCGTACTTCAACGGCCAGTTTGAGTAGGTCTCGATCGGTTTTATTGGTTCTTGTACAACCCTAGATAATGAGATAAATTAATAGCCTTCCAGCATGATCCTTGCTCGCAATACACATCCTCCAACATGATACTCACCTGCAATACTTACCCTCCAACACAGTGCTCGCGCACATAGGTGAAATCAAGGCCCTAACAACCCACATTCTATCAAGGACTAAAGAGCGTCAAATCGAAAGAAAAGTCTTACCAAACAAGAACAACCGACCCATATAAATAGGTATCGTGGTACATACCAAAAGAGTGATTAAAAAATACAAAACAAATAGGATACACACTTTGCTATTAGTGACTTAGGCATCAGAAGTGTCCCTCACCACACCGAACCACTTTCAATTCTTTGGTTGCAGATTGCTAAGAATTCTTGCAGGAAATATGAGACACGTCCATAACAGTTGGCCTTGTCTACAGGATCTTTGGAGATTCAAAGTGATTTTTGTATGCCTGCAACAGCGTATTCTCAAGCAACCTATGATCAAGAAGCAATGACAACAAGTGAACAAGCAAAAGTCTGGATGGAGGGAAGGTTCACAAATTTGGAAGAAAGACCAAGGAGGATGACTCTAGAGATGGAGAGACTCCAACTCGAAAATGAAGCTCTAAGGCGAAAAAGTGCAAGTTCCAGATAAGAGGTTGCACCAAGCCATAAAGAAGAGAAGATGAAAATGCACCACAACCTACATAACCGCACAAAAAAAAAAAAAAAAGAAAAAAAAAAAAACGAGGAAATGGTCAAGAGGATAGGCACAACCTCGCTTGTCGACCACATATTCAACAACAAGGATTTTCCCTACAACGCAGAGATAATGGTGGTGCCACTCTTGCCCAAAGTGGTTGCACATCCCTCTGCTGCAGTGTCGACAGAGTGGTCCCTTGTAGTAACAGTAGAGTTGCACTCTTTCTTCATAGGCTCTGCTGCAGTTGGTCTTGTAGCAATGGGCCTTAGGACATTTAAACTTTGTGACTCCCCATCAAGATGCCCATCTTGGACAACAGGAACTAGAAACTTGCAGTACTTAGTGCCTTAGTGAAAATATCTGCAAGTTGAAACCTTAAAGCAATGTGGATAGGAGTGATAACCTTGGCGAACACATTTTCTCTAATAAAGTGGCAATCTAACTCGATATGTTTGGTCCTTTCATGAAAAATCGGGTTTTTGGTTATGTGCAAAGTAAATTGATTATCACAGTAAAGGATGGCAGGCTTAGTGTGCATAATATTAAAATCTTTTAGCAAGGAAATTAACCATACTAGTTAATAGCTTGTGTGAGCTATAGCTTGATATTCTGCTTCTACAAAGGAGCCTGAGATGGTTGCTTATTTCTTTGATTTCCAACTGACCAAGGAATCATCAATGAAGACACAAAAACATGTTATGAACCTCCTTGTTTCTGGGCAGGCTACCCAATCTAAGTTGCAAAAGGCCTTGATGTGTAGATCAGATTGGCAAGAGAAGAGTATACCTTGCCCTATTGACCCTTTCACATATCTCAAAATTTGATGGGCAGCTTGCATGTGAACCTCACTTGGTCTGTCCATAAACTGACTAAGTATGCTTACTGCATAGGTGATGTCGGTTCTGGTTATGATGAGGTAGATCAGTCTTCCTACAAGTCTTCTGTAGCTTGTTGGATCACTCAATGAATCTGAAGGTGAGTTTGAGAGTTTGTGATTTGTTTCAATGGTTGTATTTGCTGGTTTGCACCCAAGGAGTCATGCATCTTCCAAGATCTCTAGGCTGTATTTTCTTTGGCACAAGTGAATCCCAGCAGCTGACCTCACAATTTCTAAGCCCAATAAATATTTAAGGATGCCAAGGTCTTTAATTCTGAATTGAGAGTGTGAGTGAGCCTTTACCTTGTTAATTGCCTTGATGCTGGAACTGCCTATGACTATGTCATCAACTTAGACAATCAAGGCTATGAAACCATTCTCATTGTTTCTAGTGAAAAGAGAGTAATCTAATTGTGAGGGTTGGAACCCAATGGAAACAAGTGAGTCAAAGAATCTTGAATGCCATTGCCTAGAAGCTTGCTTGAGTCCATAGTGATTTGTGAAGTTTGCAAACCAATTTTCCTTTGGTAGTGGACTCCCCCTTATTGTGATAACTAGGAGGCAATTCAATATATATTTCCTTATCCAATTTTCCATGAAGGAAGGCATTGTGCACATCTAATTTATAAAGGTGCCAATTTAGAGTAGCAGCTAAGGCAAGAAACACAAGAACAGTTGTGAGTTTTGCAACTGGACTGGAAGTTTCTTAGTAGTCGAATCCTTCTCTTTTAGTGTAGCCTTTTGACACTTATCTAATCTTAGGCCTCTCTAATGTGCCATCAGATTTGAGCTTAATCTTATAGACATGTTTGCATCCCATTACCCTTTTTTCCTTCAGGTAACACAGTGATTGTCCAAGTGCCATTATCCTCTAAGGCCTTTAGTTTAGCATTCATAGCATCTTGCCAATACTTAGACTTAGCAGCTTCTTGGTAGGTTTGAGGTTCTCGAAGTAGGGAGAGTGAGAGAGCAAAGGATTGGTGATGAGAGGACAGATTTTTATAGGAGAGGTATTGATGGAGAGGGTGAGCAGTAGTGATGTGAGGTGGATGTGAGGATGGATTGGTATGAGCTATCTGGAAGTGATAATCATGGAGGTAAGCAGGTGGGTGTCGAGCTCTATCAAATCTTCTAAGAGTGATAGGTGTTGTGTTTATTAGTAGAGAGGATGGTGATTGTGTGTGAGGTTGAGAAAGGGCAAGCAAGTTGTGTTCATCATCTTGTGAATCAAAGTCAATGGTATTGTTTTCAATAGGAGTTGAGGGAGTGGAATGTTGGGATGGGAAAGAAGAAGGGATGGATTCTGGTATGGGTATTGGAAGTACCAGGTTGTGATTTAGGGGGATGACATGAGGAGTTTGTTGCTGAAAGGGAAAGAGTGACTCATAGAAGATCACATCCCTTGAGACAAAACAAGAATGATCTTCTAGATCATAAACTTTATATTCTTTGATTCCAGGGGGATAACCTATAAAAATGCATTTTCTTGCTCGAGGATCTAGCTTACTTCTATGTCTCTTGACAGTAGATGCAAAGCATAGACATCCGAAGACTTTTAAGTGAGAATATAAGGGAATGGATGAGAAGAGGGTTTCATATGGGGACTTCTTGTTGAGGACAGGTGTAGGAATTCTATTGATAAGGTGGGTTGCAGTTAACACAGCACCTCCCCAAAATTTGAGTGGAAGGGAAGCTTGGAAAAGGAGGGCTCTAGCAGTAGAGAGAATATGTTGATGTTTCCTCTCCAATACCCCATTTTGTTGAGGGGTGTAGATGCAAGTTTTTTGGTGAAAAATGCCTTGTGAGTCATAGAAATTTGTCATTTAAAGCCCCAGTCCATTATTAGATATTATTTGTTTGATCTTGGCTTTAAACTGATTTTTAATCATGTGAACAAAGTTCTGTAGGATAGTTCTTGTTTCAAATTTAAACCTAATCAAGTAGACCCAAGAAACTCAAGTTTTATCATCCATAATGGTTAGA
This sequence comes from Carya cathayensis, assembly GCA_011037825.1. NCBI lineage: Eukaryota > Viridiplantae > Streptophyta > Magnoliopsida > Fagales > Juglandaceae > Carya > Carya cathayensis. The sequence goes on from QGSO01000660.1 coordinate 169,619, forward strand.
AAATATTGATGCCCTTGAATGAAAGGATGGGAGTATGGCCCCCAAATGTCACCGTGAATTAATTCAAAAGGAATAGATGTAGAAATGGAACTACAATGGAAAGGATTTCTCTTCTGTTTAGCCAAGTGATAAATTGTGCATTGCACATCACTATTACATTTTACACTAGGAACATGAGATTGAATAACATTCATCCTCTGGTGAGGTACATGACCAAATCTAAAATGCCGTAGATCAAAGTTTTGTGGTTGGTTAAAACTCGAGTCTTCATTGTTGGTGTGTTGACTGGACATTTCTGGGATTGACGGAGGACCTTAGAAAGCATGACAAGAAGGGGATTGAGGTCTGAGGAAATAGAGACCATTGGAAACTTCAGCAAGACCAATCGTCATCCATGAAAAAATTTCCTATATGAGGCAAAATTTTCCAAGAAAGATGAGGCAAAGAGAAGAATCTTGAATGAGCTTATTGGTAGATACAAGATTGAAGGTGAAACTGGGCACACATAGGACATTTGTGAGAGTGAGTTTATTTGGAATTTTAACAGTGCCTATATTTGTTACCTCAGCTTAGGTTTTGTCTAGGAGATGCACTTGAGTTTGCTTGTCACAAGTGATGGTGGTGAGCAGTGAGATGGAGCCGACCATGTGGTCTGTGGCTCCAGTGTCAAGGGTCCATTGTGAGTGTGGTTTTTGATTGTGTTTTGAAAAAAATGAAGTCATGCTTGTGAAATGAATTCTGTGTGGGGACTTATACCTACCATGTTGGAGGAGTGATTGTTGGGAAGCTTGGCATCTGTGTTTGTTTGGAGATCAGTGCTAGAATGGTGGGTTGGCAGGTTCCTCTCCTTCAAGTTGAGCTGAGAACTTTGAGCATTGAGAAGAATGGGGCACTCGAGGTGCTGTTTTCTTGGTCTTGAGCAGTAACCTGGTTTGCTGAGTGAGTGTTTGGTCCAGTAGTTGAATACCCAGGTTTGGACTTGGTGAATTTAAAGTTGGGTGGGAATCCAACTAATTGATACCATTTCTCCCTTGTATGGCCCATCTTTCCACAGTGATAGCAGGTGATGTCTTTCTTTTTGGATTGACCATGGTAAGCAGCCAATATTGATGATTCAGTTGGAGGCATCACACGGGGATCTAGCTTGCCTTTGTCTTTCTTCTTACAGGACTAGAGAGAAAACTCGGTCTAATGAGGGTACGGGACTCATAAGGATGATCTGTCCTCTAATGACATCATAGGTATCATTCAGCCCCATTAAGAACTTGAAGATTGAATTTGTTTGTTGGACTTCTCATATAAATTCTATGGTTTTGCAAGTATAGAGACCACATGAACAATGGGGTAATGGTCTATAGTTGTGCAACTCTTCCCAAACTGCATTAAGTTGGGTAACATAATCACTCACAGATTGTGTTCCTTGAGTGATGGATCCTAGTTGTTGTTGTAGTTGATAGATGCGCACATTGTAAGGTTGTGCAAACCTAGCTTTAAGCTTCTCCCAAACCTCTTTGGTTGAGCTCACATATAGAACATTAGATGCAATTTCTTTTGAGATTGAGTTGCGAATCCAAGATAGGATTAAGTTGTTGCAGCAGAGTCAAGGACTTAAAGGGTGCTAGTAAGTGCAAGAGTCTCAATGGTTCCATCCAAAAAACCAAGTTTTTTCTTCATTGAAATAGTTAAGGTGAATGAACCATGCCAAGAGAGGTAGTTAGGCCTTGTGAGGTAAGGTGTGACCACCTCAGTGTTAACATTATCACTATGGTGCATATAGAAATGGTTGTTGGGATCCTCAGATGGGGAAGGTTGATGCTATGGGTTTGCCTCAGCCATGGGAGCAACGAGATACAAATAGTGTGAAAAGAAGTATGAAGAGATGATGGTTGATGACAGAAATGAAAGGAGCCGATCAGACCTTGTTGGTACCATGTTAGAATTTTCAACTTGAGAAGAAAGAAAGTGAGAAAGGGAATGAGAGATAAATGAGACAACCGGTGAGGTGAAAATGTTTTTCTCTTAAATTCGATACATCTTCTATACACAACATCTTCTTATATATTTTGTATACAACTTAAATGAATACAAAGAACAAAAGAAAGAAAAAGACAATTAAGCATCTGTCTCTAGCATACAATCTGTTTTACAAAATGTACGTAAGTAACAAAGTAGTAGCACGATCATCTTAGTACTTAAAGCAGGTTGCAGGTTACTCATGCTACAATGTGGTGGCTGTTGGTCTAGCTTTTGCAGTGTAGTGGCTGCACATCCCTTTGCTGCAATGTCGACAGAGTGGTCCCTTGTAGTAACAGTAAAGTTGCACTCTTTCTTCGTGGGCTCTGCTATAGCTAGTCTTGTAGCAATGGGCCTTAGGACATTTAAACTTTGTGAGTACTTTTCAATTTAGAACTTAATTTCTAGTGAAAAAATGTGGTCATGAATCAAATAGCCGGTCTCGTGATCCCAATTATTTAAATAATCTTTGTTTGGCTAATTGGGTTATTCGAGTGAATCTGTAAACTTGTTAGGGGTGTAAAAAAAACCGATAAACCAGTAAACCGGATCAAACAGGTGTCATCGGTCCGGTCCCGAGATTGGTTCAGTCTGGTACCGGTTTTAGTTTTCTTAAAACCGATCAAAATCGGTCTAGTTTCAATTTTTCTTTTTCTAAAACCGGACCGGACCGATTTATATATATTTTAATTTTTTATATTGTATATAATATTTATATATAATATATAACTATATATAAAATAATTTTGTATTATATGATAAATTACTAATTAATATAATATTAAAATTTAAAATCTTATATCATTTTGCTTATTGTATTAATAGTTATAGTAATACTATATCACTATATATTATAATATACTATAATATATTATTACTATAGTATTATATACTATAATATACTATATTATATATATATATAATATAATACATTAAAACCGGACCGGAAACCGGTAAAACTGAAGTATCGGTTTAGGAGGATAACTGGTGCGTAATCGGTTTTAAAAAATACAAAACTGGTACATACCGGTTCGGTCCTAAATTTTGTCCAAAACCGAACCAAACCGGACCGGTTACACTCCTAAAACTTGTAGATTGACTTGACATAACTTGATTATGAATTGAGTCAATTATGATCGCCCATTATTTGGCCCAAACCCGATTATGCAACTCCAATCTTATCATTTCGCGTTGGATTTGTGAGTTATGTCAAAAACTTACAGCCCTAAATTGGTGGGTATCAAAAATCCGATCACATATTACCATTATCATCATAGTGATCATATAAATAAGCCCAAGTTAATTTTCTCTCTCTACGCATCACTTGTAAGTGTTGGAAGAAAACCAATATAATATGAATAAATCGAGAAACTCTTCACACATTCGACTCAAGATCAACTCAAAGTTTATATATGTATAGAGAGTGCCAAGATTCTTTATTTGAAAAACTTGGGTTCAAAATCCTCACCCCTTACATTGAAAATATATATATATTTAGAGAGAGAGAGAGAGAGAGAGAGAGAGAGAAGGCTGAATGTGGAGTTCAATGGCCAAAATTAAGCCTATTAATTACAAAGACGTAGGGGTGTGCATCCAGATCAGGATCCGGATATCCGGCCAAAACCGGATCCGGATTCAGATTTCTAAACCCGAGCAGATAACCGCCCGGATTGAATCCGGACTCAATCGGGGCAGATAATCGGATTCAATCCGGATATCCGGATTGTTTGTTTCTATTTTAGGATAAAAGTCGGATCCAGATCCGGATCCGGATTCGGGTTATAACCGGATTCAATCCGGATTTTGGAATATTTTATTTTTAAAAAAACTTTATAACTTAAAAAAATATATATAGCACTTTTTAAAAAAAAAATAAAAAATCTAATATCATGTTCAAATTGCCTAGATTTTTTTAAATAAAATAATATAAACACTTTTAAAAAGTTTTTTTTTTAAATAAATTGAAGAACAAAATTTAAAAAAAAAATGCAAAATAGATAATATTGTTGTTACATCACAATGCAAAACATAAATTTACAAAAAAAAGGAATAATAATACATCACAACTAATTAAACTAATATAATGTCATTAATCTTAACCGGGGAAAAAAAAAAAAAAAACGGGTTTATAATCCGGTTGCGGATAATCGGATTATAAAACCGGATCCGTAACCAGATCCGGGTTTTCCTAAACCGTCCGGGTGTAATCCGGACGGATAACCGCCCGGATTCACCCGGATTCCAGATTTCCAGACCGGACCGGATAAAAATCCAGTCCGGATGAACACCCTTACAAAGACGTACGGGCCTTGGCCAGCCGGTAGTCCACAACAATACCAATGAAGACACCGACGATTACAATTAGGGTGATTATGAGGATGATTAGATTCCCGATCCATTTAAGGGATTCTTCATCTATATCTTCAAATGTATCTTCATCCGCATATGCCATTTATTAGGAGTACTACGTAGTTTGTAATTAAGGAATTGAGGAAGATGATGATGATCGATGAGTAGACGAATTAATGGAACTCCTCGATCATATTCTGAAAGCTAGATGCTAGTTAGCTCCGTCTTTCTCGTCTTTTATGCATGCATGATTGCTGCAACTCGGATCCTATTTATAAATATATATAGCTATTTTCATAAAATTAAAAGCTGTCAGTAACAGCCATTTACACGTTCCATAACTGAAGCCTTAATTACTTACCTTTGAATTAAAACAAATCACGTAGTTTCGTTATTTTGTTTTATATATGCAAAAGCACTTCATAATTTTAGGTAAATTTGTTATTAATGTACGTTGTTAACTGCATCTACTCGCGTCATTATCTACCTAATTAAATCACCGCGTAAATCATATAATATTGTATCATTACATGATGTCGTGTCAATCGCTAAGAATTAGATCATGTGAGCTTAGGAGATTGAACGAGAGCACTAAGCTAATAAGCCGAGTTGACTGTTTGAACTTAGAACTGCAATAATCATTAACATGTGCGGGAAACCTTAGAGAGAGAGTCTAACTTCTCTAGAAACCTTCACAAAAAATCGACCCAGGGGAGGATCCTCCCTCCGGCCTTCTTCTTCCCTCCCTCCCTTCTCCCACTTGCATAGGTTTATTTTTCGGTCCATGTATTTAGGTGTTTTCTTTTCAAAGCATGGAAGAAGCTGATATGTTATTTTCTAAAATACAATGGCCGACACGGGCCCCATAACAAGTTTTCCAAGACGCCGATCTATAAGACGGTCGAAGATTGGAGTAAAAAAGAACAGGGCGTGAGCCACAAGCGCGGGTCAAAGCTCATGTGTGACATCCAAGTGCCACCACACTGGTGTTTCCACTATCGCCACGCGAGGCATTTCTGGGGCTTGCGATTTCATCTTCTTCAGACCTGACTATCTGACATGCACCACCTCCACTGCTTTGTTTGGTATTTTGTTTTCCTCCAAGGTTGAAAATAAAGACCTATAGATTTTCAAGCTGTAATTTATTATTTTCCTATGTATCTTTAATTTTTGTTATGCATTTGTTTAGGATAATAATAATAATAATAATAATAATAATAATAATAAAAAGAACACTTGTCCCTTAAACTATGCCCATAGAGTGTGTCCTCATAATTGGGTTATGTGCACTCTTTCTTAGACAAAGTAATGTTGTCTCTCAAACTTTTAGTCTATAAGAGTTACAGTATGGACAAGACTATGTAAGTCATAAAAGAATTTGTGTACTGATGAGCTATTATCGATTATAGTTGGCTTGTACTTTGTATGTCTGGTTAAAGTTGTAATGTCTCATTTATGGTGAATGAAGTTCATTTACATCAAAAAGCTAATAAGCCGAGTCAAAAGCATATTTTTTGTGTATGATTATCCTCTAAGAATGGCACAGATGGATTCATGTCTTTGCATATCTTGGAATCCTCATGTGATTTTTTTGGAATTTCTAATAAGATTCATATAAACTCACATTTGATTATTAGAGCAAGTTCAAGCTTGTTCAAGAGCTATTTAATTTTGATAAAAAAAATATTTTTATATTATATATTATAATTTTCTCTACAAGTTTTAACATATAAACTATGAGTGTTTTTTAATATTTTTATATAATTTGTATACATCTATCAATGACAATATTCGTAAAAATTCCAGTAGCATGCTCTGTATTAAAACACAATTTTTTTCTTATATTTTTAAATATTTTAAATATTTACTTCTAAAGTTAAGAATAATGCCATAAAAAAATGGAAATTATTCTAATTTATGTACACTTAGAACATTAGTAACGGCCTAGCCTTGTTTTCGGGTGCAAAAAGTCAATTTTTATAAAATTAAATTTATTTTTAATTAAATTACATGATTATATTAATTGATTGAAATTTTTTTTCTAGATTATGTAAAAAGGTTATACTATGAGATTTTTAATCTAGATTCAAATAATAAAAAGAAAAAGAAATAACTTGATAGTAAAGCAGCAGTAAAAGAGGTTTAAGGGTATCATTACCCTTTTTTCAAATGAGTACGCAAAACTTGTGCATCCCAAGACTGTAGTAAAATTTGAGATGGTACCTCTTGTTAGTGCTGCAACTTATTTTATATTAAAAAAATAATACAGCTAATCATATCAATGAAGTGCACATCGAAAGGACCACATCAATTCTAGAAGTTAGCCAAAAGACATAGATCAAATAAATAAATAAATGCTATGCCATGCAACAGAAAATACGAAGCCATCATCCAAAACATCTCGAGGTTAAAGCTATCATCCAAAACAAACCAATCGTGCATTTGCTTTTTCCCATCGCCGAATACTCTTAAATAGTATAAATACTAATCCAAAAGAGAAACAACCTTTATTTAGAGAAAAGGGGGGCAAGACCTCAGAATTACATATCCAACTTCAAAGGTATATGCGAAGGTTAAAGATTTAAAATCTATAGTCCAAGTGCTGTTGATTCAAAGATCATATTTTGGTAAATGGGGACAAATCTCACATGGTAACTTCAACTTCAGGATCACTTTCAACTGGCACTGTAGGCACATTATTGGTACCCCTTAAACGTGAGGACACGTTGTCAATGGCTGAATTGAGTTGGCTTATCTTTTCATTCAAGGTCTCCCGAGTCTTCTGCTTTCCCGGAAAAGAAACGAAATCGGAGTATTAAAACTATTCAATTACCAGAAAATATCGCACACATGGTCGATAACAAGAATTACATCCAAACCTTGGTCATAAATGAAACAGAATATCAAAACTATTCAATTAGCAGGAAACAAGGCCATTGGGGGTCATTAATAAGTAATTACCTCCAAACCTTCATCATAATACATTGGTCGCCTGGCCTTCCGGAAACCATATTCATCTTCATTCAGAAGGGATCTTCTGATCTGCACAACAAAAAGAGTAAACCAGGATCAAACCCAAACTTAAACCGTCAACCAAAACCCTGACGCGTTTGACAGACCAAACAAATTTTAAGCCCAAAGGAAAAGGTGTCGTGATTGCCTCCCCAAGCAATGGATAATGCACAGATGATCCATTTTCCTTTGAAGATTTAAGAAGATATCCGACAATGGATCATTATTTGGGGACAATGTTATTTGGACAGGGATTAAAAGAGCCATATGTATGCATGGAAATAAAAGAGAGGAAAACTGCTACTTGTACAATAATATTTTCTCCATGCAGGGCAGGGGCCATATTGGATTAAATGCAAACATAATAGTCAAACTTGTGGTGAAATGAAGGTAATAAAGTTTCCATGAGATAAAGAGAAAATTTGGAGTAGCGTGGATTTGCATGTATCTATAGCCATAGCATTGAAATAAATAGACTTCTCATGGCCAAGGAAAAACCATCGACTTCTCACAGGAAATAATAAATCGCATAGAAAGAGGATTGTACATCAAAAAACTAAGAGTAGCATGCAAAACAATGACCTTCATACAGTTAAAAAGTAATAAAGATATTCTAAACAATTAAGACGCATCCCTGAGCAGCTGGATAACAGCTAAAAAACACGACTTGACATCTCTGCGCTTCATTTTGGACATGCAAGCCTCTACTAAATTGCGATGAGCTACTATTGGTAGTCTGCTTAGTAATGCACCCAACTCATAAACCCCTTCATATTAATTCACAGTGGGTTAACTATTGCATGTGCTTGACATTCATCAATAGAATTATCAGACATATAGTTCATAAATTTCCGTAAACCAAAAGTAGGATATCCATTCACCTGGGGAGCAAAAACATAAGCTAAAGTTCCAAACACGGCACCACCCAGAAGAAAACCAGCAAGAAAATCACCAGCTCCATTTCTGCTACTGCTGCTGCATATAGTTGAGAAAACATAAAAAGAAAGCCGATAAATATACACAACCAGCAGCACATTTAAATGATGAAGTGCTGCTTTAAAAATAAAGGCACAGCATAAGGCCACAGTTGAGTAAAATTATCAAATTAGAAGTTTCAATCAAACTCTGTAGCACTTGTTTTATGTTTCTTTTTTAATTTTAATTAAGTCTTAAAACCCACCTTAGACCAAAATTACTGTGATTAATTGGCCTTTAAGATTTTGAATTGCATTCAATGCGAATCGATCTAGAGAAATCAAGAAATCTATATCTATGAGATACCAAAGTACAAACAAGGGTTTGCTGACAAGTATATGAATGTGCAGTGATTATAGGACAAAAACACTTAAAACAAACAATCCTGGAGTTCCTTCTTTCTTGATTTTTCTTGATAAGCAAAAGCTATGAGGCAAGGTAAAAAGATGGCAGTTAACCACAAGCAGAGTCATAAAAAGTGAAGCAAGTGCAGGCTTAGAGTAGATGATTAGAAGCATGTTTGATGCTGAGAAACAGGAACAACCAAGTTTTCTAAGAGTCTCTCTTGTTCCTTTGGTTAACCCTCAATAGCTTCCTACGCTGCTGGTAAAAATATACTCTACAACTTATCAAACAATGTACATATAAACACTCTACAAGACTAGCTTTATCCACACATGGAGAGGAGAACATACAAAAGCTTTATAACATTGTTTTAGGGCACCGGAATGAAACCATTCTTAGCACAAGCTTTAAATAATATGGCTACAATCTTTCATCACATGCTACTATCTCCACCATCAGATGGGGAAAAGAGCCAATCTGCTAATAAATATAATTACTAGAACATGTGCTTTCTTTGTGTCATATCAATTGTGTCCAAAAAAACAATTTTTATCAGCTGTGGCAAATAAAAGAAAGAAACTCCATAGAAGTCAAAATATGAAGAAATAGGTAGCTTAAACTTTTTAGTCTAAGAATAAAGAAAGGATCTGATTGATAAAATAGACATGGGAAATACCACACCGGTGAGGTTTTGGGTTTGTAAAATAAGAACGGTTTAGTTATTTCACAATATAAGATAAAAATAAGGGATCAACTTAGTTAACAAAGTCGATCCCCCAAGGTATTGTGCAGCAAAGTAGAATCAAATCCCAGATAAGTATTTTCGGAAAGTAACTCTATCAATTCCATAAATCTATTGAATCTTTGAAAAATATTTCTTTTGTGAGTTCTTAGTTTTATTTCATTGAGCTATTCAATCAAATATCAAGCAGCTCTAACGCTTTGTTTTTGCTTCCCTTTTTCGCCAGGGTAATTGCTTAAAGTACATGGCAGTACAGTATGCCTTTTTTTCCTAGTTCATTTCTCTGCAAACAGATCTGATTCATTCATTGCCTCTATGTCTTTCAATTAAAGATATACTATAAATGATTAAATATACCTCTTCCCGTCAGCTTAAATTTTGAGACAAATGGCGATTTCACGTCGAATCAAAGCAAAGGTCCTGGGTTTGAACCATAACTCTATACTCTATCACATTTAATTAAATATTCCATGTGTTGGGCTCACATATTGAGGGGGAGTCTAGCCCACGCATGAAGGGGAGTGTTAAGAATCTAATATAAATATTTAAATCTACATTTTCTCATAAGCTTAAACTTTTGGAATAAGTGGTGATTTCACACCCCAGGCCCCAACATCAATTTTAGCTCTCCCTTGAATGAGACTAAGCTCTCAAATATCCTAAATTGAACCAACGATAATAGGCAACTTTCTAATGAACACATAATTATTAATATTGCTTCACTATAACTGGAAAGCTAAGTTTGAATTAACTTAAACTCAAAGCCAACCAAAAATTATGTAAATAATGATTTTTATAAGCCGTTGAGTATGTAGATGCAGTATACAGAAATAAAAATCGAAGTTACATAGACTGTAGTCCAGAAAAAGATATACTTGTACTCGGCACAAACAGATAGCCTGCGAGAAATTCCTGCCCGGTTCGATTTCTTCTGTATTATCAGTTTCGGAGTTTTTCCAAATGAATTTGGTTTTGTTGACCAGAGCTCACGCGCATGAAGTTGCGATCCACCTATAAGAAATAAAAGCAATAATTTGCAAAATACTTGCGAAGAGAAAACCCACAACGAAACAATCTCAAAGCTCTTACCAAAACAGCTCAAAACCAACAATCATTTAGCATCTTTGACAGTAAAACGTTATTGAGCGTTCAAAAGGGAAAAACAAAGAAAGAAACCCAATATTCTTTTTAGGAAAATAATAATACATCGCAGAGGAGTAACAATTTTGGAATCAAAAGAATTCGGAACACAATGAATTTAACCCACAATTGAAAACAATACTGTAAAGTCATGCAGAAGTGTAGTCGGTGTTCTTTTATTTTCGATTTCCTGAACCTCCTCCTCTTTTCCTTGTTTTTCTCCGACAGTTATTTGTCAAATGAATAATGAAACCCAGAAAAATTTACCTGAGATAGACACAGGAACGAAGCAGGTCGCCATGAGAGACTGAGATCCCAAGAGAGAACGTATTTCGACAAATGTCTAATAGCCCTACGCTTAGAAAGAAGGATGGAAATTAGACAGCTTTTAACACCTACACAGGCTATACACAGCTGCGGGACGTTGAGAAGAGTCGGTTCGGTTGGGTAAAAGAGAATTTTGTAACGAGAATTTTGGGTTTTAAAATAAAATATTAAAATATTTTTTTAATATTATTATTATTTTGTAATTAGAAATAGTTAAGAAAAAATTAAATTATTTATTATACTTTATATGAAGATTTAAAAAAATTATAATGATAAGATAAAAAATTTGAATTTGATATGAGAATTTTCAACTGCCAAACCAAATTGAACAAACCGTAAATATGAGTTTTGGATTTAAATTTTTAGGTTGAATTATACAAAGTAAGTTTGGATCTAATTTTGGAAAAATGTTTCTCTCACATATGGTGCCGTCGCCAATCGATTCTTTTTCTTTTTTAAAAAAAAAAATTATTACTAAATATTTTTTAATAATTTTATGATTTATATTTATTTTTAAAATTTTTTAATAAATTTAAAATATAATTTGATAAAAAAATTTAAAAAAATAGATAAAAACACATTTACCTATTTGGTGGAGGCAGAACCACCCATAACTTTGTTATAAAAAGTTAAAAAAAATAATAATAAATCTCATTAATAATTAATTTGAGATAAGTTGAACTGACAATCAAACACACTTCTTCTAACTTATCCAACTTTAAAGCAAATAAAATAATTTGATAAATGTTGGTAGAGGCAAGTGCATCTCCTCATATCTTTTTTAAGGTAACTATCTCATTATATTATTTTTTTTTTACAAGAATATAAAATTAAGAGAATTTTTAACAAAAAGAGTTATTATAATTGTTTAAAATAGGAGAAATATATTTAGGTCATAAAGAGATATCATAAAAACAAATACATTCTTAGAGAGCCAAATCTTTTCAATGGTAACTATCTTATTATATTATTATTATTATTTTCGAATGAGAACTTTAAATTAAAGGAGATTTTTTTAAGGAAAGAGTTAAAAACAATGTTGGTAAGAATTTAGAGCAATGCTCATATTATCATTTTGTTATTAATTTTGAGGTTCATATTTAATGTTGTAAGCACTGTAACAAAATGTTTGTTGGAGCAACTCATCTGATATATTTATAATTAAGGGAGAAAACAAGAAATGGCCTTTAGTTATTTACATTATACTTGTGCACAACTCCCTCTTTGGCGTTAAAGCTCTATTTGGATGAATACTCAACTATTATTTATTATTTTATTCTTATTATTTTTTATTACTATTTAATATTTTATTATTACTTTTTTATTACTTTTCATAAAATATCAAATATCACCTCAGTTTGGAGCTTCTATGTATGCACATCGGTATTTCAGAAGGGTAGTCTTGGCAGAACACTGCCTCCGAAGCTAAGCCCAGAGTCTGCATGGCTTTGGTTTTTCCGCCTTATAATTGCAGACAGTTTAGACTTCTTTGTCACGAGAATAAGGACGACAACTACAAGAAAATTGTCCTTTCTTTGTTATTTTAAAAGGATATATTTATCTTTTTTAAAAATTTTATATATATTCACTAAAAATCAAAGGCTAGTTTACAGTTGAGCCAACTCAAAGCGTTCAACCTTTTTTATCTTCAATTCCAACCCTTACATGCAAACTTGACAGATTACTACAATCAAGGTGTGTGTAAGGTTCGGGAACTGACTCCGACTCGAGAAAAGTTAGGTTAAATGACATAATGAGAAAGGATGAGGAATGACATGAAAAACTTTCGATGAACACGTTTGGTTTGCGAAGTCCTACTGACATTTTGACAAGTCTGCCTGCTATCATTCTCTTTATATACAGATAGTCGTAGGTATGCACTCAAAAAGAAAAAACAGACAACAAATTAACCAAAATGAAAACAAAAAATGGAAAATCCTGTATGAACATATGGAAAATAGGTTTCACCTATGATGCCCCCGGGAGATCACCGTGCACGAGCCAGTACACATTCACCCCAACCATGTGGGGGCACTCTAATGTACATAATGATAACATTGCCACTCTTCTATTTGTCCCGGAAGCCACTGAAAAGCAGCCGCGAGTTACTCAAATTGTTTCTTTCGGGCAGGGGCTGCTCCGTTTTTGAAACAGGTTTTACAGTCAGTTCTTTGTCTTGGAATGGGAACGAGAGAGAAAGGGAGAGGGATGCAGAGACACCATCCTCATCCTGCTCCTTCGCCTTATCCGGGGCCTTATCTTGGTTATTTTTTCTGCCTACTTCCCCAACAAAGAAAGGCAGCATTCCTTTACTTGCTGGCTTCGTCTCAGCCCCTAAAGCAAGCTCAAGATTTGGAACCCCATCATGTAATTTATCATCATCATCATCAGGTGAGAGCTTTTCCCAGGGCATTGAATTCTCCCTGGATCGAAAATCACTTGCTCGATATGAATCCACAGGGAAAAAATACCTTTCATGACTTCCAAAATCCTCTAAAATAACTTTCTCGTCACAAGCTTCGTCACATCTCTTCTCAACGGACGAACAGGGACCAGGATCAATTGTTTGAGATGTAAATTTATCATTCCCAGAATTTCTACCAGTAGAAATTTTATGTCCAAACATAACACCAAGACCTGTCTTCAGCCTTTTATCACCGCTTTCTCCATCAACCATCATTCTACTTGCTTCATTCCAGGGCATGCACTGACTCATGCCAGAAGTCTGGAGAGGAGTCTCTGAAAGATCCGAGTAGGGGCGTTTCCGTTGATTGGTCATGTCTCCCTCCATAGCTGCCTCCCTATCCACATACCCAACATCTCCCATCAATTCCCTCTCAAATTTAACTTGATCCTGGGCTCCATTCATTCTATCCTGAACATTCCCCAAGACACCTACCTCATGGCTAAGGGGAAGAATTTTCAAAGACGTCTTATTTTCTCTACGAGAAGAATTATCCCAATGCATTGCTACCTTGTCACCATTGTTGGAGCCACTCTTTTCTGATACCTGAATTGAGGTTTCAAGCTCTGCCTCCACTCTGTCCGGAAGAATCAGCTCTTTCTGCATTAAGAAATAAGTTTAATATGCATCACAGAAACCAGTGTGCATGACTAAAAGGAGATCTCGTGATTGAAATTAAGTTGAATAAGAGTTAAAGCTACAAATTTAACACAGAAAAAATAAGGGAATCATTTCCAGGATTTATTTCCTAAGCATATAATTAACTAGGTGTGTCCACAAAGGTAGTTTTTTCTTCAATCCGTTCCGCCCCACCCCCCCCCCCCCCCCCTCTCTCTCTCTCTCTCTCTCTCTCTCTCTCTCATGTGTCAACATACAAGAATTCTCAAATTCTCAAGACCATAAGCTTTCAACAAAACAGAACTTACAAAACAAGCAATCTGGCTCATATCAATATAAAGTTTAAGAATAAGAAGGCTCACTGGACTTTAACCAACAGCAAGAAAAGCCATAAAGAACGAATCAAGGCTAAACTTGGCTGAAATTTACTCTTACTTGTAACCTTACAGTCCTTACTGATGAGAGTGCAAATTACTGTGTTCCATATGTTCATATTCTTACAGGATATACTCTTGTGTGCACGTCTCCATCAGTCTGTATATTTGTCAAAAAAGCCACTAAACTACTTACTAGTAACAACAAATAAAAAATAGAAGGAAATACAGGGGGGAAAACCATTGTGGTTTCCATGATTTTGGCCTCAAAACCTCAGCTTTCGGCTAGATAAACTTGAGACCTGAGTTTAGCTCAATTCCAATCAGAGACCTTTGTTGGGCCCTCCATTGAAATTGATTCTACAGCTGCTAATGTAAACACTCAAATCCATGGGGAAAAAAAATACACCAAAAGCAATAATACAAAACGAGGGAAAAAAGAAAAAACAGATGTAGGAACCAGAGGGGGCACCCCATGCCACGCAAGGAGGGATGGGATCCCCCCTCCCCATGGGTTCCAGATCCTGCCCCCTGAAATACACAGGAGGGGGGAACCCACCCATCTGAAATACACATGGAAGACGCATTAGACTGGAGCATCCACATGACAATATTTCTATTTATGGAGGCCTCAAATTTAGGTTAAATTAATGTGACAAATTTATCAAATTAAAAACTGGAATCTCAATGTCAAATTGCGACTTTTTTTAAGTAGCAATTTGAAAAGTATGAGGGCTTTCTTTTTCAATTAACCAAAGCTAAACGAAGCCTAAAAATTGAAAGAGTTGCAAGAGGTAACAGAGGAAGAAAAAAATGTAAGTGTGAGTGTATGTCTCAATATATGAGCAATATAGTCTGCATGTGTATGTGCGTGAGAGAGAGAGAGAGAGAGAGAGAGAGAGAGTTTAATCTTTTTTGGAAGTTTGAGAATATGCATGTTCACATCCTTCCATGAATTTGGGAGGAAATCAACTTTACCGAGGATGCACTGCTACGACTCATTTCTGGGCCTAACTGCACACCACTTGCTCCTATCTTTGAAATGGATTTGGAGTCAAGTTTACTATCATGATGCTCCGAATTTTCTTGGTATCCTGAACACACCTGTTCAATGGAAGTTACAGGATTATCATAATTCCCACTTACTGTGGCAATAGTCTGATTAGGAGCATTGGATGTTGTGACCATATTGTAAGATCTGTCACACCCCGGTAATTCTTCATCCATACACCTTGGTGACCATAGCTTCTCGGATATGATCACAACAGCAGGCGGAACATCTTTGTCCGGTGGTACCACATTCAAACTGGGAATATGTAACTTCTTTGTCGAATCAGTACAATCCACCCTCTTTCCCCTGAACACACCCCATAGAAAAAACAACATATTCCAACCTGCCAATACCAGAACAAATTTCAGCAGAAATGTCATTCATAGTCATGGTACTATGTACTTATGCACAATGGGAAGCAAAGTTACAAAACCAGAGGAAAGGAAAAGGAAATATTTTCACCCATAGGCATGTAGACCTCAAGACATTATGCTTAAGCTAACTTGATTAATTCAAACCTAATGGAAAATCAAATATTTGCAAAATTTTTGCCAAAAAGACAATAATCTTAATTTTTTTTTTAGGCAAAATATAGAACAAAAATAATCTTGCAAGTAAAAAGGATAAGAATGGTACAAGCAAAATTCAAGAGGCTCAACTTATAAAATATAAATAAATCAAGAAATCAAGAGGCTCGATAAAAAAGCAATATTAACACTTATAAAAAATAATCAACAAGATTAACAGGTGGATTTATTTTTAAGCCTACACTATCCTAGGAATATATTTGATTATCAAATTAACAGGACTTATTGTTCTCATTTGCCTTTGTGTGTACCTCTAGCATTAATCATTCTGGTTAAACATTCTAAATCTTAGGGTTTCTAATTTAAGAGTCTCCTAGGAGAATCAGGAGTGACCCACGGCAAATAAATATCAATTGACTAATACAATACAAGGCATATCTCTGTATCTCCTATCGATATCTATATTTAAGGAGTCACAGCATAGCCATCCATATTAGTAACCTGCACCATATACAGTGCTGTGTAGGCGTGGGTGAATATATATTGACATATCATCAACATATATGATTCCACTTGTCCCGCAGTCACAGAATCCGTGTGTCCATATTGTGTCATAGTCAGTCTTCGTATTTGTTATGATGCTCATGGTACAGGCCATGCAACATCAGCAAACTAGTTCTCGAGCCTCAAATTAGTGTAAAACTCAAGTAGTAAACCCCAGAAGCCTATCATAGTTATTGTTACAAGATACCTTTTTTTTTTTTTCTTTTTTTACAAGATACTACAATGTGTCCTGATGATAAAATTTCTATTCAATCCTTACGCTGTGACTTCTCAGGAAGTTGGTTGGACGGAAATATTAAAAGTTCAATGCCATCAAAGTTTCCTTTCAGGGCTAAATCGTTCTTGATCATATTATCCAACAGGCTCTTGTAGTTTCTCTCATAACTGTAGCACAAGCAACAGAAAAAAATTCTTATCACAATAAGAAACAAGAGACATGCATAAAGAGTACCACTTCAATTATTAATAAATATTATTACATATGATACCTCTCATGATCTTTTGCAAAGAAGTATAGAGCAATGTTATCTTCTTTAGCACCACTTTCATAAAACTGGGATGGCCAGGTGCTAAAGCGAGGTACTTCATGTAGGGAAACTTTGTGGGGAAACTTGTTCACCACTTCGAGAACTTTAGGTGATGCACAAGTTGATAGATGTGCTTGAACTCCATCACATAATTCAAGAAGTTTTCCACCTCGGTGCAATTCAAAACGTCCCCTGCATATGAATAACAAAAGCTTATCTAGAAGACCATTTTCGAAAAGCAATATATGAGTGACATAGAAAATGAAAACAAATGATGGTGACAAATGCTTTCTCAGCAACAGGCAGAGACATGATTTACAGAAATGTATATGAATCTTACTGCCAGATATATTCATATTCAGGAACGATTGACGTCTTCAGGAGAACAGATGTTATAGAAGCTTGACAAGAGAAATCTGTTATTGTAGGCTTTCCAACAGAAACAATGGTTGAACATGAGCCCCCCAGTTTGGAAAAAAAAGCATCAGTTCGGTTTGAAGCAAACTGCTTCGAAGTATTGGCGGTAATCTGTTTAGATGAGTCGGAGATGGAACTCCCAAGAATAGCTTGCCTCTCATGACTTCCTTCAGACGAAACAATATCCTTAGATTTATTCGAAACCAATAATTGATCCTGAGAAGCTATTTTGTAATTCAAGTCTGTGTTTGACACGGACAAGTCATCAGGTTGATCAAGTACTCCTTTCTTCCTGTAAATTTCAGGCCTTCTCAGCAAAGCAGCATGAATTGCAGCTTTTAACTTATTGCCTTCATGTTTTTCCCCTTTAGAACTTCTTGCGGCAGATGCATCAGTACTAGAAGCCTGCAGGATACTTGTGCAGAACTCTGCAGCATGCCCAGTATCTTTACATTTTTGGCAGACAACACTTTTGGAGGCACTTGTAGCAGTAGGCCTTGGGCGAATACTGCCCTCCCTAGTTTTCTCATATTGATTTGTTATCTCCTGGGACTGAGGCAAGCCATCTTGCACAGTTCCATCAGCATAATTGGATGGTCTCCCATCATTCAAAGAATGAGTGGATAAGGGTTCATCCTTAACGGTAACTTGATTCAACTTTTGTTCAGCAGCAGAACTGCACATCCCACTAGTAGATGAAGCTCCAACTGCATTAAGCAATCACAAAGATATCATCTTGGCTTCACTTGATCAACAAAAGAAAAGTAGACTAACCACATAAAAAAGCATCAGAGAAACAATGAGCATAAAAGAAATTGATATGGAATTAGCAGTCCCTTCATGAAGAAGGCAAGATCGCACCTGAAGTAACTGGAATTTCTACACCTTTACGACCTAGACTGCTGTAAACTTTTGATAAACTTAATTTCCCATCAGACTGGACAGCCTTTGACTCTCGGTTGTTGCTTAAATATGAAGGCAAACTGGTTTCACCACGAGACGTGAGCTTTTGGTCAACCTTAGGTGTTGAAACAGTGGAACTAGTTGTCGTTGAACTGGCCATAGGACGATCCGGTTTACATAAATTTTTTCTTTCAAATGTACCACGTTCTTTTGCTTGTTTCGATCCTTTTAGATCTTGAACATCAATAAATTTAGATGAAAGCATTTTAACTTTTGATTCAGCAGCATTTGTACATCCTGAGTATGCAGATTTAAATGATATAGATTTGCTTATCCTGCGGGCACGCCCCTCATTCGTCTCAAAGGAGGTATGTTCTCTAGCACCCTTCTGCTTTTGAGGAAAGTCTTCATCTACAAGTTTAATGTTTGTTTTGTAATTTAAGGTGTTGAATGAATTGGATTTTACGAAAGTACCTGTACATGGAAAAATAATCAATTGTTTCGTTAAAAGACTCAAGTAAAGGTGGGCATACAATGAGTGACCCAAAGCTTTTGCACAGGTAATGATATATCATACACATAGGTGGGGAGGATGTTCCCACCAGCATAATCTATTTGCTTACCCTTGGGTTTTTGAAGCCGTGCACCGGTCATAGAAGAGCGTGCAGTTTCAAAACTATCATTACAGGAATGATTGGAAAGAGACGTTTGATCAGCAGACTTTACTTTTCCCTTATCTAAGCTCTTGGATGACAAAGCACGAGATAGTTCAACTATTCTGCTGGGACTTGATGGCTTTGGCGATCCTGTAACTATTCTGCTGGGACTTGAGGGCTTTGGTGGTCCTGTAACTATTCCGCTGGGACTTGAGGGCTTTGGTGATCCTATAACTATTCTGCTGGGGCTTGAGGGCTTTGCTGAAGCCACTTCCATATGCTCTGCATGCCTCTTGCCAGAAATATGCGTACCGGAAATGACTTTGTTTGTTCGTTTTCCCTCAACTTCTGAACCTTCAAATTCAATTTCAAACTGAGATTAGAGAATATTTAAAAGCAGACCATGTATGGTGTCCATGTTCTCTCCTTTTCTTTTCCATTCAATCTGGTTATTTAAGCTTTACCTTGCTTCTGATTTTCAGATTCCTCGGCAGATTTGCATTCTTCACACAGCCAATCACCTTCAGGAAGTTTTTGGAGCATTTCTCGCATGCAATAGCTGATTGATATCAATAGTGTTCAGAATCATACTTATCACAAACTTATATATCAAATCAGTACAAGCAACTAACAAAAAGGGTCAACCAAGAGGGTTGATAGGTTTTTTATGCTTACGTGTGCTCTGCACCATCACTGCACCTACTACATATCGCAAGAAAATTCTCACGACCTTCATCCCCACAAATATCACATACTTTTACCTGTTTTTCAACAAATTAAGTCAGCAAGATGATGATTTTCTAGCTAAAACAATGATTTCAACAGTAAGAGAAAATATCAAAGCGTAAGGGGGGGTTCTTCCATCAAAGGAAAAAATAATGCAACAGAAAAAGATAATTACAGGCAAGAAAAAAGTGGGGCAGGAGAGAGAGAGAGAGAGAGAGAGAGAGAGAGAGAGAGAGAGAGAGAGAGTACAAGGAGCAGGTAAGCCCCAACTTCTCTTAAGAAAATATCATGTACCAAATTAGCCAATCTGGGGATCCAAGACCAATCCCTAATCAAAACCTTCAGAAAAATCCCTTCTTTTCTTCAGCATAATGTAAATAATTCCTAGGAGTTGTTTTATATTTTATTCATTTTACAATAAGAAGATCCATTTCCATAACATCAATCACATTTGAGATACCCACTTGAAGGAGAGTTATAATTTCTAAGCATAGCACCGTTTGAAATTAGTAGAAGTACAATTGTATTCACATTCATGGAAGCCACATTCTTGTTACAGTAAGTAATCAATCAAATGCACACATGCAATGATATTTATCTGAATTCTGGTTTCAAACTATCTAGAAAAACACCTAAGTATAGCAACGATGCATTGTGGAAAAGAGGGCAAGGGGACCCACAGGTAAAGGCAAATGATTACAAACAAAAAACAGAAAAAAAAAAATCAAATTAGGAAGAAAAAAGGGAGGGAGAGGATAGGGCAAAAAATAATACTCACATCTTGCTCCACAATGTCCGACTCATCACTTCCATCCCCAGAAACAGATTGCAAAGGAGGCTCATGCATGTCAGGTAACTCAACCAATTCCATGGACCTGACATTGTGCTCATTCTCACCTAAAGTTTTCAAAGTTTCTTCTGGTGAGTCCGCGCTATCCATCTCAGTCTCTGCTTCGGACTTCGGAAATTTTTTCATGGAAACCTCAGAACTGCCACAAATAAGGCCACCTTTATTTGCAAAAGATTTCTGGACAGAAACAATGTCGGATGCTGCCTCTTTAATTAATGACAAATTGATATGTTCCGTAGAGCACTCCAGAACTTTATCCTGAATATGAGAGGGTGGATTCTTTTCCATAAAATTTGTATTGCAAAAAATACATATACCAGATATACCACTATGAGAATGGGAGTATGTACTGCGCACCTTCGGTGTGCTACTGCTAGCATCTGCATCTTTCAAAGTAGGGAACTCTACTGAGCCAAACTCGTTGAATTGAGTTGCCTTGCTTGATCCCTCTGGACCTAAAGTACCAACTAAAGCTTTACTACTGATATTCCTGTTGTGATTACTAATTGCTACATTCGCATCATTCGCTCCACTCACACATGAAATGTTATCATCATGACCTTCTTCTGATTTAATTTCCTCATACTTATTTGAGAAGTTTCTCTTATCCAAAAGACATTGTGCTTTGGACGAAATTTGATCACCTGAGTTACTTCCTCCAGAAGCCAGCTTTGGAAGCATCTCAAGATCTTCTGAGGCATCAGATATCACAGAAGACCTTAAGGTTGCTTTACTATCAGCATTTTCACAGAAAGAATCATGACCGGAATTAACACTGAGTATGTTACTGGTTTCACTGGTGGCATGCTGTAAGCAATCAGATGCTCTACTCTTAATAGAAGATAAGGGACCACTCTCATTAAGAGAATACTGACTAGTAGCATTTGCACGACAGCTTTCATCAGAAAACTCCTCAGCCTTTGACTCCATCAGAGCTCGGTTCTGATGCAGACAAGATGAGCAAGGAGCGAAGCACACATTACAAGTCCCAGACTCGCCTCTCATATGACCCCTCTTACTCAAGGTACACTTCCCAAATTTTGTTTCAGGCTGAGAAGATGCCTGATAAAAACCAAGGCAGTAACTGAGGAAGAAAGGAAGAAAGAAAAAAGAGAAAACCACGATAAAAAGTTGACTTTCTGGTTCTACCATCGAAAAACAATATACATCACATAAACATTCTAAGGCCTAGTAGCTCATGCACATATTAGATGCCTTTTGGTTCAGCTAACTTACATTGAACTCATGCCCAAATCAGATGACGTAGCGTACCATAGAAAAAATATATAAGTTGTACTTATCAAAAAATATATATAAGTTGTAAAAAAAGTTAAATATAAGTCATGTTTGACTTGGTAATTGCGATTCGGTTACACGTGTTCCTGGATTAGGCATGGTGTAAGCCTAGGGTTCACCATTTAGTACTTGCTTTAAAAATAAATAAGTCATTGTATCCAAATAATCACAAAGTCGAAATGCTAATTCATCTTCTCCCTGTCAACAGCAAGACAAAGTGAAACACAACACAACATAGAACAAGTTTATTAGTCCATGAAGTTAATTACATACTTGATAATGAGTGCATGGAAGAACAACAGAATTCAGGATTTGGTAACATGACACAAACATTCGAAGCCACTTCACCTGATTCCTCATGCACTATATAATATTATATGAACACAATCAATTCTCTTTAAGCTAATCCTAGAGTCTATGCACATGTTTGGCTTTACTTTTCAATATTTTAAAAAACTTTCCAGAGAAATCTTCATCTACAATCTAAACATCTTTGAAACCCCAAAATTTTGGAATCCCATAATATCTGTATTTCTTGACAAATAAAACAACTCTAAAAATATTATATCTAAACACCTTTTCAAATCTCCCTACCCACTTTTACAAATCCCAATGCAAAACATATCTCAAATTCCTTTCCAAACAACTTCTCATTTTTCTTATATGACAATAAAAAAACAAATTTCAAAATCCTTTTTCAAGAATTCTAACAAATTCTAAAAATTTCACTAACTAAACATGCCCATAGAACTGGAAAAATAGCATACCTAAATGTTGAAAACCTAAGATATACATAACCACACTCCTCGTTTTTCTTATCTGACAATAAGAAAACACATTCCAAAATTCTTTTTCAAAAATTCTAACAGATTGTCAAAATTTCACTAACTATACATGCCCACAGAACTGGAAAAATAGCATACCTAAATGTTGAAAACCTAAGAAATACATAACCGCACTCATCTACAACTTTTTTTTTTTTTTTGGTCGGTAACACTCATCTCCATATGCACAAGTAACTTATTGTCTAAAGAAATTCTAGAAGAGTGAAGCACCTCGCATTATACAAAAATAATAACTCTATTTTTTACTTTGAAAGAATAAAGATGCATAAAAGAAAAGGATAAAGATAGAGAATCCACCAAGAAAGATGAAGTTCCAAAAATAAAACACAACAAGGAGAATCCTTTGACTCTCTCTGTATTACCAAATTATGTCATTAGGCAGGCGAAGACTGTCCAAAGGATATGTAACCGGGAGTGAGCCAGATTTTGAAAAATGGCAAAAGACCCAGATTGGGTACTTTGTTGGCCAAATCCGAAGTATTGAACAAGACAACTGTCCAAGGATTCACAGACATATAAACTGAAATTTTACAAGGTTGATATTAAAGCAACTGAAAAGCTTCATCAAAAGGAAAAGATAAAGTAGATGATAAAAACATTTTGGGGAGAAGCAAATAGAAGATACTAACAACAGATATAAAGTAGCCTGTCATCTCACCATGTTCTTTTCAATATCATGATCTTTCTCATCTACAGGCCCTTGCATCCGATAACTCCCTCTCAAGACTGGTGATATCTAAAAAGCATATCCAAATTACATCAATTGCTATCACCACAAAAAGAGAACGCTTCCAATGCACCTAATAATTATACCAACGTAGCAACAAAACACTCGTAGCAACCAAAAAGAAATGTCATGCCAAAAGAAGCCACAAACCCGACAGGCAAAAGATGGGAATATAGGCAGATGACCTTCACACTTGTCAAATATCATCACCTCAGACATAAATGCAGCCATACATAGATGTACAAACAAATTGGGCTGGAAACGAAATGCTTCAAAGTAAAGCACTATCATGAAATATTAAGGATACCAAATTCAGACAAATTTCCTCATGAAGCAAAACCTTAATAAACTAGTATATAACCAAACAAACCCTAAACCAACTAATACACTGCAATCGCTCATAGAAAATTATGTCATTTCAATCCCAGAACAAAGTTGACAGAAAAAAGAGTTCAAAATCGAAAGCAAAATCAATTAAGACAATTGCAATTAGAAAAAACCAAAAACCCCTCATTTTGAATTTTACATGCCTCCGCTTCGGCAATCGACTCGGTCGCATTGTACAACTCCTCCACAGTACGTTCTCTCCGCTCGGCCATCGCCGCCACAACGATCAATCGGCTGTACAATCAAACGCGAACTCCGAAGAATCTGTAAAATTTCTCTCAGTAATTGCAGAGAAACTTTTACTCTGATTACTAACCAGCAAGTTGTGCCAAAATTTTGGGTTCCAGAGAACAAAGCCAGATGAGCTTCCTACTATATATTATTACAGAGGATCTGATACATATCTTGCCATTTATTACGCGTAAATAAGAATAAATACAGGTAAAATAAAGAATCGTATACCCTGTTTCTCTCTCTACTTTCTCTCTCTATGATCCGAAGATAAAATCGTTGAAATGAGTCTCCGAGAATCAACCTTCGTGTGAGCTAATTGCTCCTCTCTGTCTCTCCCTCCCAAAATTTGCTCTCTCTAAAATGAGGGAAAACTCTCTTTCTCTCTCCACTTTTTTTTTTCTCGCTCCAAAGTAAATTTTTCTTTTTTTTTTTATACATATTCTCTTCCTCTCTCTCTCTCTCTAGACTTTCTCGCCGTTCTCTCTCAAGATTTTCTAGGGAAAATTAGATAAATATTTTTGTATATTTTGTTGTTTTATTATTATTATATATAGTATTAGGCTTTGTATTTTTGTATAAAAGACCATAATTCTGCGGAGGATATAAGCGAATTGAGCGCGCGTGCCAATCTTCTGTACGGTTTTTGTCTACGTGCGTGCGTAAGAATCTGTACTATAAAAACGTGCGAGTTGCGAAGGTTTGGGGTGATTGTACACGTGGGATCATCTAGCGGGGGATCTGTGTTTGGCTTCGGTAGTCGTGTGGGGGTCAAAATCTTCTCTCTACGATCACTTGTTTCAAAAGTTTTGTTCATTTAGAAAAGAGAGACAGCACAACTTGTTCATTGTTCACGAAAAGATATCACAAAAATCAAATTTATAAATTGATATAATTTGTTATGATACAATAAATCCATTTTTCTGATAAGAACAATTTTATAATTTAATGTATTATAATAAATTATATCAATTTGTAAGTTTCTATTTCTTTTTTTATAGTTTTGTGTACAATGGATGTTATCGGATTGGCCTCGCTTATCCCAAAGAGCCCACTTATCTTAGGAACCTGACAATTAAAGTGTGATCGGCCCACAAGCCAACAAAATGAGAAAGGGGCCATGGGCCATGTGGAAATAAAGTAGGTGTGGAATGATGGGATGTCGACATATCTAACATCACCTTGCATACGCATGAAGTGGTAGGACTACATCGTTCTCAATGACAGACACAGAAGACAAAGAGCGATCCCGATACAGCCCCCTGTCCCTAACAAAGTGCAAGGTGCAAACCCTCGTCCCTGACGAAGCGCACAGAAAACGTGTCACAACCCCCAGGAGATTTGCCCGGAACCACACCTCTGCACAACTCATGGAGGGTCAAACCAATCACATAGCTAGCCTGCTTGCATGCCTTGGCTCAAACCATGACACACAGCGGGCGACCGTGGAGGCTACTGACCGCGCGCAAACCATGTGCGCAGGCTTGCGCGTGCCCTTGAGAGTGCATCTAGGCGCATGCATGCGTGCCCCCACACCACCTAGCGAGGCCAGTGGCGTGCCCCTACAGGCACGCCATTCAGCGCACGGCTCCAGCCCGTGTCTTGCAAAGTAGGTTAGTGGCATGCCTCACGGCGTGCCATCCAACGCATGGCTCCAGCCCATGCCTTGCGAAACAGGTCAGTGGCATGCCCACCAAGCATGCCATCCAGCGCATAGCTCCAGCCCATACCTTGCAAACTCAGTGCCTAGGCCACCAGCTTGGGCCATGCCGTGCACCACCATGGCTCACCTCCAGCAAGCCATGCCACCCATGCCGTGCACCACCATGGCTTACCATCAGCAAGCCATGCCACACCACCATGGCTAACTATCAGCAAGCCATGACCGCACCACCTGACCATGGACCAACCCGACCACCATGGGCCATGCATGCCACGACTAGTCTTGGGTCATGACCATTATCTTGTTATTTATTTTATTTGTTTTAATTATTTGTTTTCTAGGGACCTATTGGAAATTTTTAATTTGTTTTACTTATAAATAGGACCTCTTTCATTTGCTTTAGGATCTTTTTGGCAAACTCCGAGAGGGAAGACTATTGTTTGAGAGATCATAAACCGGTGTCTTTGCACTTGGACTTTTTGGGTGCAATTCGTGAATTCCAAAAAGAGAATCACACTATGCAATTCTTTGAATAAGTGTGATTCATCTATCTTGTTCTTTATAACTTGGTGCAATTCGTGAATCCAAGTTGTGTTATTTAATATATGAGGTTTATTCATTACTTGTGCAATCCGTGAATCAAGTATTGGATTTATTGTTTGTTTATGCTTTTGGTTCATTCAAGTTCATTAGTATTTTGCTTTTGTTATTGAGTGTTCTTCATTGTGTTCATGCATGTTCTTCATTGTTCTTGAGGTGTTCATATCATTTTTGCTCATCCAATCCGTCCAAGCCACCAAAATCGCCCAACATAGTGTTTGTCAACTTTCCATAATTGTTGGCTTCATCTTTGTTGCCCTAGCCGACCACCCCATTTGCCAATTAAGGTTCCTATAATTTAGGAACCCTAATTGATCCTCTAATTACTTCCATAGCCGGCCACACACATCACCCCCTCTTCCCAAGATTTTAAGAGAGTTATCTCCAAGATTTTAGGAAAATCATCTTTCAAGATTTTAGGAAACCTCCTAAAATCTCTCAATCACCTAATTCGGCCAACCCTAGTTGAATCACCCCTCACCACTCATCCTCAATCCTAACCATCCATCTTTTATCTTTCAAACCCTAAACTCATCTTCCAAGTGGCGCCTATACTAGCACACACTTGTGCCGTGTGCGCCCATCACCCTTGAACCACACAACTCCTTTCCATTTTTCATCACTTCCATACACCCATCTTAACCTAAACACCTAACCCCACCATATCCAAGTGGACATATTGACCACCATTGCACATGAACCAAGCAAGAGAGGAACAAGGGTTCGGTCATCACAAGGCCACCATTGGCGTGGAGGACTTAGTGTCTCGGGTCTTGACCAAGGACCACAACAAGATGGTCGTACTCACCAACCTGTCATAAGGACTTGGCCTAGGATATGGAGGACCACATCGGCAGGCAGTATAAAAGTCAAGTACTAGTTTAGAATTACAAACTTAGGGGTGGGCAGTGAGGCCCCGCACCCCACTGTACAGCCCCATTCGCCCGCCCCCACATATACGGAGTGGGGGATCTGTACCGCAAAGGCGGGGGGCGGGGGNATCTTCCAAGTGGCGCCTATACTAGCACACACTTGTGCCGTGTGCGCCCATCACCCTTGAACCACACAACTCCTTTCCATTTTTCATCACTTCCATACACCCATCTTAACCTAAACACCTAACCCCACCATATCCAAGTGGACATATTGACCACCATTGCACATGAACCAAGCAAGAGAGGAACAAGGGTTCGGTCATCACAAGGCCACCATTGGCGTGGAGGACTTAGTGTCTCGGGTCTTGACCGAGGACCACAACAAGATGGTCGTACTCACCAACCTGTCATAAGGACTTGGCCTAGGATATGGAGGACCACATCGGCAGGCAGTATAAAAGTCAAGTACTAGTTTAGAATTACAAACTTAGGGGTGGGCAGCGAGGCCCCGCACCCCACTGTACAGCCCCATTCGCCCGCCCCCACATATACGGAGTGGAGGATCTGTACCGCAAAGGCGGGGGGCGGGGGCCCCCTCCCATATAAGAACTCCCAGTGGAGGCGGGGGACGGAGGGGTCTAAGCCCCTCTCTGCCTTGTTTATATATATATTATATAAATTCAACGGCACCGTTTCATTAAGTAGGTTAAGTTCTCCACCCCCCCCCAAAAAAAAAATTCTTCTAAATCTTCTCATCTTCTCGAATACTCTCTCTCAGAATCCTCTCTCCATCTCTCACTCTCAGTCGCACTTGCACCTCTCTCTCGCTCTCATTCTCTCTCTCTCTCTCTCTCTCTCTCTCTCTCTCTCGACGCACGATATCCAAATTCCAGTAGTTCCAGTTCAAGTATCTTCTCTCACCGTCGCAAAGGTAAGACTCCGCAACCCAATTTCTCCATTTTTTGTTTTTTGAGTTTTAATTAGAGATTGGAGGAAGGATGAGTTGAATTGGAGATTGAGGATGAGTGAATTTGTGTGCTGTGGATTCTTAGATTGTGATTGTGCATTTGTATTGTATTTGTGAATTTGTTTGATTTTTATTTTTTATTTTTAGTTTTTAGGGTTCCAATCTGAAACCCTAAATTAATTTAGGATTGAAAACCCTAAATTGTCCCATAAATCAATTTAGGGTTTAAATCCCATTTTATCCCTTTGTTCTTGTTATAATTAAATAAATGTTTTATTTTCTATCTTTCGCGGTGTAATCTATATGTATTCGAATAGGTATGTATGGGCACACAAAGTCAAAGTCAAAGAAATAATATTGAGGGCATGCATGCAGTTGTATTAATTCCATTATTCCAACCCACCTCCTTATATATAATTTGCTAGTTTAATAAATATAATTTTTAATTTTTCTTTTTCAGGTTTTAGTATTGGCAAAAGAACAAAAGTTTATTCTTCATAAATATAAAAATATTATACCTTAATATGTTTAGCATCCCTTTGGGTTTGTCTCTTTTATATATAGTATTCTTTGAGTTCCTTAACTCTGAAACATATGGCAGGTTACTACAGCTTTGAGATAATGAGAGATCAAGGCTTGTCTTTTGTCACTTTCCTTTTGTGTTTATGTCGTGTGTTTGTTTAGAATTAATATGAATAAGGTGCTAGAATTCTAATTAATATATGACATGATAAAAAATGCTAAAATTCATGAGATCAAGCACTTTGCGAATTTGTAGAAGTGGGGATTTGCTGTTTATGAGGTAGAGAATAATATATATATATATATATCTATATATATATATGAGTAATGTTAAATATAAGGTTTGAATGTATAAGTCCTGCGTACTTTCTTTGAAAAAAATAGTATCTGAACTATTAAAAAAATAAATGATTTAGGGGTTTGCATTTTGCATTGTTTATTGTTTATTTGGTGTATTATTATATTTTGTTATGTCTTGTGTTTGATTGCACTTTGTCTTGGATTGCACTTTGAAAATTTTTTATTATGTTGGGGAATCAGGAATATCTTCTCAAAATGATCCAAATTTCAGTGATAGCTCTCCTGCCTCAACCAATACCCATGCCCCAAAACCTAACCCTACTCCAACCCCTACGGGGAGTACACCTTGCCCTGCCCCTAAGCCCACACAAGGTAAGAAACCTATGTCCATAGTTTGGTCCCACCTTACCCAACTAGAGGGTGGTAACCCTAATAACCCACAAGCTAAATGTGATCACTATGGAAAAATATATGGATGTCACTATAGGAAACATGGTACATCCGAGATGAATGTCCATTTAGAGGAACAATGTAAGAAGAGTTCAATATTAAGATCCTTAGTAGAAAAGAGCCAATCTAGACTAGATATTGGATTAAGAAAAATGGCGGATGGGAGTAGTGGGGCAGGAGTCCAACGCTGAAGGGGTATACGAAGTATAATCCCAATGAATGTAGAAGAAAGTTAGCTTGTATGGTTATCATGGACAAGCTACCTTTTCAGTGTGTGGAGGGGTGAGGGTTTCAAGAATTTGTCCAAAAGTTGGAATTGGGATTTACTCTTCCTTCTCACCACACTGTGGTAAAGGATATTAAAAAGATGTACAGAAAAGATAAAGATGTTTTGAGGGGCCAATTGGCGGGTTTGGTAGTTTGTCTCACTACCGATACTTGGATTTCTATCTAAAATATGAATTGCATATATTTGACTGTGCATTTTGTTTATTCTAATTGGATTTTTCACAAAAAGATTATTAAGTTTTGTCAAATCACTGATCACAAGGGTGAGACGATTGGAAAGGCCTTGGAAGCCGCAATAAAGGAATGGGGGTTCGCATGGGTTTTGACTGTTTAGGTTGATAATACCTCGTCTAATGATGTAGTCTTAGGATATCTGAAGGCTTATCTTAGAGGGGCAAATAAGACATTTTTGGGTGGTGAATATTTGCATGTTAGATGTGCTGCACATATTTTGATTTAATTGTGATTGGGGGGTTGAAAGATGTTGATGACTTGGTTGCATGAGTTAGAATGACTATGAAATTTGTGAGGTCTTCTTTTTCTAAATTGGAGAAATTCAAGGTTGCTACGAAAGCTGTAGGCATAACATCGAAGAAGAGTCTTTGTACTGATGTTTCTACTAAATGGAACTCAACATTCTTAATGTTGGAGGCGACCCAAGAATATAAGGTAGCCTTTCAATTATTGGGTTATGAAGACATCCAATATGTCAAATACTTTGATGAGCACAGGGGATTAAGAAAGCCTAATAATGATGATTGGGTGGTAGTTTCTACTTTTATTGATTTTTTAAGACTTTTTTATGATGTTACATTGACTATATATAGTTCTTTGTACCCTACATCCCATAGATTTTGTCAACAAATATGTAGGGTAAAAGATTAATTAGAAGACATGCGTAAGGGTTCCAATGAAAGGATGAGGGGATGGCATTGACCACGAAAGTCAAATATGACAAGTATTGGAGAGATTTGACTAGAATGAATATTTTGTTATATGTGGTTGTTATTCTTGAACCCCGTCTGAAAGCTTCAGGTATGCTATATGGTTTGGGACTTGCACACGATCAGGCATGGGTTGATCTTATTGGTGAAATGGCCTGAGATATCCTGGCTAAATTGTATGATGAGTTTAATGCAATTAAGGGTGGAATTGCATCTAAGACACCTACACCTACCCAACGCCTCCTACAGACACCTTGACCAGGCCTCGTACAAAGAAGCGTAGAATGCTGTGGACTAAGACCCTCGCATAGAATCCCACACTAGTCCATCAATCTATAGAGGTGGTTTCGGAGTTAGACAACTATTTTTCAGGGGATATGGTCCAAGATGATGATGATGATTTCGATATATTATGATGGTGGAAGGCTGCAACAAAGAAATATCTTATCATTTTTTAGATTGCCCACTATATTTTGGCCATCTCTATTAGCACCGTTGCCTCAAAGTCAGCTTTTAGTACCGGAGGGCGCATATTGAATTCTTTTCGTAGTTCATGGTCTCCTACAACTGTGGAAGCATTGATATGCACACATAGTTGGACGATGGGAAATGATATTCATGTTCTGGATGTTTTAGATTTTAGAGAGACCGATAAGGAGGAGAGTGGTGATCAATTTGGATCTAGACCACCTGAAAATTGTTTGTTTTTATTATTTTGATTTATTTATCTTCATTTCGATTTCATTGACAGTAATTTTAGTATTAATTATTGTAGCAACACATGAGACGACGTTTACCTCCGCTGCAATATGAATATGTGCTCAAGCCCGAGCCACTCCAAATGTAACAGTCAAAGACAACACACAGCTCTCTCTTTAGAATATTCAAATTTGAATAATTTGTTTATATTATATATTCAATGATTTGTAATGTTGATATAATGTCCCTTGGACATTTTTATGTTTATAATTTTGTGATTGTTTAGCCTTTTAATTTCCTAATAGCTTAGTTATTATTATTAATTTATTAGGTATTAAACTAGTAGTCTGTAGTAGTATTTCATTTGCTCTAAATTAGTAAATTTGTATCATGTATATATTATTTAATATATTTTTATTTATTTATGTAAATTTTTTTTAATCTGGTTTTTAAACTTTTTTTTTTTTTTTTACTTATAATTTTATGGGCCCAAAATGGCCTAGAAGTTGTTTCTGGGCCTAAAAGAAAGCTTCTGGGCCATTTTAGGCCCAGTAGGGGTTAGGGGGGCAAACGGATTGCCCTCCAACCCGCACCCCGTTATGCGAGTAACTGGAATTTCCACTACCTCGTTAAAAGAAAGGAAAAATTTTTACTATATACGTACGGTAGGAATTTGCGAGGTAATTGGAATGGATGTTTACATCCCCTACCGAGCTGGGCCTGACTTATCCCAAGGAGCCCACTTATCCCAAGAACCCCAGAAACCAAAATGTGATTGGTCCACAAGCCAGAAAAAGGAGAAAGAGGCCCAGGACCCATGCTAAAAGAGAGTGGACATGGAATGATGAGATATCGACATTTTTGACATCACCTTGCACATGCACGTAGTGGTAGGGCCACGCCGTTCTCAAGGACAGACATGGAAGATGGAAATGGATCCTAGTATGACCCCTTGTCCATGGTAAAGCTCATCGAAGGTGGCCGCACTCACCAACCTTCCACGAGGATGTGGCCTGGGGAGGCCACGCCACATTAAAGACGACAATATGGTACCACATACGAAAGTTAGGCACCTCTAACAGTGGATACGAAGGACCATCTTGGTAGGCAATGATTACGCCCAAACTATTATGTGGTATTATAGTATAGTTCAGGGTGTCGATCCACAGGGAGTCAAAAGAAACACTACAAGACACAAGCTTAAAGGAAAAAATTAAATGGCAATATGACTAGAATCTAAAAATTCTACATAAAGCAAGTAATTAAAATAAGATTAGAGTACAGATAAAAAGGTAAGTAAAGCTTCGGGCTTTAATCAATAGGATCCAATACTCTGACTTTTTCAATCCAATTATATACACAATTAAGAATTATAACATCAAATTCCTAATTAGAAGATATGATATTTTGTTCATCTACTTTCTCAAATTTAATTCTAGAATCTCTTCTCTTCTTTACAAACCACAGTTTTCATATATAAAAATAAATATTAGATCTAACGACGCCACTATGTTCACAAATAATAGTGCAGGAATAGATCACATCAATAACATGAAAAGCAACCAATTAAGTCACAATCATATATTCATAATTCTATAGCTCAACGAAAAACCATAGTAAAATTTAATATAATTATCTCAAACTTATAAAAATCCAAAAAAAAAAAAATAGAGAATTCAATCATATAATCTTAAAACAATAAAACTTAATCTATGAATTGAAATAAAGTCAAAATATTAATCAATCAATCTCTACCCTAGGATTTACCCAAGATTTAGTTCTGCATGGGAGAACTCAAAAGGTACAAAATTAAAATATTTTCTTTTCATATATGTCTCTTGTGCCTCTCCTCCCCTCCAATTTCATGCCAATGCTATTCTTATATAGGATAGAAAAGAAATCCTAATATTTTCCTCATTCCCATTTGAAAAAGCGCCTAACTTTTAGGATACAACTTGGCAGCCATGTACACACTCCAAGAGTCAAAATTTAGAAATCCTTATTAGACACAAATTTATAGCCCTTTAAGATAGCTTTCCAATGCATTAAGAATAGAATCAATTTGATACGTGAGTGAAAAGTTACAATTAAAATACTAAAGTATGTCCAGGCTATCTCCTAAAAAATTTCAGACTTAGACTTCTTGCAGTTTTCTTTTGTATTTTTTTCTTTTTTTTCTTGATCCAAATTGCTCTCAAAACCCATCATTATCCTTATTTTAAGAGTCCTACACTCATTGAAAGTTCTTAGGTTGTTCCAACGTCTTGCCCGGTACTTAGTCATCCTTTGAATTTGATTGGGCTTTGACTTGCTCTTTTATAAATTCTGAAATTAAACATAAAGATTTGTTTATGAGTATTCTAAAGTAAATAGAAACTCAATTCAAGAATACACATTAATTTCTATTATTTCTATTCACATTTTAGCATTTTAGTCCAATAATTGTGTATTTAGTGTGCACTTTCATACACTCATCAGGCAATATAAAAATGGAGCACCAGGTTAGAATTATGAACTTACAATCTCTCATACGCTGAAATTCTCTCTAAGAGCTGGAAACTAACTTAGGCATCGAGGGTGTGTCATCAACCCCGAGTCCTCACTTTCCTTTTGTGTCAGATGGTTGAGACTGATCATGACCAATGTGCAAAACACGTCGTCAATAGTTTGTGAACCTAGTACTTCTCAAATGTTAATTAAAAAAAAAAACAACATTAGTATTATGATGCTCATACCATATATGTCTAATTTGATAGTTAATGAGAAACATAAACACCAATGGATCCTTTTATGGTAATAAATGATCAACTAAACGTTGTGTTAAATCGCTAATTTTTTTGTGTATTATAAGGTTAAGTATTTCTTATACTATAAATTGTGTGTTTAAATTGGGATATAGACGTTGTATATATCAAATAGAATTGTAAAGTAATAATTTTGATAATTCAATATGCTATACATTACATCATATAAGGCCGATGGTTGGAGGACAATTATAGTACCTTGGCCAAATAAATTCTTATATTATATATAATGAGCAATATTAGATATATTTTTGATAAGTGTAATTTTAACATAATTTTTTATTACCCTTTTACTTATTACAAGTGTTAGTTTTAATTTAATTCTATTTATTTTATTTTATTTTCATTTGTTTTTCTTTATTTTCTAATTTTTGAAGGAACGAGAATATTCAATGCAAAAGGAGAGTATTTTGGTACAAAAGAAGAGACTACGAATCCAGACCAACGAGAAGCGACAAGATCTTATGAGAGCCGAGAAGATTTGGCGAGTAGCCTTGTCTTGTGGGTAGCAAAGAGACTTATCCAGACTAGACGACAAGGATTGGTGACAAGAGTTAGGTGATGAGCGAGATGTTTTAAATGACTAATGTAAGCAACCAACCTTAAACGACACATCTTGGGCGATGACTAGCCGGGACGAGGAGACTTATAGCTCGGTATATCATCCCAGTCAAGAATATTTTATCCCAGTCGGGAGCCTATCATCTCGGTCACTAGCCAAGGAGACTATGAATGCTTAGCGCGCACGGCATCTACCCAGTGGAACCCTTCCAAGTTTCGCAATCAATATGCTAACAACCAAATCCTCTCGAGCTCCGTAAATCAAGTCGCTTATCACTGAATCTTCCATTTTTTATAATTCCATTATTTTTGGGATATTTTTCTCTTTTGTTAATATTTATATTTAGAAAATATTTTCTAGATCTTTAGGCTAGATTGTAGCCGTAAGTCTCTAATTTCATTTTGTCAACTTTAATAACTATTTAATCTTTAGGCTTGTGGGATGAATTAAGGAGGGGTCAGAGCGTCTTAGTCCAGAATCCGACATCCATTTCTTAGTTTAGTTTTTATTCTTTATTTTTCTAAGGAGAAGGTGGATGTGGAGAGTAGAGGCATGAGCCACATGCTTCATCAACTGACTCCAATGAAGAACATTAGTTTTATTCTTTTTCTTTTCAATTTTATTATGAGCTAATTTTATTTTCTAGAGTTTTGATGTAGTCTAGTTTTGAACATACAATATATTCCAAGTTATTTTATTTTCAATATTTCCATGTTTGAGTGTTTATTCCTTGTTCTTAATCCTTGCAATTTTCTTGCCAATTATTGTTCAATCTATTGAATCGCAATGAGACTGAGTGGTGGTTTGTGATTAGAGTTTTAGGATTAAGCACTATTAATTAGCAAAATTAAAAATACTTTATTGCAATTAGTGTGATTTTCAAATAAAATTCAAAGAATTTAATTAGTTTCCAATTAGTTAAATTCACATAGAGATATGATGGGTTATTAGTTGGAGATATTTTTAATATTATTCGAGAAAATATATTGAATAGTTAAGGAATTTTTATCATCAACTTGAAAATTTTAGAATTTTATAACGAGGAAGAATAAATTGTGTGAGATTTACTAGGTGAAATTAAACAGTCTAGATCTATTCTTATTATATTTACAATCTTAGAGTTTATGCTCTTTTATTCTTAAATTTATTTTTGTCAAGTATTTCAATTTAATTTAGATAGTAGAATCTTTCCTTTTTTTGGGTTTTCTAAATAGTAATTAATTTAGTAAATTATTTCAGTACTCAATAACAAAAATTAATCTTGGCGGGTTCGACATCCGTTTTCTTTAAAATACTTTACTACTTGTTACGATTCTGTGCACTTGCAGATATTTTCACACAAACAAATTTTAAGATGAGTAAGTCTCACACACTTCAATTGAAAGAAAGTATGACCTACTACTAAAGATAAGTTATTTTTAAGTGAATCTCAGATTTTCCTCATTTTTTTATGAGTATATGAGATTTGTTCAACATAAAACTGTACAAATCATTTCTCTATTATAGTTAAGTAGTTATGTGTATTTTGAATCAAGATATAGCTAGTAGTTGTATATATGTCAAGTAGAAATTATATTGTAAAGCAATAAGCTTGACATATGATTTAATATGAAGAGACAACTTCGTTAATATGTTATACATTCCACTGATTAGAATAAGTTTCTTGTCTTCATGTGTCATGCATGCATGCATGTTCATGTTTAATTTGGTTTTGATGTTATACCGTATCAACTAATGCTACTGGTGCATGCATGTTGCAATCTAGGGAGAAGTGTGTCCTCCTTAATTCGATCGTGATGTTTGGGGCCCGCGGCCAGCTCCAGCTCTAGCTCTAGCTAGCCAGCATATAAATTGAACCATGCATGCACTATGATCATACGATAAGTAATACATGATATTCACAAAGGTGCGATCCATCAAGGAGTTCTTGTAGATCTAACAACAAATGTGTAGTATAAAGTTGGTGGGTAGAATATTTTTACTCAGATGGCCCAGCTGCGTGAAGACCCACGATCCACTTCCTCCTATATGGCCCATGATGGCCTAATCACAATAAGTCTTCGGTTAAGCTTCCGTCTGCTTCCTTTCCTCTTAACAATTATGCACTTTATGTGACGCCCCCAAATTCCGCTTGGGATTGAACGGACATTTGAAGCGTCGAGACATGCAACACAAGGTTACCTGCCCCCGTTCATGACATATAAGATGCAATGTTCCTAACATGCATCTAACATTATGCAATATTCGCAGCGGATAATCTTTTTCTTTAGCAATACTATGCACCAACTA
Source organism: Carya cathayensis (assembly GCA_011037825.1). NCBI lineage: Eukaryota > Viridiplantae > Streptophyta > Magnoliopsida > Fagales > Juglandaceae > Carya > Carya cathayensis. Next base: position 206,648 of record QGSO01000660.1, read on the forward strand.
AATATATCCCAAATACTTGAAACATAATTCATACATAAAGGCATACTAAAAAGCCGTGATCACCACACTAGTCTAAAATGGTTGTGATCAAAAGAATACTTGAGATACAACTCCAAAAGTACAAGTATTAACCTAAGTTAAATACTATACCATCATCAACATCGCACCGTGGCCTAGTCGACCGTATTCAGTTGGTCAGATTCCAATTCTCCTTTGGGTCCTGTAACAAGATCTACCATTCGGGGGGAATGGTAGTTGGGACTACCACAGTGAGATTTGATTACAAATCTCAGTAAGTTAACATAAAACTTATACACAGGTTAAAAATGCATGCATGGCAGTAAAAGCATAAATGCATAATTATAGTCATACATAAACATAGTATAACTTGACATATAGCATGACTTAACCAGAACTTAAGCGTGAACTGAACTTGACTTAACATGGCATGAACTTAAGCTTAAAACATAACATGAACAATCAACATAACATGAACGTGAAACATAACATGGACATGAACATAACATAACATGAACGTGAGCTTGAACGTATCATAAACGTGAACATAACATGATGTGAACATGAACTTGGAACATAACATGAACATGAACATAACATGTACGTGAGCATAACATAACATGAACTTGATCTGAAACTTGACTTAACATAAACTTGGAATCTTATTTAATTGTCTTGATTAATAACGTGCATTAATACGTACTCCACAGTTGTTGTGGCCCCACGTATTCAAGTAACATAAAACATAATACGTACTCCACAGTTGTTGTGGCCCCACGTATTCTACATGTCACAATTGCTGTGTCTCATGTAGTGTATGCTCCACAGTTGTTGTGGCCCCATACTTCATGCTCCACAGTTGTTGTGGCCCCATGAATTCACATAACATAAAATATAATACGTACTCCACAGTTGTTGTGGCCCCACGTATTCTACATGTCACAATTGCTGTGTCTCATGTAGTGTATGCTCCACAGTTGTTGTGGCCCCATACTTCATGTAACATAAAATATAATACGTACTCCACAGTTGTTGTGGCCCCACGCATTATAAGTAACATAAATATAATACGTACTCCACAGTTGTTGTGGCCCCACGCATTATAAGTAACATAACATAAATATAATACGTACTCCACAGTTGTTGTGGCCCCACGCATTATAAGTAACATAAATATAATACGTACTCCACAGTTGTTGTGGCCCCACGCATTATAAGTAACATAACATAAGATATAATACGTACTCCACAGTTGTTGTGGCCCCACGCATTATAAATAACATAACATAGATATAATACGTACTCCACAGTTGTTGTGGCCCCACGCATTATAAGTAACATAACATAAATATAATACGTACTCCACAGTTGTTGTGGCCCCACGCATTATAAGTAACATAAATATAATACGTACTCCACAGTTGTTGTGGCCCCACGCATTATAAGTAACATAACATAAGATATAATACGTACTCCACAGTTGTTGTGGCCCCACGCATTATAAATAACATAACATAGATATAATACGTACTCCACAGTTGTTGTGGCCCCACGCATTATAAGTAACATAACATAAATATAATACGTACTCCACAGTTGTTGTGGCCCCACGCATTATAAGTAACATAAATATAATACGTACTCCACAGTTGTTGTGGCCCCACGCATTATAAGTAACATAACATAAGATATAATACGTACTCCACAGTTGTTGTGGCCCCACGCATTATAAATAACATAACATAAATATAATACGTACTCCACAGTTGTTGTGGCCCCACGCATTATAAGTAACATAACATAAATATAATACGTACTCCACAGTTGTTGTGGCCCCACGCATTATAAGTAACATAAATATAATACGTACTCCACAGTTGTTGTGGCCCCACGCATTATAAGTAACATAACATAAGATATAATACGTACTCCACAGTTGTTGTGGCCCCACGCATTATAAATAACATAACATAAATATAATACGTACTCCACAGTTGTTGTGGCCCCACGCATTATAAGTAACATAACATAAATATAATACGTACTCCACAGTTGTTGTGGCCCCACGCATTATAAGTAACATAAATATAATACGTACTCCACAGTTGTTGTGGCCCCACGCATTATAAGTAACATAACATAAAATATAATACGTACTCCACAGTTGTTGTGGCCCCACGCATTATAAATAACATAAAATATAATACGTACTCCACAGTTGTTGTGGCCCCACGCATTATAAATAACATAACATAAATATAATACGTACTCCACAGTTGTTGTGGCCCCACGCATTATAAGTAACATAAATATAATACGTACTCCACAGTTGTTGTGGCCCCACGCATTATAAGTAACATAAAATATAATACGTACTCCACAGTTGTTGTGGCCCCACGCATTATAAATAACATAAAATATAATACGTACTCCACAGTTGTTGTGGCCCCACGCATTATAAATAACATAAATATAATACGTACTCCACAGTTGTTGTGGCCCCACGCATTATTATAACATAACATGTCTTATCTTTCTTAATGCATGTGATATTATTTAATATCATATACTTTTCTAACATGGCGTATACTTGTAAATGGCATAATATGATTTAATCATAAACATTTCATGGCATACATGTATCATATGGCATACTTAACATGGCATACTTATAACATACATCATTGTATGACAGAAAAGATTATGTAACAGATAATTATTCATGAGAGATTAAATCATACGTAACAGATAAACATGTAATGACATAGCATGACATGGCATATACGATAACATACATACATAAATTGTAGTTCTCTTACCCATCACACATACACAATAAACTGATAGTAAGTTAGAGGCTAACTTACCTCGATCGTCGCGTTCTATGAGAATAGAGCGCGAGACACGAGGAACTGCACAACAGCTGGAAGAGGAACACTCAAGTCCTTAAGATTTTCACTTCTGAACTCAATTGCCATATTGTAAGCACTTGCAACACCACGGCCAACTTGAGGTTTCACTATACTCGGAAGAGATAAATTGACTTCAGAAAGCCTTTGCACTAAAACAAGTTCATTAAAATTATCAATAACAACCAAACAAACAACTCATTTCTCAATCCATATACTCTTAGCCATAGTCAACCACAAGATGACACCAGTCACCCCGGACTATAATCCATATCATCACTGCTTCGGGACACTGTCATACAGTTTCCCAACACTACACCATACGCTCCACACTTCTCTGCTACGCCATCCAACCCTTCGTGACACGCCATCCGGTGTATCACGACTTAGTACAGAGTACACTCACGTGAACTCTCTTCCATTCACACTACAAAACCCATCACTGCGATACACGTCTCACGGTGCATCGCTACGCGACACGGAGTACGCGCTACGCGTACTTCCTTCGCTACAACACTCATCAACACGATGCACATCACACGATGCATCGCCATACAACACGGAGTACACTACATGCGTACTCCCTTCCTTCTACGACACACATCACTACAGCGCACGTCGCGCGGCGCGTCGCTGCATTACACAGAATACGCTACACGCGTATTCTCTTCACACAACCCGCCGTATCACATCTACGGCATCCATCTCACGCCTATACTTCACAGCACAGTCCACAAAATACACAATCAAACTCAACACTTCACAACCACACTTCGCTTCACAACTACGCAACGAACTCCACAAATACAACTACACAATTCACAAACCAACCAACTAACTATTTTAAACGTAAAATAACTAGAGATAGAGGGTTATACCATCGACGGGATAACACGTGCGTCGCTCGCTACTCGTCACGAACATGCGTCAGAAGAACGTACGTGGCGGTAACATCGCGTACGGTGGCTGTCCACCACACAAAGTGGTAGTTTGGGTTTGAGAAAGGCTAGGCGTGGTCTTGGAAGACTCACGGTCGCCTCGTGGTGGTCAAAGGTGACGGAGCACGGCGGCATCACGCCGTGAACAGTAAATCCGAACGGTGAGCGGAAACGCGAGGTAGCGAAAATTCATAGAACTTCATGGCAAGCTAGGGATAGGTAGATGAACATGTGGTGGAGCTGTGGTAGCGAGGTGGTGGTCGGACGGTGGCTAACGGCGGCGGATCGGCCGTTTGAAACCATTTTTGGCCTTGGAGAGTGTAGGAGAGTGAGGGCTCTACGAAGCTCCGTTGGTCATGAAATTTCTTGGGGAGGTTCATGAGGATGAGAGGAACAAGATGGTGGTGGTGAAACACCACGGGTGGCCGTGTACGGCGGCGCACGGTGGTGAAACCGAACGGGTGTTTTTAAGAAACCCATATGTGAAAAGTGAGAGTTTGGGAAAAAGAAAGACATGGGGAGGAAGCCCTTGATGAGGTGAGTCCAATGGTGGTGCTTGGTGGTTGATTTGGCCGTGTATGGTGGTCCAAAAATGAGAAAAACCCCTAGAGACCCATATCTTTGAAGGGAGAAAGAGAGAGAGTGAGAAGTCGGTTTAGTACACCACCGGCATGGTTGGAGTCGCCGGAGGGAGAGGAAGAGGCCGGAGTGGGAGGTGGGGTCCGGCGGCCGGAGGTGGCGCCGGCTGGAGCTTCAACACGAACGGCTATGGAGGAGCTTCAATCCGTCGGCCACGAGAGAGAGAGGGAGAGAAAAAGAAAGAAAAAGAAAAAAGAAAAAAAGAAAAAGTGAAGAGAAAAAGGTAGGGCCAGAGTATAACGCTTCAATCCTACATTTCGGGATCCTCAAATAAACCAACAGTGAGTTAAAACACTGATTAAAAACGCTTAAATGTTTTATTTTAAATAAAACACTTTAAATAAAACACTACGATGAATTAAGGTAGAATATTATTTTATAAACTAAAATTTATAAAATAATATTTTCTTCATCATTATATAAAATGATAAAGTATCATTAATTAATCAAAGTGCATAAAACACTTAAATTTAAATAAGAATTTTCAACGTAAAATTAAACCTCTTAATATCTTAAAACCATTAAAATATTTAATCTAAATAATTATCTACAATTATAATATTTTCAGAGCTCACTAAAATATTATAATTGTGCTACTTTAAAAACAAGCTTATCTAATACTTTGAAATTCGATGGATAAGATCCGGGAAAACGCCAACGAGGTACAACGCTTAGGATAAAACTGTTCATAATTTTACAGCTGTCGGTGAAGAACAAATTACGTGATTTACGGAAAAGATAATCTATACGCGTGATTCCAGATGAGGGTAAAGACGAGAGAGATGGTGACTGCTGTCGGGAAAAAAATCCAAAACTGATAATTTTAGCGGGCTGTTACACTTTAACACTTCTGCACATCCTTTACTCACCCGTACACTCCATGCCCTAAGTCCTCTTCCATTTGCTTCACTCCCTTCTCAGTTGTGTAACAGAGACTCCGCAGGCTGAGGATTGAATAGGCTCGAGGGAAGAGCGTGTGTGGAACCAAGAATTTAGATGAGGATGGGGGTAGCGAATCAAAGATTGTTGTTGTTAATGGTCGTCTTGTGCTGGTTGCTTTTCCTGCAGGAAAGGCCAGAAAAGCATGGCTCAGTGGGTGGGTTCTTTAGTAATTTTCCTTTTATTTTTGTAGGCGTGTTTACAGAAGGGCGCATCGCGTTCAGCCACCTTATTCTCTATAATTTGTTCCACGACAGAGGATCATGGGGCCCAGAGCTGAATTTGTATGTTACACCATAAATATATAGGCTTGAGCCTCACCGAACGTATTATTCTCTCCAGGCCTTGATCTCCTCACTTGCCGGAGTAGCTGAGACTAAAGTTTTCACTCTCATGTATAATTTTTTAGGCCTACGTCATGAATACAATATGTTTATCCATTTATTGTCTTCTTTCTAATATCTGCTTTATAAGATATTCTTTTAGGTGCAATATGGATAATGTATTGAGATGCGATGAGTTGAAATGAAAATGAAAATTTGAATAAAATCTTATTAAAATATTATTTTTAAATATTATTATTATTTTAGAATATGAAAAAATTAAATTATTTATTATATTTTATATGAAAATTTGAAAAAATTATAATGATGAAATAAGATGATATAAAATGAGATAAGATGAAATACTTCTTGAATACAAATGAAACATTAATAAAATTGACATTATATAGATTGAATCATGAAGATTAAAGCCTGGTGGCATGCTCCGTCTAAGATTTAAGGTTTGAATTCTCTCGATTGCAAATAATTTCTAGGAGCCATTAAACTGAAAGATCATATTCGGATTAATCAGAACGCCGTTCTCGAACATCGGTGTGAATGAAAGAAAATCTAATATTGTGAATTTGTTTTAGTGTGTCACACAAACGCAGAATCCATTCACGTACACATGGTTTCTATACTTGTTTGCAAGTTTGAAACTGCCTTTTCGGCTATTAATTAGGTCTACCAACACAAATTAATTATGTTGGTCAAAGTGACTCACTAACAACCCTGTCTAGTGGTCCTCGAATTGCCTTATTGATTACTTTGTTAATGTTTGGGTGGTTTACAAGTTCACACCAATGTTGCAATATCTTTGAAGTTGATTTTTTTTTTTTTAATATCCATACAACAAGCCTTTAAATTAGTGATAATTCATATTCTCGCCCTAATAATATATTATTAGAATCTGTACAAAATCTTGTATTAAATGTTATAGAAATCACATGACCTGTTTATAGAAAATTGAGTTTGTCTTCATCACTTGCTTTCGGTCATTTTTTCTCACATTTCGTAAAATAGATTACCATGAGTGCTATTAAGGACATGTTTCGTATCACCATCGACGAACTCAAGTAACCTGCACCAAAAGAAGCGTAGGGACTTGGTGTGTTTCGAATACTTTCAATGCCTAAATTAGTGTTTATGATAGAGAAGTATGAAATCACTAGGATTGTAAAAGTTACCTTGAATCAGCAGTCAATGCCAATTATATAGACGCTTACTTGACCGCTAAGATTCATATAACTAAATCATCTTCTTTGATGATTTTGGATGTTCTGAATATCATGTCTTATGTAGGCGATAACTATAGAATGAAACATCACCATGGGCGAGTATCTCAGATGTCTATCATTTTTAGGAAGGTCTGGAATTTCCTCAACAGTTACATCATTAATCTGCAATTAATACGGTTTGAGTTTATCGATGATATCTTCATGGGGTTATATGATTTGGTCCCTTATTCTTCATTTGTTGGGCTTATGGTATTGTATTGCATTCTTGGGCCTTTGTAAGATGGATCGGGCCTTGTCCGATTGGGGAGATCTCTGTCCCTCCAAGTGTTTTCATAATTATTTTGACATTTACATGACACTTGACAAGCACTATTGTAATGCCTCCATTTTCTATTTTCTACGTTTAAAAAATTTAGAAAAAATACACATAAAATCCCTCAAAGCATTGTACATTTTAGGCTCATAGTCTAAACTATCAATTTTGACAATCGCCCTCCCAAATTACCAAAAAAGTCATAATGAATCCGCTTTTTCCAAATTATCCCTAACAATTTTTGAAAGGACAATATGATTCTATAATTAAAAAAATTAGGACGGAACAAAAGCAAAACGTTACTCAAAATAGAAAAACTATCAATTTTTTTATTTATTTTATTATTTTAATCTCAAATTAAGGGTATTTATGTCAAGTTTTTATATTGAGGTATATTGAGGTATATTGAATTTTTTTGATAATTTTGGGGAGTGATAATCGATATCAATAAACTTAGAAGATGAGTGCAACATATACTATAGTTTGAGGGGATTACACAATTGTTTTCAAAAACTTAAGTTGGCTATGAAAAGTAAGATCTTCATTTATATTGTTGTCATCGAAATTTAGTATCAATGCTTATTGTAGTTTCAACTTCAACTTGTGCACTTTAATCCATAAATATTTGAATGTTTTCACTAGAAATTTTATGTAAATAGAATTGTGCTTACCCTCGTGATTCAGGATGTATATCTACACTGGATTTTTTTCGATCTGGTCTGGAACCCAAAAATCCTACTGAATTCGAGCGAATAACTACCCGGATTCAGTTACATATGTTATTTAACTAGTTATTCGTAACCAGGTAATTTTAAAAAAAAATATTTTTGTTTCAAAATGATGTCATCTTGCAAACGATGTCGTTTTCGTACATGCAAGATGCAATCATTTTATATGTACAAAAACTAGCGTTAAAATCGGATACCGGCTATAATTTGAGTATCTAGTTCACCCACCTGGGTTGTAACCGGTTTTACTCGGATGGGTATTTGTCTGGTTTTAAAACTTGAGTACGGGTCCATATACTCTTGGATAAGGGTGGGCTACTCTAATGAAGTTGGAATGCCCATCTCCGACATCGACTGGGGTCGGAGGTCAAAATGTGTTCCAACTCTGACTCTGATTGGAATTGGAGTTAGGAAGTCAAAGCTCAAAGCTTCAATCAAAGTTGATTTAATGTAAATAAAAAAAAATATTATAAGAAAAAACAAAATAATGTCAAAAATTAAATAAAAAATCTAAAATACTGTAACAAAAATAAGTTAAAAAGCTAAAATTTAAATATAATGACTAAACACAATACAAAAATAGGTGATTTAATGAGTGCAAATGATAAGCTTAAATTTAAGACTACAAATTTGCAATAATTTAAATTTACAACATTAAAATATAAATAATATTCCCCGTGTCAGTCTTGACAGTCCATGCATTTGAGTCGATAACTCGATAGTGATTTCCAATTTTCCTACATGAAGTTTTCTTGATTAGATGCACTATATTTTCTTTAGTCATTTAATTATAGATTTCTAAACCATCAGCCAAGTGATATATGATAAAAAATAGTACACATTATGAACTCATCTCCACCTCTAACAATGATGAGTTTTGCATTATGGTAATCATGGTATTGAGTTTCTCACCAATAAAGGGTCATTCCATGGTGAGTCCATTTTAGTCATCCACAATTAGTCTGAGGTTCATAGCTAGGTCGACAAAATCATATAAATTATAAATTAAATAATGAAAACATTAAAATTATGTAAATAATCATTTAAAATCATAAAGTTACTTTATTCAAACCTATAGCTCTCGACATCAACGATATCTCTCCAATGGGCATTGAACTTAACTAGTTCTGTGTGCAAATGAGGGTCTCGACGGTGGTCGAAGATAATGAATTTCGATAAGCATCCAAGACACGACCTCCAGTGCTAAACGCTAACTCAGAGGCAATCGTAGTGATAAGAATAACTAGTACATTCTTGGCTATTCGGGAAATGACTGGAAACTTGCCAAAATTTACCTTCTACCAAGTTAATATCTAGAGTTTTTTACTAGGTACCTCAACATCTTCTATAAACTAACGCTCAACCTCAAACTTACACTTCATAATATTCATCGATGCATGGTTTTGATGAAACCATCCTAGCATAAAAACATTTGAACTTTGTGCATATGTGTCATCCCAGGAAAATGTCGAGCCAGTCAGGTGTGAGGAGCTACCACCTTCAGTAGAGGACTGACCACTATTGTTGTAATAACTATATAAATCATCAATATCACATTTAAACGATCTAATAAACTGATCAGCGTCCTCATCATTGAGGACATCCCTAATTCAAAATTCTACAATTGCCAACTTATATATGGGGTCAAGGATCACAGCAACAAATAAAAATTTATTTATCTTCTCCACATCCCCCAATATTTAATATATTTATATTCCATCCTCATAGCCATTGCATTCAACAAACTCATACTATCAGCAAAACTACATTGCAAGTGGTCATAAAGCTCCAAGAACTCCTTGAAATACATGTTCGAAGTAGGATATTTTGTCCCAGATATCTGCATAGTTATGTCATAAAATAATTTCAAAAATTGAACAAAATACCTTACATTGGCCCAATCAAATGTGTTCGAGGCACGAACCCCCTTCTCCTCCCAATTGACTCCAACAGAGCATACCTCATGCCCCCATCCTCGACCTCCATCCGCTCGAATGCTTTGGTACTTTTGTGCTACATCCAACATCATGTATGTAAAGTTCTATCGAGTTGGAACATCTAGTTGTAGCATACTGGAAGATGAGATTTCAAGTTGTTCGGCTACTGCCTTAAACTGGCGGAGATGTTGGGGGGAAGCCCTCACATATCTAACAAGGTTCCACACTTTAGTAATGGAATTATCAACTTCCTTCAACCCCTCAGAAACTATGAGGTTGATGATATGGGTACAACATTGAACATGGATAAACAGGTGCTCACGAATGATATCCTCTTTTACCGTCATATTCAACTTGAACAAATCAATGACAGTGTCATTCGCACTGGCATTGTTAACCGTAATACAAAACACTTTTCTAATCCCACAATCCTTTATACATTCATTCATCATTTGCCAATAGATGAACCCTTGTGATTAACAATTTCTTTGAATCTGATAATTCGCTTATGCAACGTCCACTCACAATCAATAAGGTAGGCTATGATACACATGTAGCCCACATTCTATATGGAGGTCCATGTATCGGTTGTAAATGACACTCTCTTTCAGTTCTGACAAAAATTTCCTTCATCCTCCTTGGCATGCCTCTTCAAAAAATCGCGCATCACAGTATATTGTGAAGGCATGAGAAATCGTGGCTCTAAAGTATATACAAATTTGCGGAAGCTTTCTTTATCAACTGTGGTAAAAGGCATATCATCAGTGATGATCATCCCTGCAAAAGCATCCCTCAACATCTTCTCACTGTATTGAGGGATTTATAGCTTCTTAATCTACATGCCATCAATGGCCGTAGAAATTTTTTAACTCAACTTCATCTAATCAGTTACTACCAGCTCTTTGTATATCTTATACCACTGGCAATCTTTAAGATGTGCTATTAATACTGACTTGCCTTGCTTTTTCAAATGACAACTGAATAGTTGCCCATAGTAGTGATATCAAGCCTACGGATTCTTACAATCACCAGGAACTTTGGTGAAAAATTTCCACGTCCACGACCTTTTTTTACTTGGTCGTGCTGGTCGATCGGCCTCAACATTCATCAACTCCTCTTCCTCATTAAGCATATTAACATCTTCTATATCTATTGGGACTCAACTACTTACACAGGAGGTAGTTGCTCTAGATGGGAGTCTAGGGCCCGAAGTACCTGTCGGTGATGCCAACGGTTGTGCGTCATCCTATTGTGAAGAATCACGACGAGATGGTATAGCATCCATAATTCACTATGCAATAATCTGAAACAATTAATAATTAACCGTCATTTAACATGTTATGAAGCATATCTACAAATCAGAAACACATTGATAAGGAAAACTATGTGTCTAGTTGTGTTTGTGGTTTTAAAAATAAATAAAACACAAAAAACCTAAATGTCCACTTGAGCCACACTCAAGCGACGGCTCGAGCAAACAATCTATGTGATGTTCGATCAAGTCATACTTGAGCGAAGGGTCAAGCAAACAACTTGTGTGATGCTCGCTCGAGCCACACTTGACCAAACAAAAAATCTCCCGATTCTTAAATTTAACTACTTAAAAATCAAAATCATTGAAATGCAAACAATAAATCATACATATTTCACAAATTTCAAACCACAATGTGTCAATCAAATGATTTTGAAAACCTAAAATTTTACAAAAAAAATTGAGTGAGTGAGTGAGTGGCTTACAAATATAATCAACTAATGAACTCCATAAGGTGGCTTGCGGTGGTCTCAGGTGACAGCAGACAGCAGGAGAGGTGAAGCACAGTGTGGACTATGGAGAGGAGGGAGACAAATGGAGCTGTAGGCGAGGTAGTTGATGTGCGAAAGTGAGGGGGAATAAGGGGGTCTTACATTTTGGATCCTTCTGAGTGAAACAACATCGTTTCTCTTCAAGTGGAACAACGTCGTTTTGATCATATGTTTTTTTTTTAAAATTAAATCGGAGTTCGTTGTCAGAATACAGAGCCAACATGGGCTCTGTACTCCAATTCAACTCTGACTTGAGGAGTTAGAGTAACTCCAACTTCAATTTTTGAAAACTCTGACTCTGTCGAGTCGGAGCCTTTTCGAAATTCAACTAGAGTTGGAGTTTTGCGTTTTTTGCCAACCCTACTCTCGGATATCCAGATGCACATAGGGGCGTGCAACAGGGCCGAATTTTTTTCTGGTTCTGTCCAGAATCTTGGTGGTTATCCATCCAGATTGGACCTGGGCACGTAAGATGAAACTGAATCCAGTATGGACCTAGTTACAAATCCGATTATGTAACCAATTATTTGTAACATGATATTATTTAAAAAAACACACAAAAATAATTCAAAATTTTCAAATTTCTAAACAAAAATAATATACAAAAATTATATTCTAATAATATTTTAACTTTATTATATTTCTATTCACCCTTTTATCCCTCCTCTCTCAAAATTCTATAAAACATATAAATTCAAATCATTTATTACTATTCATAAATTATTTTACTACTTTTAACAAATTATCTCATCTCATTTCATTCTACTATCCAAACCAGGTAATCTCATCTCAATATCCAAAACCAAGATTTAAGATAAAGGTTTTACTAAAATTTTAACATTAATCGTGCATGCATGCAGTACTTTTCTGCCTTTTATTTTTCTTTGAAGTTGCTTTAGATTTAACCTATTTGTTACGGAAATATACTATCTTTAGAAGGCGCATCACAAACTTCTCAAGTACTTATTCAGACACATAGAAGTTGTATATATACTAACATTAATTTAACATGCATGCATGAGTGATTGTCCCATGCAAGACTACTGAAAATTTCTGGCATATTTTTCACTCGTTTGTAATAAATTAATGCTTGGAGTAGCATTCCCCACTAGAGTTAATCTTTATTCCCAGTTCCTGATCTACATGTTTTTAATTTATCACCGACTAAGTAATTACCAAGTAAACTGAAACAATAAGTTTGGATAAGTTTATATTGAACGCAGATAGTATTGAGTGTTATATCTTGATAGTGTTGTGATGTATTATCATTTATTTTGTTCTTTGTAAATTGATGTTTTGCAATATGATGTAAACAACAATTTAATATGTAGTATGCATGTATTGTGTGTGTTTATGTATTATTATTTATTTTGAATAAAAAAGTAAAAAAAAAAAACATAAAAGGCGTATAAAAAAAAGCCTTTTAATTTGTTAAAAAGATTTTTTTTTATAAAAAAAAAACCTTTTAAAAAGTGTTTAAAATATATATTTTTTTAAAATCTGGGTATTTAACATGATATCCAAATAAAAAAAAAACTATAAAAACATTTTTAAATACAGGGTTTACATCTAGTTATCGTCTGGATTTTTTCTAGGCTTATCCAAGTAGATAACTGCCAAGTTTTTAAAACTCGGATCCAGATCTAGTTATGGCCTGGTATCTGGACTTGAGGGACATAACTGGATCTAAATCCGGTTCTACTCCCCTAGATGCACAGCCCTATTTGTGATATAATAATTGTAACTTTTTCTAAAATTTAGGGCCATTTTTTGGGTTTGAGTTGAGTTCTTATGTTTAGGTAATGAGATGAGATGTGAATTGTGTGAATAATATTAAAATGGTTTGTGATTAATAGTGAAATAGTTTGAGTTAAGATATTTTATTAGAAATGAGAGGGGAAAAGTTGAATAATTTTATTATAAAATTAATTGAAATTTGAAAAAGTTGTATCGCTTTTTGTGTTTTGTTTAAAAGTTTGAGAAAATGGTAATAATTAGATGAAAATGTTAAAAATTAGAAATTAGAAAACATTTTTTATTTGAGTAAAATTGGTAAGGAAATTATCAAAAGTCTTAAGATGAGATGTCACTTCCCAAACATGACTAAATGGATTAAATTCCTGGATGTTTTTATCCAAATTTTAGAGTTTTAAGCTAGAGATAAACACAAAGTTAACATGACAATGTTAAATGTGGTGGATAGGGATGAGAAGGGCTATATTTTGAAAGGAAACATTTCTGCCTTTATTAGCAAGTCGAAGAGGTGACGATGTAGTTTCTATAAAACTGCATTTAAACTCTGCAGAGCATGAGTTGGATCAAAGCTTGGCATCAAAATAGCACCAGTTTCCTCAAACCTGGCTACTTCTTTCGGTATTTAGATTACTGCTACAGATACTAAGAAATTATATAAAAGTAAAGCCATGAACTGATTTGCCTTCATGAGATATGTTAGATCTACTTTACAATAAAAATAACTTTACAATAAAAATAACTTTACAATCTGATGTATCACATCAAAACACGCCAGTTTGTAGGATTATTTTTGTGTAATCCATCTATGACTGAAGTATTTTCGTTTCTGAAAATAATCCCCCCAAATAAGAACAAAATAAAAGGAAAAAAAAAAACAACAAAGCCCTTTCCCTAACACAAGCCACAAGCACCTCCTCCTTGGACGAGCCTATATATCTCAAATGCCGCTTTCCTACGAGACAACTCTTCAAGTTTTCAAAAATGTAGTTGTGACAATCAGTCATCCCTCCTTGGTTGTAATGCTCAAGGGGCAAAAGTAGGGGTGTGCAAAATTCCAAAAGCCCTGATTCTGACCGACACCTACTCTGATTCTGACTCCATCGGAGTCAGTGTGTTCGAAAATCGGAGTTAGAATCTGAGTAATTCTGACTTTGTAAGTGGAGTTCGAAGTCAGAATCGGAGTCAGGTAGGACTCCGAACTCTAACTATTTAAAAAAAAAAATCAAATGCAAAACGATGTATTTAAATGGGAACGACATTGTTTGATATCACCAGTAAGTAACGTTTTTGGCCTTCTCTCTTTCTTCTTCATTTCTTCCCTCTTTTCTATCTGCTCTCACGCTCACAGACTCAGGGTCTCACGATTAGGAGTCACGATTCTCTTCTCTCTCTGTCTCTCGGACTTCACTTCTTCATAGTTCACGCCGCACGTTGCGCAGATCCAACATTAACAAAGACTCAAACGCCGCACACTGCCGCTAATTGGTAATTTTAATTTTTAGGGTTTTAAATTTAAGAATTTTAGTTATTCCGAATTATTTTTATTATTTCTTATTCACGTTGGTTCTTGATTTTGGAATTTGGATTGTGTAGATTGTATAATTATGTGTACTTTTGTATTGAGGAAATGGTTGTGATGAACTTTGATGAAGTTCTTGATTTTGGACAGTGAACAGCTTGTGTTTGTGGAAATGTCACTGAGAACAAATCACAATAAAACTTCATAAAAGGCATTAATAAATCACAATATTTTTTTTTATATAACCATGTGTATAAAATTGTGTAAATAATTCTACGGTATCATTTTCCTTAATTATTATTATTATTATTATTATTATTATTATTATATATATATATATGTGCATGAGATAATTAGTGAATACAAGTAGTGTTATTTATGCATAAGTGGTTGCCATCCAGAACATAAAAATATGAACAACTTGGTGGTCCTATATATATCTTATGGATATGCTTGTTTATGGCTCTTTAAGAAGTTATTTGGATGCTTCTTTAATGGAGTTTGGTGTATTGCTGCAAATGAGTACAAAATATAGCCATACAAACCACTTTTCTATTTCATTTTTCTCAAGCTTTTTTAGATTTAATATTTCATAGAAGCCAATGGCCTGGACACCCAATATCCCTAAAATATGTAAAAGCTCAATATATTATATTGGAGGCCCTAAAGTACTAGTCACACTAGCACACATGATTGACCAATAGGAACCAAACATCTAGAAGTCAACATAGGGTACTACCTTCAATTGATTTTGGGACAATATTTCCCACCCATAATGACCTCTTTAATCAGAAATTGGGCTGATTTTGTCATGGTAATTCTTCTTATCCATCGCTTGCTTCTGTAATATTTATGAACAATAATTTTCTTTAGATAATAAGGGAATGACAATTAATTTGGAGACCCAAGTTGTAATTGTGTTCATAGGACAAATAAAAACAGGTCGTAATCATTTGGAAATTGGTTATCTCCTTCGAGTTTGGAGCATGCAACATTGTTTTCTTTCATTTTTATGGGGAGGGGAATCCCAAGTAAAGCTTCTTTGACAATCTTTATACTTTGTTTTTCTTAGGCCTTTCTCTAAACATAATCCATCTTTGGGTGAATCAATTCTCTCTTCACACAATACCACACTTTATGCTTCTTCTTTACTTATACTTTTCTTTAAAAGCGGGCTTCTATCCATGGCACCATGCATTTTATTAGCAATTTATTAATGCAGTACTACTGTACTAGTGTGCTGTTAGCCTGTTCCCAACTCATTGAACAAGATATTAATTCGTGTCTTTAGAAAATAGAAAAATTTAGGAAAGAATACACCACTTTGCATGTTTGAAAATGGCAACAACTCCTCATTATTTCATGGAAATAGACATCTCAAGAATACAATGAAGCTGATTTCCCCAAAAAAAAAAAAAAATCTACATTAATTATAAAAAATAGAACAATTATTAACTTGGAACATCAAAGTTGTTATTTGTATTGTATCTTATGTATGATTGCATTTTATTTATATGTTATTATATAGATGGTTTTTCTCTAATTTTATTTTATTTACAGTATTTGCATTTTATTTTTTCAGCTTCTTTGATTGTGATAATAATATGGATGCGGGACCTAGTGGAAGTGGAGTCCATGGAAACGATGCCAATGCTCCTACAGTGGTGGGTACTTCCACCCTAGAGCCCCATCTAGACCAGCATCTAGAGAAACTACTTCCTGTGCAAGTAGTTTACTCCTAGTGGACATAGAAGGAGAAGATGACGATATGTTCAATGAAGAAGAGGAGATGCCCATTGAGCATGAGCACGATCAACCACCACGGGCTTCTAAAAAACGGTAGTTGAAGAGGCATGCGAAGGAGAAGGCGAAAATGAAGGAGATGTTTAGTCGGATTGGCCAGAGAGTGTCATTTACTACTGATAAATGGACGTCCATACAGAATGTGGGCTACATGTGTATCATAGTCCACTTTGTAGACAGTGAGTGGACGCTGCATAAACGGATAATTGGATTTAAAGAAATTGTTGATCACAAGGGTGCATCCATTGATGCAATGATGGATGATTGTATTCAGGATTGGGAAATTAAAAAAGTCATTCGTATCAGAATTGACAATGCAGTGCTAATGACACTGCAATTGAGTAGTTCAAGATGAATACGACGGTAAAATATGATATCATTCATAGAAACAATTTTATACATATTTGATGTTGTACTCATATCATCAACCTCATAGTTTCTAAGGGATTGAAAGAGGTTGATGATTCCATTACTAAAGTCCGCAACATTGTGAGATATGTGAGGGCTTACCTCCAGAGGCTTGGCAAGTTTAAGGCAATAGCCAAACAGTTTCAGATTTCGTGTTCTGCCATGTTGTGCTTGGATGTTTCGACTCTGTGGAACTCAACATATATGATGTTGGAAGTGGCGCAGAAGTACGAAAGAGCGTTCTAGCGGATGGAGGTCGAGGATGGGGGCCTAAGGTATGTTTTGATGGAGGATGCAATTGATTGGGGTAATGTGAAGTGTTTTGTTAATTTTTTGAAGTTGTTTTATGATACAACTATGTGGATATCTAGATCCAAATATTGTACTACGAACTTGTACTTCGATAAGCTTTCGAGGATTCATGACCACTTGGAACAAAGTTATGCTAACACTAAGGGATTGTTATTTGCTACGGCTATGAGGATGAAATCCAAATATGATAAATATTAGAGGGATATTGTGAAGATAAATAGATTATTACTTGTGGTGCAATCCTTAACCCCCAATATAAGTTGGAAATTATAGAGTTTTGGGTTATTGACGTCCTCGAGGAAGAGAAGGCTGGAGAGTTTATTAGAGAGCTGAGAAAGGATATTAATGACTTATATAGCTACTGCAACAATAGTGGTTAGCCTACTCCAGCAAGTGGTAGCCATAGCTCCTCACATCCGACCAGCTTGACTTCTTCCTGCGATTACAGAGGTGCAGATCTTTCATAACCATTGGTGCAGCGGTATCATCAAAGGCGTGCATCGAGAAATATTGTGCAGTGTAAATTTGAGGTTGAGTGCTATTTGATGCAAGATATCGAGGCACCTAGTGATGTATTTTAGTTATTAACTTGGTGGAATGTTAATTCCACCAAGTTTCCTATTCTTTCATGAATAGCCCGAGATCTGCTAGCTATCCCTATTACTACAGTTGCCTCTGAGTCTGCGTTTAGCATTGAAGGTCTTGTGTTGGATGCTTATCGGAGTTCATTGTCACCGAAAACTGTGGAGACCCTCATTTGTACATAGAACTAGCTATGTGAAATGCCTACTAGACTAGATATCATTGATCTCGAGAGCTATAGGCTTGAATCAGGTAACTTTATAGTTTATATGCTTTTAAATGATAATTTAAATATTTTTAATATGTTAATTATTTAACTTCTAATTTTTGTGATTTTGTAGACCTACTTGTGAACCCTAGTATAATTGTGGATGAGTGATGATTGAGACTTGAGTCTTACAAGTTATATGGATGAGGAATTGTGTTGATGTGTTGTAGATTGTAGTGATGCTATTCAGGTACTATATTAGTATATTTAAATCATTTAAAATATTGTTGACCATTTCATAATTCATACTATATTTTTTTTAAAGTATTTCAGATGTATTATTTTGTAGATAAAAGCTGATGAGGATGACTGGTAGTGGCTTCAACTTCAAGAACCAAGACTTTGTTCCTTGCTCGATTTTAATTTATATCGTCATATTATATTATTGTGTTTGTCAATATTCAATTACTACTTTTTGGTTTTGTAATATATGTAATTTAATCATTGTCATTTGTATTTAAGTTTTTTTTTTTATTTGTTTATAGCATTTTTTTGAAATTGAAAGTCAATTAGGTGGTTGGGCCTTTGATTGGGCATGGGGCTTCAGACTTGGACCTTCCAAATCGAAGGTGGGCCTTGCCCAATCATACTCCGTTCGGAGTTGGAGTAAAAAATTTTCTCCAACTTCGTCGAAGTCGGAGCCCAACCTTAGGGAAAAACTTTGCTACACTCCATTCATGATTGAAAAATATTAGATAGTCTAGGAGTACAGATAGATAATATTTTCATCCTATCACTCAGATATCGGATCTCAAAATCAAGTAATTTTAACACTTTCATGGGCTCAGAATGCTTGTAGAGATCTATTGTAATCTCCTACTTATTAACTTGTTTTTTTCAAATAATGATAGAGATATAACTCCATTACAACTTTCTACAAGTCCTGCTTTGAAATGGAAGGTATTTTTGTAAGGATGATATATGATAACATCATTCCTTTTATTGGTAAGGATGATATATAATAACATGGAACAATGCTTTGCAATGGTTAATGCAAGTTTTCTCAAAATTGTGTTAAACCAAACATTCTGATACTAACATTTTTCTCTCCTGATGAGCTTTTCAGTTTCCCAACTTATGGTGAAAAGGGAATTAAGATCATAAGAACAGTATTGGATGAAAATCGAACATCATCATTTAGAAAAATATGGGAAGTGAGTGATCAAAGGCAAGACAAGAATTGTTGCTGTTTCATTCAACACAACCACAATGTTCTGGATTTCCCAACTACCGGGCAGTTCTTTCTTATTCATAGCTTGAGCTTGTAAACGTAGTTTTACACAAACAGCCTTGCAGAAAACCCACAACCATAGCGATACCAAGGAGAATGAAAAATTTCAAGGGAGCCTTTGGGCTTTGCTCGGGTCAACTGGCTACAACTTGTCTGGCCTTGAATGGTACAGCTGCAGAAGATTCCAAAACCATGATCCTGTCAGTTATCTGCAACACAATTTCAAGATAAGAGTTCAGAATAGATGGAAATATGCAGGAAACATTCTCCTCAATTGAAACTCACCATGTGGAGATTGAGAACTCGTTCCAGAGAAGTCAGAAGTAGTCATTGGAATGGATATCGAGAGCTGCGTCGTGGAGAATGAAGTCTGGTTGGATCTCTCATCCTCAAGACCAGACCAAGAGTCCCTGGTTTTAGGCCACTCATCAAAGAAAGGTCGAAGAGACTGACCCTCCTGTTTCACAGGCTCTCCAGAGGCAAAACCACTATTGAAAAAAGAGTGCTGGGGATAATCATTCTGCAACATGGAATTGTCACTCGATTTTGATATGGGAAATGTGGCGCCTCTGGATGGCAACAGAGGCCATGTATTGTCTAAAGGTGAGTCCATCTGTAGATTCCTATTACTTCCCGATGCATCAGAGAAAAAACTATGCTTGCTGCCCACCTCAGGTTTAAGTCCCTGAAGGTACCTGTACGTTCCCATTAATAAAGAGACAGATTATTGATCTAATAAATTTTCCTTGGAAATTATATTTCAAAAAATGATTTCTTGAAAATTAATAGGAAACCTAGAAAGTAAAGAGCAATACATTCTGAGAGAGCTGTATAAAATCAGAAAAAGAGTGAAAATACTCCTGATTGAGTGCCTATGATTTAAGGTGGCAATGAAATTTAACCTTGTGGGATCCATACCAGGTTGTTTTATTCAAAATTGAATCTATAAACGTATCCTTACGTTAGGTCCAAGACAAGAAATGAGGACTCGTGGTAATTAGATTCCTCTCTGCATTACTGCATCAGTGACTGTGATGAGTTCTCAAGCTAACAATTGATAGAAAGCATGACAATATAGATCAAAAGGCTCAGATGGCAGAAAGGTGAAGGAGGCACTGCGGCACTGGAACTATCAGAAGGTGCAAAGGGTAATATTTGTGGGCCTCTGGCCCTTTGAAAATACAATCTTATGGAACAATGGTCTCATACGAGTTCCACACATGAGGGAAGAGAGAAGTTTCATTTTTTATTGCATAACTTCTCCATTAAACTGAGGACATCTTGCCATAAAAAGATATACAGGTTCTTAAAAAAATATTAAACATTTCCACTAAATATAAACCAAATAATATTTTTTTATCAACCAAATAAGAAGAAAATACAATAAAAAGAATAAGGAAAAATGATTTAACCAAAAAAGGCTTTTACAAGGTCAAAAGGAATATGGATTAGGTCAGAGGAGATATAATATGCTGTACTGTAGTCGTTTATAAAGTTGAACATTAAGATAGAAAGTAATTTTTGTAGGTACAGGCCAAATTTCTGAAAACAGTATGGCAAAGTTATGACCAAAAGTATGAAAGAGTCACTTCACATTTTCAACAGGAAGCTATTTATCCTTTTAACATAAAATCTCTGCAAAACCCCGGAGCCCACCCTTCCCATATTTCTTTTCTGATGGAGACTGCAGAGAGTCAATAAGATGCCATTAATTGGCAGGCACAGGACCATTTCAGAATGCTTGTCAGATTTCTGCAATTAAGCTAACAGAGAAAAACAGTAAGCAAGAAAGCAGACCTAAAAGATTATTGCTGAAAAACAAACACAACAAAAAAAACCGATTTCAAGAGAACATCCTTATGGACATGGACATCAGGGCCCAGAAGCCTGAGCCTCGCAGAAAATCATAAAGTTTATATGCAACGTATCCATCCCAGATGGCAGAAAGATTTCGATCTAACTCCTGCCATACCAATTCATGAATGGGGCCAGCAAACACAAGACCCAACAGCAATTTTAATGGTAAAAGCTCTCCTAAAGTGATATTTTTGTGTATCAAAGAAGGAAGATAGGCAACAGTAGGCAGAATTATCACGTATAGGAATAAAACATAGGCTTGGACTATGAAAATATAGGCTGACTGATATATGGCAGGCACTAAATTGAAAGGGAGACTACTTTTAAAAATCGGAGAAATGTTCACCTTTCTTCAATTTACAAAGCACACATGTTTAACACCCAAAATACTTTTTTATCTCCCAGAAAAAAATTCATTTAATCATCAGTGGACCCCACCACTTTCACAAGAACCTAAAAAGAACTAGAACCACTTAACAAAAAGTATATAAATAAATTGAACACTTTAAGTGGACCCCCACCACTTTCTAAAACACAAAAAACACAACACTCTCTCAAACGCAAAACCCACAAAATTTATTTTTATTTTTATTTTTTTTACATGTAATCATGCTCAAAATTTCTAAACTCTCTATAACCATCCTTAAACCACCAAAATTCAGGAAAGAACTCACAACATTCCTTCAACATATATGAGGCAATATTCCGACATAACAATTCTGCAAAACCAGTAGGCCTATCATTTCCGTCATTTTCTTTATGAAGCAACTGAAGATAGCAGAAATCTTTCCAGACATAGGAATGCTGAGAACCATTTCGAATGGTTGTCTGACCTCTCGAATACATTTTACAGAAAAAACAGAAAACAAAGACCCAGACCAAAAAAAACAATGTCTTGCACCATCTCCCTCTGTAAAAACATAAAAACTCGCTTGAGATATATCCTTAGAAACATCTGGGCCCAGAACCCCCTGGATCTGACAGCAAATTCAGAAGTGTCTTTAACATCTTCATTACCCCAGATGGCAGGAGTCCCCAGTTTTATTCTCACCACTCAGTTTCAACGATATGGACCCAAATATTACTAAGATCATGTGATTGTTCTAACAGCTAAGCAATTCCACAACTTTTAGCCCGAAGTAATTGGTCTAAAGACCAACAAAGAGTCTACCAATACAGATAGTTGCACTAGAACTCTCAAACTAAGAGAAACAGACAAAAACATTTTTTCGATAAGTAGAGAAAAGGAAAAAATATTAGAACAGCGGAGCAATTTTTTCAAATCACTAAAATCTCAATTTCATAAGCATAAAGCCTTATAACTTCCTTTCTCATGTAATTAATGAATTGAAAACTCTTATGTTATTTTCTTTTCTTCCATTTCTAAGCAACTGAAGAAAAAGTAGAATTGCAGACAATATGATACCTGAAATCTTTGTTTGGGATTCCATATGGAATGGAGTCCAGATGATACTGGGACTGGTTGGTTCCAGAACTGGCACCCTGGGGATTACCGAAGGCACTCAATGGTAGGCTCTGGAAGCTCCCACTTCCGCTGCTGCTTCCAGTAACAGTCAATGATGTCACAGTCGATGATGATGACTGTGTCATGGTTTGTGATTCCACAGGCTTTCTTGAACGGTTGCGGCCACGGTGCATGTGGCGCTCACAGTACTTAGAGTCCAGGTAGGCATCTTTGGAGCACCTCCACTTCTTGCCATCAGTCCTCCTGCATCGTCCTGGCTCCGGATCCACTTTCTTCCCGTGGAAGGAGCAATAACCCACTGAAAAATATACACAAGCGTTATATATGCTATCTATCAATAGCATTAACCAGATTCTGAAAATTCATAAAAAGAATGGAAAAAAATATCGGTTTACAATAACACATTATGCTAAAGTGACATAACACTTCATTACCATACCTGGATATTATGAGGAGGATGATTAAAAATTTTTTGAAGAAAGGGGATAGCATTAGCCAGAAAGATCTTCTGATATAAACAACATTAAAAGCAAAAGAACATGATAGAGAAAGTAGGACAAATTAATGACCTCGGAAATAATATATTTTGGTAGCAACAAGCACATAACCAAAAGCACTAAGAACAATTAAGATTAACAGTGAAATATTGAAATCAAACTAAAGAACCTCCGGAAACAATTTGCAATGACCTCAACTAGATATCCTTTATTCTGATGATTTAACTACAAAACCATGTGAAACGAAACAACATTTTTTTTTTCAAAAAAAGAAATAGAAGGAAAGTTGATTGATCAAGACATAGTCGAAGAACCCCAACTTAAATTTAAAGTCTATGAATTTCATGGTTTCACGGGTTTTTCCTCATCTGCCACATGGGAATGAAAACTAACGAAAATGTCCCTTTTCGGTTATTTGTACTTCAGAAAAGGAAATAAAATAGATTGTAAAACCTTTAAGAAACACAACAATACCCTGCACATCAATGATCACTTCAGCCTCTAAACTATCAGAAACAACTTTTTTTTATTCGAGAAAAAAAAAATCGTCTGAAACCGTTCTCTATGCTTCTCAACACAGGCAAAGAAAAGGAATGAAAACAACGCAAAGCACCTGTTTTTAAGGTTAAAAGGGAAAAAAGATTCCTCAATTTAAATCGCACACCTGGTAACCAAATCAAACCAATAAATCTGGAAAGAGAGAGAAGAGAGAGAGAGAGAGAGAAAGAGAGAGAGTTACTGGTGGGGTGGTGGAAGAACCTATGAGAAACAGACTCAAAGCTTTTCTGAATAGGGAGCACAAGATCAGGTGGCACAGGCAAACCAGCCATCATATACTTGAAGATCAAAGCCTGATGCTCCAGCTCCTGCCATTGTGACACTGTAAAAGGTGACCTCATCCCTGCCACCATTCCTGTCCCCACCACAGTCCCAGCCCCACGATTCCCACCGCCACCTCCACAACCACCACCACCACCACCACCACTCCCACCACTGTTCATCTCCACCCACAACTAACTAGCACTAACCCCTATAAAAAGACCTTCCCCTCCAGACCCACAAAGCTCAAAAATGGTCCCTTGAGGCAGAAAAAAGCATGGTACAGGGATCAGCCCCTGTGTCAACCATTTGGATTTGCTCTCTCAGTGTGTCGCACTCTGCTGCCAAGTTTGTGTGCGTGTCTGAAATCGTGTGTTGGGAAAGGGGGGCAGTGACCATGTGGAAGAACCCCAAGGGAACAAGGTTCGGTCTCATTTTATTGGGTGAGGCATTCGACTCTCTTTCTACTTTACTTACTCTTAACTCAATTGGGTTTAATTTAATTTATAGTTAATTAAAGTAATCCAACATCATTTAATTCCCATTCTCTCTCCCATGATCGGAGAAACATTCTATAATATTATAAATTCTTTTAATTTGTATTTATAATTTTATCATCCTTTGGATCCATTTATATTATATTTTTAATATAAAAAATTATATTCACAAGTCAATATTGAGAAGAAAATTATTTACAATCTACCTATCACATTAAATTATATAAGTTTGTAAGATTATTTTTATGTAATTTTTTTATGATTAAAATATTTTTATTTTTTAATATATGAGTTTAATTTGTACTTTCTATGCACAGGAAAAGAAAAATAAATTGTGGGATTCAAAGGGTTTGTGGGTTATTATGATTTTTTCGGGTAAAATTTAAGTCCATTTCTACAAAATGAACTGAAAGCAGATTTATTTGGAAACAGAAATCTGTAAACATTTAATATTTCCAAGTTCTTTATTTCCTTTTTTTTTTTCCTTCCTTATTTCTTCATGCAAAACCCACGTTCCTCAAGTTCATCTAAGAGCTATAAATTGGACATACATATACATGAATAACTTAAGATAAATGATTCAATTGGTTTTCTTTAGAGAGAGACACTCCACCTTCTCTCTAAAAAGCTTCATTCTTGTGATAGCCATTGCCGGAGAGGAGGGTGTGGCTCTTTTTCTCATTTTCCTTTCCGCACTGTGAATACACTTTCGAAGTAGTGCTTTTTTCTTCCTCTCTCCTGTGGCTCGGTTTTGGTCAGATCTACTTCTCTCCAGCCTCTTTCAGCGTACACGCACCGCACCACTGCTTTCTACAGTCGCCAATCTACTGGAAAAAAGCGGAGCCGCGCCAAAAATATCGACGCGTTGTCTTCACACGCCCCCGCACTCCGACGCCTCCGACAGCGACACGCGCCGCTCCAGTCGCTTCGTCTCGCCGAGACCTTTCAGATCGGGGCCACCAAATCCTCTTCCTGCCGGCGCGTGGCTGCCTCACGCCATCACAAGTGTGCGGATTTGTAGATGTTCACTGGCCGCAAATTAGTCCACCCGATGATATGCTTTCTACTTGTTTTCACTTTCCCTAACCGGTAATCTTGAAGAAAGGATTGCGGATCTCTCCAAAAGTATCTCAAGACAACAAATAACAATGCACCCACCCCCAACCGCTTCTAGCGGAGCTGTTCGCATTTGTTTGCGAACGTCTTATTACCGTCTTTTACAACGGCGTCCTCTTGATAGGACATGGGTGAAGACCAAGAAATTGGTCGCTAAAACCGGCTTTATTTGTTTTTTTATCCACCTTTTTGTACTGTAGTTATTGTTTTGAGGCGTTTGTTGGAGAGCCTCACCCCCTCC
Source organism: Carya cathayensis (assembly GCA_011037825.1). NCBI lineage: Eukaryota > Viridiplantae > Streptophyta > Magnoliopsida > Fagales > Juglandaceae > Carya > Carya cathayensis. The sequence continues at coordinate 232,824 of QGSO01000660.1, forward strand.
TCATGTATCATTTTTGCTACTTTTTTAATGAAGTCTACTTGCTTGCTTAGGGAAAAAAAATTAAGATAATTCTTAGAGTGTATAAATTCTATTAAAAAAATGAATTTTAAATTTACCTATTTTTTAAAAACAAATACACAAAATTTGTACATATTAAAATTATACAAATTATTTTCTAGTAGAGATATTATATAACTTTTGTTATTATCTATGTAAATTTGATCAACATTAAAAAATTAATAAATACTGTAAAAAATACTTTACTATCTAGACAATAATTATGCCTCGTTTGGATTTAAAAAGTATTTCATTTCATCTAATTATTATAATTTTTTCAAATTTTCACACAAAATATAAAAAATAAGTTAACTTTTTCATATCTTAAAATAATAATAATATTAAAAATAATATTTTAATAATATTTTATTCAGTTTTCATATTTCATCTGAAACCATCTCACTTATCTCTAAATTTAAATCAGCCGTACTTTTCTTCATGAATTATTACCTTGTTCTTGTTAGGAAAATGCCCCGGTGCCGCTGGGGTTGACCGCCCAGGTTGACCGTAGGGCAAAAAATTTTTTTTTCTTTTATTTTTTATTTAATGATTAAGGAAGTGATTTTAAGTATATTGGTGTAATTTTTTTTCTTAATGATTAAAAAAATGTAAAATAAAAAATAAAAAATAAAAAAAAAAATTTTACACTGGGCAGTACGCCCAGCGGTCAACTCCAGGCCGCACTGTAGTGCCGTCCTTCTTGTTAACATACACAACATGAACAAGAATGTGAAAAAAGAAAAGAAAAATCAAGATTAACTATAGTTTTTCGTGCGGTGTTTAAACGGTTAACTCAACGTAAAGTGTGCTTTTTTTTTTGGGTCTTTTACGCATATATCTACTTCCTAATCAATGAAGCTCTTTTAATGAATAAGACGACCCCAAAAAAAAGCTTAAAAAAAGGAGGTCTCTCACTTTGTACTTGGTCAAAGTTTATGAATGTATGTGACAGTGAGTACATACATTATAAAGGAAACTCTAATTAATCCAAAATAATAATAATAATAATAATAACAGTTATCTGTAATTACATCACTCTTTTTAGGGCTAATTAAGGTCTCTAATTCCCATTTTTAATGAAGCAATGTCCCCACTCCCCTTAGTTCTCTCTTATTTCTAAAATGTACCATGACACATGATTTATTTATGGTATGTATGTACGTATGTGCGTATGTACGTCCATTCGTCCGTCTGTCTGTCTGTCCATACGTATGTAGGTGGATGAATACATGTGTGTATTTCAATAAATGATTTTGTAGTTAAAGGAGAGACATAGATGAGCTTAGTGATCAAATTTTTAATTCTCCCTAATTAGGAAGAAACCATAAGTTTTAGTAATATGATTTTCAAATGTTTTACACATGAGTTGATTACATTTTCATTCCTCCTATTATGACTTTATTACGGGTTAAAATTGGACTATTTTCGCCCGCAATAACATGATAGAAATGTTTAAGTTATAAATTTTTTTTATAAAAATAAACATACAAATTGATGTGATTTGATATGGTACGTTAGATTGTAAAATTATTTTTATTGTAAAATAGATTTATAAACTAAAGTATCGCATAAAACTATATCAATTTATAACTTTATTTTTGTAATTTTTTTTAAGTACATCACTTCTCTAACATAAATATTTTTTTAGACAAAAATAATCTTTTAGGGATAAAAAGTTACCGAAAAGGTATATATATGTTATAGTGAGGATGCAATTCATTAAGTTAGCCAGTTGATTAAGAAATTTCCAGCAAAAGTTGATACATCCATTTAATGAAGATATAAATGACAAAGATACTTGAATTTAGGAGCACGTTATATCGAGTTCAAAGTTTTACAGCTCATTAAAGATGGGATTGTGTCCGAGTTGATAGATTCTTCTTTTCTTTTTTCTTTTCTTTGTTTTTTCTTTTTCTTTTGTGGAGTTGATAGATTCATTTAATAAAGATGAGTATTATTTCTATATAACAATTTTATAAAAAAATTTATAAACTGATATGATTTAATATTGAAAATAATATTTACGGTCTTAGAATATATAAATTTTATGCATTCTCTTTGAAAAAAATGAACATTTAAAATTTATACGATAAACTTCACTTTGAGAGATAAAGCCAGGATTTATATAGAGGAGGGTGTAACATGTATAAAAGTTTGTATATAACAAAAATTAAAAATATTACTTAAAAGTGTACATAAGTCTATAAGAAGTTCCAGATTTGAATATAAAATAAAAATAAAAATATTTAATATGCTAATTTATCTTAATATTTTTTCAACAAGTAGATGTAATTAATTATCACGTTAGAGAAGAAACTGACCCCAAACAACAACTTGCCAAACCAATGTCCAACATACCATTCTAATAGAAATTGGCCACCAAACGACCAGACTGGCAGTGGGGGAATTAGCCATAGAAGTCAAGATTTCGCCATGAAATGCAATAAATATCATTCAATATTTGTTGAAAGGATAGTTTTTTTTTAACCAATTGCCATGTACTAGGGTTTAAATAAGTCAAGTTCTACCATTGTCAAATTTCTTTTATTTATTATTCTTTTTAAGAAAAATTATCATCATTTTTTTTTAAATTACATTTATGACCGGATACATTCTAAAATGTCCTTATATCAAATATGATATCATAAACTAAAATAATGCATTTAGAGCTCCACTAGTATACTATTTCTTTTTATCACTTATTTGATCTTCATTATTGCTGATACTAAACAAATGTCTAAGAGACAATAATCTATTTAAACAGAGATTTTACATCACTTTTCATAAAAAAAGAGGACTCAATCTTTACAGACAAACGTCTAAGAGACGATTTTTTTTTTAATTAACAATAAGGAAATAAAAAAGGAAAGTAAAAAGATACATGCGAAAAAGAATAGATTACAATTTGAATCAACTACAATAGACTTCAAAATCTATGATAGTCTTTGAAAGCAACACACTTAGAACCATGAAATACCATTCAATGGATGGGGTTTATTCTTAAAGTAGAGATGAATTGAAAATGAAGTCTGGTTATATTACAAAGAGAGCAATAGTTTGAGCATGTAATTTAGCTGAAATATTTAAAGTTCATTGTTTTTTTTGAAAAAAAGAGAAACCTTCATAATTACTTAGGCATGTCAACACAGATATGAAGCCAAAAAAAAAAAAACAAACTGTTAGTGTGACGCCCTCAGATTTCCGTTTGGGATCACCTGTGACGCCCCCAAATTCCGCTTGGGATTGAACGGACATTTGAAGCGTCGAGACATGCAACACAAGGTTACCTGCCCCCGTTCATGACATATAAGATGCAATGTTCCTAACATGCATCTAACATTATGCAATATTCGCAGCGGATAATCTTTTTCTTTAGCAATACTATGCACCAACTAAATATATCCCAAATACTTGAAACATAATTCATACATAAAGGCATACTAAAAAGCCGTGATCACCACACTAGTCTAAAATGGTTGTGATCAAAAGAATACTTGAGATACAACTCCAAAAGTACAAGTATTAACCTAAGTTAAATACTATACCATCATCAACATCGCACCGTGGCCTAGTCGACCGTATTCAGTTGGTCAGATTCCAATTCTCCTTTGGGTCCTGTAACAAGATCTACCATTCGGGGGGAATGGTAGTTGGGACTACCACAGTGAGATTTGATTACAAATCTCAGTAAGTTAACATAAAACTTATACACAGGTTAAAAATGCATGCATGGCAGTAAAAGCATAAATGCATAATTATAGTCATACATAAACATAGTATAACTTGACATATAGCATGACTTAACCAGAACTTAAGCGTGAACTGAACTTGACTTAACATGGCATGAACTTAAGCTTAAAACATAACATGAACAATCAACATAACATGAACGTGAAACATAACATGGACATGAACATAACATAACATGAACGTGAGCTTGAACGTATCATAAACGTGAACATAACATGATGTGAACATGAACTTGGAACATAACATGAACATGAACATAACATGTACGTGAGCATAACATAACATGAACTTGATCTGAAACTTGACTTAACATAAACTTGGAATCTTATTTAATTGTCTTGATTAATAACGTGCATTAATACGTACTCCACAGTTGTTGTGGCCCCACGTATTCAAGTAACATAAAACATAATACGTACTCCACAGTTGTTGTGGCCCCACGTATTCTACATGTCACAATTGCTGTGTCTCATGTAGTGTATGCTCCACAGTTGTTGTGGCCCCATACTTCATGCTCCACAGTTGTTGTGGCCCCATGAATTCACATAACATAAAATATAATACGTACTCCACAGTTGTTGTGGCCCCACGTATTCTACATGTCACAATTGCTGTGTCTCATGTAGTGTATGCTCCACAGTTGTTGTGGCCCCATACTTCATGTAACATAAAATATAATACGTACTCCACAGTTGTTGTGGCCCCACGCATTATAAGTAACATAAATATAATACGTACTCCACAGTTGTTGTGGCCCCACGCATTATAAGTAACATAACATTAAATATAATACGTACTCCACAGTTGTTGTGGCCCCACGCATTATAAATAACATAAAATATAATACGTACTCCACAGTTGTTGTGGCCCCACGCATTATAAATAACATAAAATATAATACGTACTCCACAGTTGTTGTGGCCCCACGCATTATAAATAACATAAAATATAATACGTACTCCACAGTTGTTGTGGCCCCACGCATTATAAATAACATAACATAAATATAATACGTACTCCACAGTTGTTGTGGCCCCACGCATTATAAGTAACATAAATATAATACGTACTCCACAGTTGTTGTGGCCCCACGCATTATAAGTAACATAAAATATAATACGTACTCCACAGTTGTTGTGGCCCCACGCATTATAAATAACATAAAATATAATACGTACTCCACAGTTGTTGTGGCCCCACGCATTATAAATAACATAAATATAATACGTACTCCACAGTTGTTGTGGCCCCACGCATTATTATAACATAACATGTCTTATCTTTCTTAATGCATGTGATATTATTTAATATCATATACTTTTCTAACATGGCGTATACTTGTAAATGGCATAATATGATTTAATCATAAACATTTCATGGCATACATGTATCATATGGCATACTTAACATGGCATACTTATAACATACATCATTGTATGGCAGAAAAGATTATTTAACAGATAATTATTCATGAGAGATTAAATCATACGTAACAGATAAACATGTAATGACATAGCATGACATGGCATATACGATAACATACATACATAAATTGTAGTTCTCTTACCCATCACACATACACAATAAACTGATAGTAAGTTAGAGGCTAACTTACCTCGATCGTCGCGTTCTATGAGAATAGAGCGCGAGACACGAGGAACTGCACAACAGCTGGAAGAGGAACACTCGAGTCCTTAAGATTTTCACTTCTGAACTCAATTGCCATATTGTAAGCACTTGCAACACCACGGCCAACTTGAGGTTTCACTATACTCGGAAGAGATAAATTGACTTCAGAAAGCCTTTGCACTAAAACAAGTTCATTAAAATTATCAATAACAACCAAACAAACAACTCATTTCTCAATCCATATACTCTTAGCCATAGTCAACCACAAGATGACACCAGTCATCCCGGACTATAATCCATATCATCACTGCTTCGGGACACTGTCATACAGTTTCCCAACATTACACCATACGCTCCACACTTCTCTGCTACGCCATTCAACCCTTCGTGACACGCCATCCGATGTATCACGACTTAATACAGAGTACACTCACGTGAACTCTCTTCCATCCACACTACAATACCCATCACTGCGATACACGTCTCACGGTGCATCGCTACGCGACACGGAGTACGCGCTACGCGTACTTCCTTCGCTACAACTCTCATCAACACGATGCACATCACACGATGCATCGCCATACAACACGGAGTACACTACATGCGTACTCCCTTCCTTCTACGACACACATCACTACAGTGCACGTCGCGCGGCGCGTCGCTGCATTACACAGAATACGCTACACGCGTATTCTCTTCACACAACCCGCCGTATCACATCTACGGCATCCATCTCACGCCTATACTTCACAGCACAGTCCACAAAATACACAATCAAACGCAACACTTCACAACCACACTTCGCTTCACAACTACGCAACGAATTCCACAAATACAACTACACAATCCACAAACCAACCAACTATTTTAAACGTAAAATAACTAGAGATAGAAGGTTATACCATCGACGGGATAACCCGTGCGTCGCTCGTTGTTCGTCACGAACATGCGTCGGAGGAACGTACGTGGCGGCGTACGGTGGCTGTCCACCACATAAAGTGGTAGTTTGGGCTTGAGAAAGGCTAGGCGTGGTCTTGGAAGACTCATGATTTTACAGCTGTCGGTGAAGAACAAATTACGTGATTTACGGAAAAGATAATCTATACGCGTGATTCCAGATGAGGGTAAAGACGAGAGAGATGTGATTGCTGTCGGGAAATAATCCAAAACTGATAATTTTAGCGGGCTGTTACAGTTAGGACCAACATCCTGGCTCCACCTAGGATGCCCATCATCAATACAATCCTATGCAACATCAAGTAGCCCTAGTAGAACCTCTCAAACCCTGATTATTTGTCCCCTCACCCACCCGCTGCTACCTCTTTACCTGACAACAACCACTTATGATGGGCTGGTTTGAGACCATCCCCAAAGGCCCAATACCGCCAATAGCTGGTAAAGCAAAAGAAACCAACCGGTTGCCTGCCGGAATGCAAGTGACATCTGAGATGGGGGGGCTCACAGATTTGAAGGCAGAGTGGGGAAGAAAATAAAGAAAAAAGCCAAACTTAAAAAGTGGGGTCCAAAACTTTCACTACTTTCGGGTGTCTCTATCATTGTATTTGTGGGAGTGTATATTAGGGCTATGGCCATTCATTCATAATCCTTAGGACCACAAATCTTGAATTTAGCACCACCTCTATACCACTAACTTTATTCATATCTTCTTGTAATTTTTGGGTTTTTTTTAAAAGAGCTTTAGCAGACACATGTCCCACATCTAAAGGGTCTAGTTTTGATAAGAACTAAGCACATGCCTTTTATTTCTATTAGCAAGCTAGTTATTAGTATACTCTTTTATCTGTAAAAGGTATATAGAAGATGGTTTGCTCTAAAAAATTGGAGTTATTTTGGCCAAATATTAGTGTCATGGGAAGAACTGAACCCAAAAAGTAGTCCTAAATGGTCTGGTGCATCTTTTGGCATCTTAATGGCAATAGATGATGTACTTCAAAATTTGGAAATTTTTGGTATGATCTGTAAATGTCATGGGAGACAAAACTTTGTGATGCAAGTTATGCCACAAATGAGGGTTCATAATTGTAGGTACAAGATTGGATTTGCCTATTTGAGTACAACATCAAACATTACACATACACACTCATATGTCATTTACAAGCTAGCAACTGAGAACCCTATAAAGCCCTCAAATCCTAACCCAAACAGTAATGAAAAGCCAAAGCTTGTCACTTATTCTTCTGATCTCATATGGATTTATCTTTTGAGTACAACCTCCTGAGAGCACAAAAGAGTTTCCAATCTCTAAGATTTTACCTCCTGAAACGCCACAGGCATAAACGCAAATATTCTTCACCATTTTACTTCACCATGAAGAACTTCTTCTATTCTACCTTCAAAATCTACAAAATGACATGTTCTTTCCAACCCAAGTTGTGTGGGGGAAGAGTAAGACAGTCTAAGAAAAGAGTGAATTGATCTTTCAACAACCATGACTAGTGGCCATTAGCCACCCAAAACTAGTACAGCTAGCTAAAGTGAAAAATGAAACCCACTTTTGAAAATTTGAGAGAAAAATAAATAAATACAGATAATACATGCTTCTCTCATTTTAGGAGTGAGTACACGTATATACAAACTCAAGAACTAATCATCAAATTAGTAGAAGATGGGTTTTTCCCTTTTTATTTTGGTAGAATGGACAAAACACTATTTCCATAAAGCAGTGTTTGAGCAATAAATGATCATGCTAGCTCTGCTTTATTTAAGATGGAATACAAGGCAAAATAGTGACATTAACAGTCCATGTCCATGTGCAAGGGTATGTGGGCCTAGTATCACATGTTCTTGGCGGTGTGGTGATGAGGAAGGGGGGGTTTTCATTTTTGGTTTTTTGCCCTTCCATTTGGGAAATGTGGACAAAGCTGTCTAGTTGGGGGAGAATTGCATGCATGGAGACATGGGAAATTGCCCATCTAACTACTCGGGTTTATTTGATCACTGCTTAGAAAATGAGGGTTTCTTCCGGTTTTCAGAAGATTAATGTCGGAAATTTTATAAAAATAAACTTATAAATTAATGGAATTTTATGTGATACGTAAATCTACTTTACAATTCGTGATGGAAAAAGAAAAGATTCTTATAATGAATAGGATCGAGCACTATTTGGGTCCATACAATATTTTCGGATATCTTCAATGAAGCATTTTGAAAGGATATGCATTAAAACTCTATCTTATGGACCAACCGCACACAAAAACTAAATAAACGAAAGAAGTTATGGACCACTCTATAAGACAATTTGTAATCACATCCAATATCTAGTGATGTTGGGTTGTATATGTACATGTATGTTTGATGAATTTTCATATCAACTTAAGAGTTTGATTTGACTATTATCCATATTTAGAAATTTGAATCCTAATCAAGAGATTTGATTTAGAGAGTTGTCAAGATATGAGGTATGGTATAGCCAAACCACTCCTTTCATGTCTATTCTTTTAAAATCTCAATAGCAACCAAGAAAATAAAGGATCTATCAATAGCCCTACTACAGTAGAGGAGATAGATCTTTCAATGCAAGTTGTCTTGTTTTAGATGTTGGAAGACTTCCCACTTTCAATTAAAAGGTCATGAAAAAAGATGACCAATTTATTGGTAGGTATTTGGGCCAACATACAACAATGGCATTGAAGTTAGTCACATCTTTGATATCATTTCATAAAACCCTCTCTTCAATCTAATTTTCCGCATTCTCACGTGAAGAAAGTAAGAAAATGGGAGGTGAGAGGATGACATAATTGAGGAAGAATGAATGAGTATGGCTATGGGGTTGGCTTAGCTGTTTGTCACTTCTCACTCCTACCCTTTTCACACTCATTAACCCCTTTAGTTGTACTACCCAAAAAAACTCAACCCAATCATGTCTGACTAAACCACAACAATCCATCCTCTTACAGCAACCATCATTTCTTGCTTGCCAACCATTCCTAAGACCAGATTTAAAAGTTTATATAGAAGCAGTAAATATAGATAGTACAATTTGAAGCATAAGAAACAATCTAGTTGGGTCGTGTTTCTCAGTAAATGAGTGATTTAGAAAAGATGTTCAATGGAACTCTGAAATGAGAAGGGTTGGAATTAAGTTATGAAGTTTTAATAAATAATGCTTATGATAAGGTGAACTTCTGTAAGAGCATTGCACATTACTAGCAAATCTTAGCAAGGCCTATGAGCTAGAACAATTCGACCCATCACGATGCTAAAATATTAGTCAAATAATTAAAATTATTTTTTTTATGAACTTAAATTTTTAGAACGGTTGACTATAAAATGAACTAAGATCCAGTCTGTTAGAAGCCTATTGTTAGATATAGAACAAAGGAAGAGATAAAGAAAAAAAATGGTTGATTAACATACGAAATTGTGAAAGTGACATAAGCAAGTAGGACTTAGTTACTCAAAAGAATGAATAAGACCTCTATAAAAGGAGGTGACTTCTACAAACATGGGAGTATAATCTCTATGCTCGTCTCGTGAGACTTTCTTTCTCCAAATTTCTATAGGGATGATATCTTCTTCCACCTCTCCTCAATTCTATTTCCTTCGTTGTATTCAGAACAAAGTTAGGTATTGAGAGATTGTAAAATCACTAAATATAGTAGATATCACCCTTAAAAAATCTGTAGACATAAGCTTTTATGCATCAACAAAAACAATCGATGATTTAAAATGATAATAAAGCGACTAAACCAAATTTGGAACATGGTTTTTAGTCGGAGCTTTTTTCTAATAGTTTGTAACTGAATACTCAAATATAATATTTATTCCTCGCATAGAAATTACACAAAATGGTACCAGTTTTAGGTGTTCAACTTATTGTTGCATGAGATATTGTAAATAAATAAATGCAACTATGAGCAATATTGAATAGTTTATCTAGGGTAAAACTCAAATGTTCCAATTTGCTACCAAAAGAGACATCTTTTATTCTCTCAACAAGATCCAGCCTTCATTTCTGAAAGCAAAGCCCACCAACGCATGGGCTTCTTAAACATCACCTTGGTTCACATCACTTCACAACCCCACAAGAAAAAAGAAGACAGACACTAGGCAATTGTGTCTTTTTATTTTTTCTACAATTTATCTTACAAGCCAGGTTTGGTTAGCCAGATTCTGGAGATAATCTGGTGTTATACAGATGAAGGTTTTGGCTATCCAAACATGCTATAGTTCATCTTTAAGTTTTCAAAACATCCATTCAAATAAAAAGTAAATCAACATTATAAAATAGTAAAAATCGTCTTAAATAGTATATAAACAGTGTAAAACGTGATGAACTATGCATGAATAGTGTGAAATATCAAAGATTCAGAAACTCTATAAAACAGTGGGACCCACACCCCACAAATATTAAAAATGATCTCATCTCATCTTACTATTCAAACACAATTTTTTTACATACTATTTCATTTCATCTTAATTAAAAAATTTTATTACTATTCAAAATATCTCATCTGAACTACATAACCAAACGGAGCCGGTCCCGTGGATCACTATGAAGTTGCAGATGATCATCCAAATCTCCTTATAATAACTTTTAAAGACTTGAGTTGTTTGAATAGTGAGATGAGATGAGATAGTTTTAGATAAAAGTTGAATAAAATATTATTTTTTTAATATTATTATTGTTTTAGGATTTGAAAAAATTGAATTGTTTATTATATTTTGTATGAGAATTTGAGAAAATTATAATTATGAGATGAAATTAGATGATATGAGATGGTTTCTCAATCCAAACAGTTTAAAAAAGAGGGAGATTTCTCACAATAACTTTTAAGACAATTTTAAAAATGTTCAATAAATATTATTATATTATTTTATGTGTTTATCACTCGCTCTATAGAACTTTAAGAATTCCAAATCTAGTTGGAACTTGAGAGCCAATGATCTATTGTCCTCTTGGATGGGACATAGGTGTCTATCTTCCACTTTAGATCAAACACTTTAAAGGATTTTGATCTGATTACTACCGATATATCTGTTCAAACTTTAAATTTCGAAGAAACTTTATAAAACTTGACAAGAGGATATAGTAGTTTAATTCAACTTTATTACAAATGGGTGCCCCTTGCTCTTCATGTGCCCAACCGTTACGGTTGGCATATGAAGTGGCTTAATAGCCACTTTATGGGCCTTGATAGTTAGCAGAAGGTTATAGTTAGAGGGTTATTCTTGGCATAAATTAGAAATCTCTCACAGGTATAGTTCTATATAGTTTCAATATTTAGAATGTAAAGTATGTGAGTGTTGCTTTGGTCACACTTCACCATCAACGAGGATGATTTCGGACGAATAACACCTATAAAAAATCTGTCGAACAACCATACTAGATTCAAGATTTACCACTCAAGCTAACAATACTTTGCTATGTGTTTTGATTAATATTTCTAACATTGGTATCAAAGCTTAAGTCGATAGTTCAATATCTCATTTTTTGTTGTAATTTTTTGTTGACCAATTTCTTTGGAGAGGCTCTGTTGGTGTATGCTAGAATTTTGTCTTCTTCCTATGTTCTTAAGGTAGCATAATTTTGGCTAATGAAGCGTCGCCGCTTAATGACTAACACTGTCCAACGACCATGAAGGGCTGCTCGATAAAGAAGATGAGAGGCAACCTTGTCCTGCCACAGCACCGTGAGCACCATCCAGTTACATTGTTGTCTATGGTGTTGCTTTGTTGAAGGTGCTTCATGGTGGGTGGGATTGGCCAACAGTATTTCATTGTTTATTTGTTGATTACTATTGCCACGTGATGCAAAGTTGCTCACCATTATTGCACGCCACAGGATGGTGTGCTGCAGCAAAGGTGCTATGCACTTTGCATCGCAAACCCTAGAAAGTGCAGTGAAACTACAGCGAGCACCGCATAAAGTAGGGGTGGTAATATGTCACACAACCCATGAATCTAACACGAACATAATATGAAATTAGCATGTTTGAATTTGATATAAATGGATTTAGGTTAAAACGGATTGACCTGTTAAGACACGATTAATAAACAGATCTACCTGCTTAACTCAGGATCAACCAGCAATAACCTGTTTAAGTTTTATTCAAAAACTACAATTTTATTATTGTTGGGCTGAAATACTGGTATTTTTCAATATGTTTATATTTTTATTGTTGAAATTGTAATTTTAGACCTATATTCATTTTTGGTTAGTAGGTAGCCTTTTTTTTTTAAAAAAAAATATTGAGGTTACTAATAAATATAGAATTTAATTTTTATGTAAGATTATGTTAATAAGTTCAAATGGATTATGTGGGTCAATTCAATCCATTTACATAAAAATGGTTGAAATAGGTCTTGTCATGTTAATCCATTTTTAATTAAATATTAAATGGGTCAAAATGGGTCTTATCGTGTCACCCATTATTTAAATGGGTTATGTTAGGGTTTGAAGGTCTAACCTGTTTAGTTTAATAGGTCGTGTTCGGGTTGACCCATATGACTTGACGTAGTACGAACACAAATTTCCATCCCTAGCACACAATGCCATATGCTCATGGTAGGGGCACACAACAACCTTGAAGGGTGAAAGGCAGGGCTCCCTTATAGAGTAACATGGCCACAACTTGCACACTACCAGAAGGGCAATGTTTAAAAGCATCAGTTCACACTTAAGGCATTAAGGTGCTCACCCATGATAAAGACATAGTGCATTGCAATGTGTTTAGTGCAGGGCTACGCCCACTATGGAGAGCAGCTGGCTCTACTGAAGGCTGACCTGTGCACACCTTGACATAGGCATTGTCCTCTCCTGTGCATAAAGGAGCACTACAAGTTCTACGATTCTCCATCATGTGGGGCTACTTGGAAGGGAAACGCAACACCTGGGACGACAATAGTAACAATAAAGTTAGAAATTAATAATTGGGTATTGTGGCACAAGAGATAATTAAGTAGTTTAGTATTTTTTAATCTTGTGATGCATATTAATAATTTTTATTCCAATTTAGATTGATGTGACAAATTTCTTAGATGTGTGTTCAATTAAATGCGCATAGAAAAGTAATTTTGAGATAACTGAGAAGAAAGTCTAGAGATTGGGTATGTGACTTATATGGTGAATTAATATCATCCACGAGCAATAATTGGAAACAAATGACAATTCTTATAAAGAGAAATTCTAATCTTAAGCTGGTCCACCATTTTAACACCACATTCCGTGATGTGGCGAACCAAGTCTAGTCGCCAAGTCACTGTTTCAGATCTGCTCCTCACACTCACTTCTCCTACACACAGAAAGCCAAAAAACTTTTCCCCCTCCTGCTTGAGCCCTCTCTCCCTTTGAGATTATCTTCCCTTTCGGTTTGAGTCTGAAGCCCTCTCTCACTTCCATTGCCCCCTCTCCCTCTCTTCTTCTACACGTAGGGTATGTCTTTCTCTCTCTTCTAAGCCTCTCTCCCTCTCTCCCTCTCTCACTTCCATAGCCCTCTCTTACTCTCTCAGTTTCGTAGCCCTCTCTCTCTCTCTCTCTAAACTCGATCTGTAATTCAATTTCATATTGCAAGAAACTACTACTACCAAATTTGTGATTCGAAGACATACGTGTGTGTGTGTTTAGCTCATCTCCAAAACCCTACATCACGGTAAGTTTTCGCACAGCCTCAATCTTTTTAGTTATCCAGTACAATGATTGTGTTGAAGTTGGGTTTTCTAAGTAGAAAAGAGACATTGAGTTGGGTTTTCTGTTGTTTTTAATTTTATGTATGGAAGTTGTTTTCTCTTAATAGTTTCTTGAATGTAACTATGTTTTTTTGGTTCTGCCCATCTATTATTTGATGGAATTATTGAGCGAAATAGACATTGTATGTGTCCATGGTTGTGCCAATCACGATCTGTGTTTTGGTTTGGAAACCGTAGGAGAGAAGTTTCTAAACATGCAAACATGGCTCCACATTGGTAGTGAATTATTGAAAAAAATAATAATGTTTGTGCATATGAAACTACTCAGCAATGTATTTAGTTGAATTATTGGAATTAAAAAAGACTTAGAAAAGTGTACCTAATTTACATACCTTTAAATATATATATATATATATATATATATATATATATTTTATGCAATAACTACTTAGGAAACAGACAATATAAAATATAAGTATCAAAATTTAATTTTGATTTACTTTGAAGGTCTAGTTAGCAAATATAAGTTCTTCACTGTCTAATAAATTGCTGCCACTCCTTTGTTCCATTGTGTATAGTATTTACTTGTTCTTATTGAGATTATATTGGGACATTTGTGTATATTACCGTACTTTGAGGATATTTATGTCTTAGCAGATTATTAACAATGTTTAAGCTATTTTTGAATTCTTTAGTACTTAAAGCTAGCCTTATAGGTTATGTTTGAATGAGCACTTTTCAATATGAATAGAGCTATGCTTTTAATTAGAAAGTAGAGCTATGAAATTGATCAATTTGATTTTTTTTTCCTGCGAACCACAACTTTTGCCTTATGTAAGGATTTCAAGAAATATCAAGGAATGTAACTTCTATTGTATAATCTCATATAAAGCTGAATTGTAAATTTGGGTTCTTTTTATGCTGTGATTTATAAAGCTGTGACATAGAAATATATATATATATATATATATATATATGAATAATGATATATATATGTATATTTATATAGTCTTTTAAGGATTTTTGGTCTGCAAGTTTATGGCATGACAAATGCATACAAAGACCATTCAGCCTATGCTCTTTCACCGTCTATATCTATAGATGATGGCTTTGTTAGATTGTAGTCAAAACTTGTCTGGTTTTCATATCTTGGACATTCATTCCACTTTTGTCTATATAACCCTTATTGCCCCATTCTTGAGGTAATTAAACTTTAGTGCCACAGATAAGGGGTATTTGTTGCATATCAGATCACCATATTACTATGTATTTCTTTGAGTGCATCTATAAATGGTTTCCGTGCATCAAATTTCTGATTAATACATGTATAAATTTCTAAGTTGTTGTGTAGCATCTTATTTATATTGGCACCCTTATTTGGCACACATGATCATTTATTAGACTTGTTTATTGTGTTTTAGCATTTACATCATTATACATTTCTTATTGCATGTCTTTTCAACAAGGGGTCATATACATTCTATAAATTTGTTTCTTGCTTGTTGACTATATTACTACACAGCACAAATAATATGTGCCATGACAATACAGTTATTTATTACTTTGCATCAAGACCAACTACCAAGTTCTTGATCTGTCGCAATTATTTTGCATGAGTACAGTGTTTATTACAATTTGGTAAATTTTGGCATTAACTATTTTCATTCTACTTACTTTCATGAACTGGTTTAATAGTATCAATATAGTTATTTATATGTTTGGTCAGAGTTTCATTTAATATCACATTTAAACAGCTTGTTGAACGTTACATTATGGTCATTTACTTACTTTCATGAACTAGTTTAACATTTTTGTGCATTAGTTTGAGATAGATCACTTATGGCATCGAGCACATCATCATGTGTAGTTGATGATTTTTTAGAATCACCAACTTGTTGGTGTGGCTTGAAAGCCCCATTAAAGACATCACAAACTAACAAAAATCCTGGAAGAAAATTTTAAAAATGCCCGAAGTACAAGTACAACACGGTAAAACATAGACTTTTTTGTCTTATTTTTGTATTGCTTTTTAACATGTCATATTTTACATTTGTCAAATTGACCTTTTGTACTACAGGGAGAAGCAAAGTGTCAATTCTTCATATGGGCATATATACTTCAACTGGTAGAGGAGAAAATTCGCACAAGAGAGAATGCAGTTAAAAAAAGAGGACGATGTATTGTTGCACGAGTATAAAGTTTAGAAAAATGAAGATAAACTAGTTGAGAGAGAGAATGTTCTTGACAAGCAAGAAGAGAAAATTGTGAAGCAGGTCATAGAAAATAGATATGCACGCATATCTTTGTGTATGTACTGGGTGATATCAATTATAATAATTTTTGGTTGGCTAGGACCATAAATGTATTTTGGTCCAAGTTAATTGTAAATGGATAGTTCTGATTAAAATATATTAGTTGCAAACTTTTGGTTGTTAAGAGAGATCTCAAGTGTTACTAGATTGGAAACTTTTGGTATGTAAGACAGATCGATCTTGGATGTTGAACATGACTCAATGTATTTTGAATTTATTAGTTGTAAAGTTTTGCTATGTAAAATGGATGGTTCTTAGATGTTGAACATGGCTTGATATTCACCTGATTTAGAACCTTACTATAATTCACCTTATTTGAATCAAATAATCAAATAAATCACAACCTGATATAACAAATGAGTAAATCATTCTCTTAAGTAGCTACACCTATAAAATTTCTAACACATTTTCAAATCAGATAAATACCACTAGTATTAATACATAAATTTCTCCTACGATTAGAAAATAGAAACATTCAAAATAAATGTCGACATACATCACATCACCCAAAATTCATTAAAATACATCACAACCTCCCAAATAGGCCTGTTCATCCGGGTTCCGACCCGGAAATCCGGGTAGACCCAAATCGGAACCCAGATTTCAAATCCGGGCCGGAACCCAGACCGGGTTATCCCGGGTCAGAAACGGGTCAGAACCCGGATGAATCCGGGTTTTTCAAAACCTAGATTCCGGGTTCCGGATTATACCCGGAATGTTTTTTATTTTTTATTTTTTAAGTATGGGTGTAGATGCATAATTGTTTTTTGATAAAAGCCTATATTGCATTTAAAATCTGAAAAGCACAATTCTTCTATATTTATTAAAAAAATTATAAAAAAAGTGTTGAAAATCATAATTTTTTTTATAAAAGCCAATGTTTTAAGAAGAACTTTTCTGAGTCATCATTAAAAAGCATAATACTAACATTTTTCAAAATAATAATAATATATAAAAATTAAAATGCAAGCAATCCAATACATATTACATTATTTTGTTATTTACACATTACATTACATTGCAAAATATAAAACTACATGATATGATTTACAAAATAGTTCTGGCATGTAGCAACTTCCAAGTGATCTGACTGAGAGAGATCCTGCAAATTTTGTAAGCAAAAAAGGTCAGTACAAAATTACTAAAATGTGACAAGGGGCTAATTCAGAAAAAAGAAAAATACTAAAATGTATAATGCAATTACAAAATCATAAAATTAGTACAAAATTAAAACATTCCCAATACACTTAGCTGCTAGTAAATATGTAAATCCAATCCAAAATCAATACAATAAAGCTTTCATAATACTGATTTCATCTTCTCCCACATCAATGCAATCCAAAATCTAAATCCAAAATCAATACACATCTTACATGTTAAAGGCAAAGTTCCAAGCAATGCCTGGTAAAAAGTGACTTCAAGAACAAAGTAAAATCATTCCGTTTGTCAGTTCACAAATGAGACTAATTTAACCCACAAATCTATTTTCATAACATAACTCACTCACAAAAATACCATTTCACAGAATTTGAAAACCAGTAAAAGGATTTGAAAGCCACCAAAAGGAATCAAAATATGTTTGTCTACTTTCAACCTGTCACAAAACATGTTTTTGCTTTGGATTAATAGTCAAAATACAAATGCTTTGCAAAGTCCTCTTCACAATCATCTCATACTCCTTTTCAAGTTTTCTTGAACCACAGAGAAATATACAAGTTTAAATGGCATGAATCATTCCAAGACACTTTGAAACAGAGCTAACACAATTTATTTCAAATCCTTTTGAATTGACTATAAGCTGGATTCTTGGAAACTCATCATCAGCCGAAAAAGTGATAGATCTTTATCTCTAAAGTGGCAAGCACAAACTTACAATCGGACATTCTCTAAAACAGAAATACATCAAATGTGTAAACTTCTAAGGTTCATGTGGATTTGGATTCTAGCAGGACATTTGCCACCAACAAAACACTAAACTGAAACTTCTCAATTTAATTGCTAACCGTTAAATTCCAAATAAATATTATATCCCAAAATCTATCAGATGTATAGGAGGATAAAACGATCAGAAATGGATTTTTGGGATCAATTGAAATGGCATATTTCAAAAATATTTTGTAAATATGTTTTTTATTAATGGGTAAATATTAGCCAAATGCAAAGTCGGGTAATAAAAGTAAATAGAGAATAAACTCACCAATCTGCCCAGTCTTGGGTTTCCAGTAAATGTGAAAACTGACAGGCTGTCATTGAAAGGATTTGCATATAGCCAAGAATCAAAGCATTGATTCCATCAAGATACAAATGGTAGTCTATGGTAAATGTGACAAAATCACCAAGCAGGAACAACTGTTGCCACAATAACTGCAGTAATCATCTTCTTCTTTTTTCGGTGTTGGGTGGGGGATAAGTACAAATAGATGATACACAGGGAGTATACAAAAGAAAAATAATATGATGCTAATTAAATTATGTAGAAGAATTGGAAGTGAGGTCTATAGCCTAAGTTCGTCCTAAGATCAGCAACAAAAAGAGAACTTATAGCACAACAGTATATGATCTTAATGATACAAACTTCAACATCACCGTTAAGGAATACTAACATAAAACTTTAGAAAATCAAAGGAATTATGTGTTTAGTTTTTGTGATGATAGGAGAAAACCTATTCCCTTGATTGACATGGATAGCTAACTGCTGTGAGCAATGACTTACAAAAATAGACGCAAATGTAGAGGGATGTGTCATAAATGCACATCCGAATATCAGACTCAGTTGCTCCTTTACCATATGAATAAGCTCTGCCCGCAACCCAGGATTGCTTCCCCCAAAAGTGGGGCATAAACTGACCATCATAAAATTTAACAAGAAATACAGGAACTCCAAGTGTCATCCAATTTGAGAGCCAACAGAGATACAAAATAGAAGCAAGCATACTACAGGTTGAAAATGCAAAAACTGGCTGCATATATAATCAGGGTGCGATGAGAAAGCGAAAATGGAAAAGATAAATATGTAACCAGAAGTCATAATCATTTTTTTTAATAAATAACCAGAAGTCATAATCATTATAGCAATGTTAGACAACAAACAATGGCATGGCTAATTTTAGATTCTTAACCGAATACTTGACGAGCTCAAGCTCTAAAACCCATCACAACTGAATACTTATCAAATATTCAAACATCCTCTTAAAAAAAAAAACTCAAAATCACCAAGAGAGAACAAAAAAATAGAGGAAAAAAAAACATACCCACGGACCCAGACAGAGCACCCAACGGTTGTGCACCCCCTGACAATAAGCAAAGGGTTTCTCCCTTTGTTAGATCTCCTCGATAGCCACCGACATCCACTAGTTTGGGATCCTCTACAAATCTGGAAAAATAAAAATACAAAAACAAAAAGAAGAAGATAGAAAGAGATGTTTCTAGAAACAAAAAGAAGTAGAAGACAACAGAGGAAAAATCTAACCTTGGATTGTAGAAGTCGACGACAGAGCAAAAGAGTAGAAGACGATGGCCGTGAGTTACAGATCTTCGATCGGTAAAGGACGAGTGACAGTCTTCCATCGTCTATAAAATAAAACTTTGCAAAGCAGAGAGAGAGAGGGAAGTCTTGGGGAGAAATTTCAAGATGGGGGATGGGGAGCGGCTACTACTCGATACTGGTACTGATTTACAAACCCTACCAAGGTGGCAACTGGTATATTTTCCTTTTATAAACCCGGGTACCGGATTTTAAATCTGGATTTCGGGTTTAAAATCCGGTACCTGGTCCGGATTCATCCGGTTTTCTACAATCCAGATCTCGGACCGGATTTGACCCGGTCCGATAATCGGAACCGGAAATCCAGTTATCCGGATTCAGGGCCGGGCCGGATTTTATCCGGCCCGTATGAACAGTCCTACTCCCAAAGACATCACAGCCTCCAAAATATGTTAAAATACATTACAAAAATTTAAATACATCAATTACAGCACAATGACCAAAATACATCACAAAACCCTTCCGCATCCATGCACTTGCTTGCAATGAAAACCTCACTTCTTCTCATTGTCCGATGGCGTTGGGTGTGTGAAAGTACTGCATTGTGTTAAAACAACAAAATCATCCTTGCTTGCACTGAGTACCTAAAGAAATTGAAAATAAAGAAATACAAACCCATTAAAAAAAATTCTAAATCAGTGAGAAGCAATATAAAACTAATGCGTTAGCCTAAAATGTATTACCTGATGAGTTTCTGGAGCTTTTGATACCTCCCCATCCTATGATGTATCATCAAATATTTTCCTACAAGTCTAAATAAATTTCAAATAAAAAAATACACATCCGTTAGAAATAAATATACTTTCAATCAAAATCCATATATTGTGGAACCTTCATTTTCGTTGGTGCCCTCCCTTTCCCTCGAACAAAATGAAGGCTTAAGATTTTTTCACTCTTGTCCGTGACTATAGCCTCTTTTACCTTGCTTGAACTAGACTCAAGTGTTAATCCTTTAAATTTGTTCTCAAACTCATCCAAGTGGCTCATGAATGCAGTAACATGGTCATCACTTGAGCAAACACGGGTAGCTAGTTTTAGACATCGTTTAACCATGAACTCATACCTCCGCGAGTCTGCATTCTACCGCAAGTCATCATAGCTACTTTTTACCACTGTATATCTCCTCTTTAAGTTCTTCCTCCATCGATCTAAGATGTACTATCAGGCAACGCATGAATCTTATTCATCTGGCAAACGTTCAATGCATGCCTACAGAGAATCCCCTCATCTCAAACAATGCACATGTGCATTTCACATCAACCTCCTCCTCGTTAAAGTAAAATGTATACTTGACGCTCTTGACATAGTCATCATCAATGGTAATTTCATCCAAAACATCGTAGGTGGAAATGCAACTCTCCTTGCTGATAAGTATGCAGTTACATAAAATCATTCTCCACACCTCTTTTTGGACCTCTTTAAATTTTGCACTCATATACATCGCTTGAAATTGATTCTCAATTTAGAATGCGGATGAACATGTGATGGTTTGGTTAGAGGAGTTGAAATCAGTTGTCATCTCAAGCTCCACCTTCTTCCTGAGTGCATTGTCAAATTGATCGGCAAATTCTTTCAACGTCGTACCAGAATGCACAATCGACTACGTGCGTCAGCCTAAAACACATTTCTCAGTCTCATCTCCTCATCCACATCAATCATATAAACAAAACCATCATTCTACAACCTCATCCTCTTGAAGTACTCAATAAGTGCTTCGCCACGTCCTTTACCCAACCTTAATTTCCTGGCTTTTTCAATAAAGTTCCGATAGTCTTTTTCTTGAAAATCAAGATTCTCGAACCCCCCTGCATCAACAACAAGTGCCCCAAAATTCTTGTTCATTCGAATACTTACTCTATTGTTCAAATCAAGCATCCTCTGACTGTATTCGTTTAGATTTTTGTGTGATCTAAAGAATCTAGATTTTTGTAGGTTGACAGTGCTATGATTATGAGCAATCTCAACAATGGTCAACGCCCAAGTACCCTTCACCAAGTGAGCATTTATCATTGCCTTACAATCCGTTTTAATAATTGGTTACGGCCTCGAGATATTACTATAGCTAGGTTGGTACTTGCCACCTCGTGCACACCCAATCGTCAATTACCTCACCCTCCCATCTGCCTCTCTCTTCGTCCGTTGTATTATAACACAAAAAACCTTGTTACTTGACATATCGCTTATAATAGGCCACAAGCTCATGATTAGTGGCAAACTCCATACCAGGTTTGGGCTCCTCCTCAACTCGTTCATTATCAGAATTTTGTTTCATTTATATCCTTGGCTTCTTCATTATCTTCATTTAAAAGAGATGTACCTCCAACATTAGTTTCACTTTCAAATAGAAATGTCGCATTAGTCGATGGAGTAGTTGCAGAATTCTCAAAGCTTCTCAACTCCTCTCCAGCACTCGATGGAGGTTGTGGCATTGGTGGAGGCTGTAATTAGGTATGACGTATTCATACGGGTAACAATGCACATAAGAGAAAAAAAAATGTTAGAATGTAGTTACCTGGCTGGGTTGATGCACATGGCACGACTCCTCTGTATTAATTGATGGAGGGCAGATGAATGTTGTTGGAAAATGTGGCATTGGTGGGGGCTGTAATCAAGTACGGTGTTAGAATGGGTAACAACATAAGAAAAAAAATAACACGCAAAATTTCTAACCTGGTTCGTTTGTTAAACATGGCCTGACTCCTCCGCATTATTCAACGGAGGGCAAATGAACGTTGTTGGAAGAGGTGTCATTGGTGAGGGTTGTAATCAATTATGGTGTTAGAACAGGTAACAACATAAGAAAACAAAATAAACACGAAAAATTTCTGACTTGGTTCGTTCGACCCGACTTATCCACATTAGTCGATAGAGGGTAGATGAACATTGTTAGAAGATGTGGCATTGGTGGGGGCTGTAATCAAGCATGATTTTAGAACATGTAACAACGTAAGGGAGGGAAAAAAAACACGCAAAATTTCTAACCTGGTTTGTTTGTTGAACAAGGCCCCACTCTTCCGCATTTGTCGACGGATGGTAGATGAACATTGTTAAAAGAGGTGGCATTGGTGGGGGCTGTAATCAAGTATGGTGTTAGAACTGGTAATAAACAGCTTAAGGAAAAAAAATTTGAAAGGTTAGATAGGAATCTGCCTTGATCGTTTGTTGAACACAGCCCGAACCCTCTGCATTAGTTGATGAAGGGTAGATGAACGTTGTTGGAAAATGTGGCATTGGTGGGGGCTTATATCAGGCACGATGTTAGAATGGGTAGCAATGCACATATTCAAGTACAAAAATTCAAGAAAAGAAATGAAGTACCTGACTCGTTGGTTGAACACGGCCCGACTCCTCTGCATTACTAGATGGAGGATAGATGAACATTATTGGAAAAGGTGCATTGGTGGAGACTGTAATCAGATATAATGTTAAAACAGGTAATAAACAACTTAAATTCTAAAATTCAAAATTTAGAAAGCTATGTACTTAGTTCGTTTGTTGAAGATGACTCGATTCCTCCACATTAGTCAACGGAGGGTAAATGAACGTTGTTGGAAAATGTGGCATTGGTGGGGCCTGTAATCAAGCACAGTGTTAGAATGGTTAAGAATGAACTTAAGGAAAAAAAAAGTTGAAAGTTTAGAAAGCAATGTACCTGGCTACCCCATGTGTATGTATATGAATTCGGAAATGCATTTGGATGCATTATAAATGGTGGGAAGTAAGCATTCTTGGACCATAATATCCCTACAATAGACAAATAAAAATACATTAACTAGGTGGAATCAAGATACATTCCTTTTATGAATGACCAATGTATCATACCTGAGTTGGTGGAATTGGTGTAGAAGGCCTGGGTGACATTTTATCTTCCTCTTTGTCCATCATGCTATTAACAACTTGAGTTTTTAGATCGACATTACAATAAATAAATTAGATAAATAATTAATACATGCATCACAAAAATGCAGCTCCACATATAGTTAGAATAAATAATTAATACTGGGTCAATCCTTGTCTCATTTCAAGAAACCTTTCATCATTGTTTAAATGTCATCCTACATTCAAGTTATATAAGTTACATTTTAATAAACACCGCAAGAATTACTTTCCAAAAAAATTCAGGAAATACACACCTCTCACAAAGTTCTATGATCTACTCGCTTCCACAAATGCATGGAAATTGTAATTTTTAGTTGGAAGAATTTGGTAGGTATAGCAATCTTTCTTAGTAATGTGAAGGCCAAAACATTCATTAGTTAGGCCTACAATGACAAGAATTTAGTAATTTATTTTACAAGCTGCAAAGTGCAACTTTGGATCTATATTTTTTATTTGATTTTTGGTTTTTAGCATTAGATACTCCTGGCTAAATTTCTCACATTGCCTTCAGAGCATTAATTTTTAATTTTTATTTTTTTTATTCTTATACAGTACACTCTTTCTATAAACCATCATCAGAATCCATCCCTAAACTTTAATGAGAAATTCATATACAGTACACTCTCACTAAAATGAGTTTAACTGAGAAACATAATCATTTATCAAGATCCCCTAGATATAGAACCCTTTTTAGAAGAAGAGTTATCTCTCAAGTCTGATGGAATGTTTTTTTGGAAAAACCCAGTTGAGGAAATATAAACACGGCCAGTTAAAATATAAACACGGCTTGGAATAGTATCTCGCAGAATGGGTGACCTCGAACGCAGACAATAGACGGCAGGTGGCAGACAAGACGATAGCCGGAAGAGGAGACGGCAGGCAGCAAACGATTTTGGGTTGCTCAAGCGAGAGGGGCAACGCATTGGAGGGAGCCTGCACTATTTGAAATTTGAAGATTTGGGGACAAAAGGACGATTTTGTCTCTTGGATAAAATGCTTGCATTTTACTGTAGCTTTTTTATTTTGATTTTTGATTTTTGATTTTTTTTAATTTTTTATTTTTAAAACCACGTCGGCAGAGTGTGGTATAAGTTACTGTAGCAGGTTAAGTATAGCATAACTCTCTTATAAATGTCAGATAACCTTATACCATTATTACCATAAAAAACCTCTAAAAATCCTTAAGTGAAATTGTAAATGCAATGCATGCACTACAATTTTTCATAATAGTTGAAAAGATTACCTAAAATTTAGAACTAAACTAATATTTTGCTTTTGAGGATTTTGTAGGTAATAACATAAGTTGCATTTTTTTAACACAAAGATTAATTATTCCCATATTTGAGGTTGGGCATTATAATATTAAAACAACTTAGATGAACTCGCAGATAAGCATATAGTCTCTAAAACTTGCAAGTATATTTGGCTATTAAGGCCATTAAATATGAATGTGCAGTAAAAGTGTTAAGGACATTCCCGATTGGCACATTCATTTAAAAAAAAAATAGTGATCTTTGTGGTACTAGTACTAGTAATCTTGTTCAAGTTTTCTTTCTTTCTCATGAGGACAATTAGGTCCTTGCAGATATATAAACTTTTGAGCACCCTTTGAGAGTAATGTAATACCAAGCACCTTGAAGGTTTGCATGGTAATTACGACAAAGTCTAAATAATTGGGTACGACTGAATTATGCCTAACAAAAGCTTGCTCATGGTTGCACTGATGCAACATAGATTTTAGACTAAGATAACTTATTGTAAAAATCCCTCTCTTCTATAGTGAATTGAAGAATTAAAAAAAAAAAGGAACAATTTCCTGTCTCCTATAGTCAATTGTTATGAGCTATATGATGAGAGCAATTATCTCGCAATATTATAACTTCCTTATAATTGAGTTATAATTGAATTATGGCACACATTAGTTGATATATCACACTTGGACTGATGTATTATGGGTTTGCAACTTCAATTCAAATATATTGTCCTTAGATTAAGTCTTGTTTGGATTTAGAAAGTATCTCAACTCATTTCATTTAATCATTATAATTTTTCTAGATTTCTAAATAAAATATAATAAACAATTCAACTTTTTCAAATTTTAAAACAAAAATAATATTAAAAAATAATATTCTAATAATATTTTATTTAACTTTCAACTTTCATCTAATCTCATCTCATCTCAACTCGCTATCCAAATCTCTCCTAAATTCATTCACCTTTTAGTAAAACCGAGTGATTGTGTGATTAATTTGTGTAAATGTAAGTTCAACTCAACATAGAAATATAGAAGATCTAAACTTGAATATTTTTTGGTTGAGTTAAAAAAATTAATCGTATTTTCGGCGAGGGTGTGGTATTATGGATTTTATTAATACTTACTTTTTGGATAGAATGTTTTATCCCACCTTACCTTAATATTAATATTTTCAATTTTTCTTTATAAAATATCACCAAAATAGTGAGTATACCTTTGAATGAATGTGTATCATTAGTGATAGCGACTCCTAAAATTGACTAGAATATATGATCATCGTAATTAGCGTGGAAGTAATATAACAATATTCTTTCTTCATTTAAAGACTACAAGAGAATATTGGTAATATGGCTCTGCCAAATGTATTGAGTTCACATAGTATGAGTCTTAACATAGGACTTTAGATTCACTTTACTTATATAATCTAACATTAGGTTGTTGATCTGATTGATAAAGGAAAAATGGAGTTGACAAAGGTATAAATCTATCTTTAGGCACTAATTGAGTTGTCTTTAGATAGCCTTTTGTCACATATTTAGTTGAAATTTTTTAGAATGAGTTAAATAGTTGATTCTTATAAGAGAATTATATTTTTAGCTTTTGTGAGCATGTTCAAAGTGCATGCGTCATATGGCCCACATTCTGCCCATTAAAGGAGCCACAAATCCTCATGGCATTCAAAGTGCATGCCTCATATGGCATTCTTGTGCTATCCTAGGACATAATCATCATCTCACTCAATTCAGTTCCTATGATTCAACAAAATTCATTAAAATAAAGGTTTTTCTAGCAAAATAAATTTAGCAATATAAAGGTTCTTCCAGCAAAATAAATTAAGCATAATTAAACGACTACACTTTCACCAACAAATTACAAAATAAAAATAAAAATACATTTATCGAGAGTCTAGATTACACGAAACAAACATACATTACCAAGGGTCTAGAGTAAACAAGGATTACAAAAATACATCCCGCCCATATATGCCAACTCCAATAGTTCATTAAAACAAAACATTGTAATTTTATTCAAATAAATCAAAGAACTGCTAATTCCAATTAAAAGTTATTAATTACATGAATTTACTATAAAAACTCTTGAGAGGAAAAAACTGTTAAAAGATTGCTCACCTTAATCATCTCCAATGACTAAAATAGGTTTTGAAGAACTTTCAACTTCTTTCATGAGCTCTAAAAAAAAAAAAAAGAAAAAGAAAAAGTTGAAGCATAATAACTAAAACAATTTCAAAATATCATATACAAGATAGAGACACTTAAAAAAAGGAGCAGGAGGTTATATACCTATATCAAAGTTCTCAAAATCCTCAATATCATCCATTAAACTAAGAATGCTAAATCGGGGGCGGAAGAAGAACGGAGCCCGTTTTATGCACAAATAAGAATTTCTACCATAAGTGGAGATAAGTTATTGTAAAAAGGATCAAGTACTTGACTTGTTATGCTAAAAGCCAACTCTAAGGCCACTGTAGATACTACAACTACAAGAACATATCACACAACTTTTGAAAGCACGTGGTATCTAATAGAGTTAACCTTCCACCAAGTCAATAAGTCAAATTTAGTATCATCTTCTTCACATGTTTTTTAGACAAATATCTCTTCACTTCGGATTTACCTTCCTAAAGATTTTTCTGACTCCAAACACTTCTTGGATCGAGCCAACTTAAATGATCTCATATCTTCTAACCGACTAGTTGAACTTGTAGTACTAGCTCCTCTTTTGATTGGCTTATATTTTGAACTTGTGCCCCAACATCATCTTCGTGATTTTCACAATAACTCTTGTATAAATAAGTCAATGCATCTTTAACCAAGTCCATCAACATAACAACAATCAAACTATTATTAACATATATTTCTTTGAAATAAGATTCAAGATATCACAATTTATATAGAGGATCAATAACCAACCTAACATATAACAAGGGATTCAATTTTTCAAAATTACCCCAATAATTTTCAAATTTAGACCTCATATTCATGCCATTGACCTCAAATTATGCAGCCTTTCCACACACTCCATATTAACTGCATATTAAATTGTCTTTAACTATAAGAAAAAAGAATTATAAGTGACATAATTGGCGCCCAAGAATGGCAAAGTTGCATCATAAAAATGTTTAAGAAACTTTGCAAACAACCTACTATTAGCCCAATTGTCCTTGTTTGGAGACCATAACTTGGTTTCCACTCTCTTATTCAACTTACTAATACCGTTATAATCATTCTCATTATCCTTATCTCTAACATGCTTAACATGCCCCGAATCTTCCTCTTCTAGCAATTGAAATGCTATTTAGAACTTTTCAGTCCTGTCCAACATCACATAGGTGGAGTTCCAACATTTAAGTATACGTGACTTTTACACGCAATATCCTCATTTTCACAACATTGTTTAAACATGTTGCATCTTTGTCAAGAAAATTTCACATATTTCATAGCCCCTCTAATTCTTGCAATTGATTGGTCTAATTTTTTCAACCCATCCCGAATAATCAAGTTCAAGATATGAGCATAATATCTCATATGCAAGAACTCATATTCCAAAATAGTATTATTTCTATTCTTCATCTTTCTTTTTATATAAGAAATTGCCCTATTATTTGAATTTCCATTATTATTGAGTGTAATTGTAAATATTTTTTGTCTCTCCCATTCAAGCAAATACATTTCAATTTTCTTACCAAGTGTCTCACCCTTATGGTTTTCTACCTTATAAAAGTTGATAATTATTTTGTGCATTTTCCAATCTTCATCAATAAAATGTGCAGTGAGACACATGTAATTAAAATTTTACACAAATGTCTATGTATCTGTGGTAAGACAAATTCGCTACCCTTTAAGAGCATTTTTCAACTTGTCTCCCTCTCTTAAATAAAGCTTATAAACATCTTTTGCAACTGTTATACGTGATAGAATCCTAATCCATTTAGGTTACACAACAAATATAAATTTCTTAAATCACTCTCTTGATATATCTCAAGCACAACAACCATTTGATCATATTTGGCCTTTTGATAAATAAAGCATGCTTAGAATGTTGATGATCTAAGTGTGTGGGAGGGGTTATATCATGATTTTATAATGTCTGTTATTATTTTTATTTTTTTTTGAAAAGAAACTATATTCATTGATCATTGATTAATACAAATGCTCTCACTTTTTATAGTTTTCTTAATACAATCAGGTATACTATCGATCCATACCAAATCAGTCTGTAAAGAAAGACTTTCCTTAGCTAATAAATGGGTCACTTCATTGTTAGACCTGTGTGTATACTGAACTGACCAACCAGTCCTTTGCTTCAAAAGTATTTTCATATCCTCAATTAAACTACCATGAAAAGAAAGGTCATTTGTAGCCGAATTAACTGCATTAACAACAACTAAAGCATCCCCTTCAAATTGCACCTTTTCCAACTGAAGTTCTCTGCGAACATCCATAGCCTTCCATAGTGCATGAGCCTCTGCTACCACTGGTAGATCAATGTGGTGCTTCTGTTCTTCCATTGCCACTAAAAAATCCCCATCTTCATCTCTCATTACAACCCATATACCCACCTTCTTTTCCAACTTTCTAACTGCTGCATCCCAGTTTACTTTCACATAATCTGAGCTTGGTTTATTCCACCCTTGAACTCTTCTACAAGCACCTTCAATACTACTACTTTGGACTGTGGTCATCTGTTGTGCCTGCTGAAACTCGAGTATGTCATTCTTTGCTTCTCTTAGGACTTGGCTTGGGGTTTTGAATTTTCCTTCAAATATACTTTCATTCCTCCTTAACCATAACCCCCTCATAACTGCAATAGTCACTTCTAGCTCAGACTCATTCATTAAATCCCTTAGTTTGTCCCATAAATCCAGTAGTTCAACTTCATTAGTTTTCATTTTCTGCAACTTCTTCAAAGATTCTGACCATACATCACAGGCTACTGGACAATGCCATATAACATGCATCATGGTTTCCTCTTCCCTACTGCAAATGTGACACAAATGATTATTAATAATCTTTCTTACATATAGATTCCTTTTAGTAGCCAAAAGTTCATTAGCAGCTTTCCAAAAGAAAATTTTTAACTTTTCTGGAACATTCAACCTCCACATACTATCGCACACCCTTTTCCTCTCTGCTTGCTTTGAGTAACCACCCCGTATGGCTTGCTTCCTTTCAAACTCCAAGTGATAAGCACTTTTTTACAGAAAACAGTCTCTTGGAAGTGGGACCCCAAATCATCCTATCCTCCACCCCTAGTTTACTTAGAGGCATTTTGCAAATATGTTCTGCTTCCACCCTATTGAAAATACTCTTGATCAGAGGTTCATTCCATGTGCCTGGATCAATCATCAGTTCTCTCACAAAGGCTTCCCTGTCTAGAATTGAAACTGGTGACTGCACCAAACCAGATGATGGTAGGGCAAGCCACTTCTGCCCCCAAATTTTGATTTTTTCCCCATTCCCTACCTTCCATATCAGTCCCTCTTTTAGCAGTCTCAGGGCATTCCACATGCTCCTCCATATGTAAGATGGTCTATCTCCCAACTTTGCTGTCAATAGAGGTTTGTTCTTAAAATATTTCTCTTTCATGATCTTTGCAGCCATGCTATTATTATTATGAAGTAACCTCCAGCTCTGCTTAGCCAATAGAGCCAAATTGAAGCTCTCTAAATCCCTATAGCCCAATCCCCCTACCCCCTTCTGTTTCCCCATTTTTTTCCCAACTACTCCACTGCATACCCTTCCCTGTTTGGTGATTACCCCACCAAAACTTACCCAACATAACATTGAGTTCCCTACAAAGTTGTTTTGGGAGTTGAAAAACACTTATTGTGTACGTGGGCACTGCCTGGAGAACTGCTTTGATCAACACTTCTTTCCCTGCTGTAGACAAGAA
Organism: Carya cathayensis; assembly: GCA_011037825.1. Taxonomy (NCBI): domain Eukaryota; kingdom Viridiplantae; phylum Streptophyta; class Magnoliopsida; order Fagales; family Juglandaceae; genus Carya; species Carya cathayensis. The sequence goes on from QGSO01000660.1 coordinate 263,812, forward strand.
AGAATTCTTCCAATTATTAATCTTCTTCCACACTCTTTCTTTATTACACTTGAATGCATTATACTTTGAGCTTCCTACTACTGGAGGTAACCCTAAATAAGACTCATATGATCCTTTCATAACTGCACCACCACTTTGCATGATTTTCCTCTTTTCTTCTTCCTTAGAATTAGAGCTGAAGAAAACTGCAGTTTTTTCTTTGTTGAAGAACTGACCTAAAGCTTTTTCATATTGCCAGAGTAAAGCTTTGATCTTCTCCCATTCCTCAAGTTTTGCTCTTCCAAAGAAGATACAGTCATCAACAAAAAGGAGATGATTAACTCTAGTCCCTCCCCTTGAAACAGTTACTCCCATTGTCTCCCCTTTCTGATTTGAGGTGTTTAGCAATGAACTAAGTCCCTCGGCACACAAAATAAATAGGTAAGGTGATAGGGGATCACCTTGCCTCAACCCTCTCGATGGCTTAATCTTCTCTCCTGGTTTACCATTGACAAGAACTGAATATGAAACTGTAGAAATACATCTCATGACTAGCTCAACCCATCTAGAACAGAACCCCATTTTTTCCATAACAGCTTTCAGAAAAGGCCACTCAATCCTATCATAAGCTTTTGACATATCAAGCTTAATAGCCATATACCCTTCTCTCCCCTTCTTCCTCACTTTCATGGTGTGCAAAACCTCAAAAGCTACGAATATATTGTCAGAGATTAATCTCCCAGGTATGAAGGCACTCTGGTTAAGGGAGATGATGGTATCTAGCACCTTTTTTAATCTGTTAGCCATTGCTTTTGCCATAATTTTGTAAGCCACATTACATAGGCTTATAGGTCTGAAATCACTTGCCAACTTAGGTTCTTTTTTCTTAGGAATAAGAGTAATGAAAGTATGGTTTGCAAGAGGGGATAGAGAATTACCATTCAACCAGTCCAAAACTGAGTTGCATACTCCATCTCCTATAAGGTGCTAGTATTTCTGGAAAAAACAGGCCCCAAAGCCATCGGGTCCAGGTGACTTGTATGGTGCCATGTGATTGATAGCTACCTCAATTTCCTCTCTAGTGAAAGCTTTAGACAACTGTTCATTCATTCTGCTAGTAACTGAAGGCTCCAGATTTCTTAAGCAATTCTCAACCTCACCATAACCAGGATTTGATGAAGAAAACAGTCTGTTAAAATAGGCTTTGAAAAATCCTGCCAACTCTTCTGGATTGGTATATTTTTTGTGCTCCTCATCAAAAACTTCTTGGATCCTGTTCACCTTCCTTCTCTGATTGGCACAACAGTGAAAGAACTTTGTGTTCTTATCACCATGTTGATACCAATTCACCTTGGCTCTTTGCCTCCACCTCAAGTCCTCCTTAGCCAACAATATCCCCAATTCCTTTTGAAGGTTTTTGATAGCTGCAGAATTGTGACTTCCTTCCTGTTTTTGTAGCTCTCTCAATTGTTCAACCTTTTCTGTTAGGAGTTTTTTCTGATCATAAGCCGATTGTGTACTCCACCTCAAAAGAGCACCTTCAGTCTTTGACAGCTTGTGAGGGAGTTCCATTGTAGATGTCCCTACCTCAGTGTCCTCTTTCCAAACTGTTTTAACAATGTCTTCACAGTTGCCATCTAGAGCCCAGCTTGCCTCAAATCTGAACAGCCTCTTCTTCCTACCCCCCAAACCTCCTTTCAGGCTCTTATTCAATTGGATAGGTCTATGGTCTGAAGACCTAGCCACCAGCACCTCCACCCACCCTTCAGCATGATTGTCCATCCATATTGAGTTGGCTACCACCCTATTTAACCTTTCTTTTGTAAAAGTCTCATCCCCGTGCTTGTTACTCTATGTGAATTTGTACCCTTTCCAGTCCAAGTCATACAAACCTCCCATTTCCAGCAACATTCTGAATCTTTCCATCTGCCTCTCTGGTCTTTGTTTTCCCCCATACTTCTCATTATTTGCTAGGATTTCATTGAAATCACCTAGCACACACCAGCCTTTATCACTCTGTGGCTTTAATGAACTTAAGAGAGTCCATGTTTCTTCCCTCAAACAGGCATCGAGTTGGCCATAAAACCCTGTTAACAGCCATTTCTCTACATTGTCTGGTTCTTTGATCCATGCACTAATATGCCATACTGAATAGTTCACCACCTCTACTTCATGCAAGTTATCCCACATCAAAATCAAACCCCCCTTTGCTCCTATTGATTCAACTACCATACACCCTTCAAACTTAATCCTCATTCTTAAACTTTCAGCTTTTACTTTCCTCAATTTTGTTTTCATTAAAAACACTACACTAGGCTTCTTATCCTCCACCAAATAGCAGAGGTTTTGAACTGTCCGAGGGTTCCCAAGCCCTCGGCAGTTCCAACTTAAGGTTTTCATGAGGATAGGTGGGGCTGCATCACAGCCACCACCAATTCAGTTGTGCTACACTCCTTTTGTTCAAGAACCACCAAATCACTAACCCCACCACTACCTCCTTCCATCCATTTAGTTTTTTTCCCCACTCTCTCAACCTCCTCTTTATCTACCCCTGACCTCAACATTCTTTTTGAAGGTGATAATGATGCAACAGGACCCTCACCCTTCTTCCCTATCTCCCTTGCTCTTTTCTTCCAGACCCCCCTCCCCTTACCCCTTTTCTCCACTTCTGCCAGAAAAATGCTCTCATTTACCCCTTTTTGTTCCTCTAAACTTTCTTTTAAGATCCTCTTCTTAACACCTTTCACCTTCCCTTCCTCAATAACATCACTCTCGACTCTCTCACTCAGCCTACTTTCCCCCTTATCCACATCCTCTCCCTTTTTTTCACTCACCCTCATATTTAACAAGTCATATTCCTGAGTGACAGTAACCCCTTCCACTCCAATCACCCCTTCCCCTTCAATCTCTTTTTCAAACCCTTCCCCCCCCCCCCCCCCCTAGCATCTTCACTTCCTTCCTCACTAATTACCCCCCTCATAGGAACATTCATTGACCTCTCCTTGTACCTCCTTCCCTCATTTTTTATTGATCTACCCCCTGCTCTTAACCAAGCCCCAAACTGAGCCTCTCCTTCCTTCTCCCCCTTACAGCCTGACTCATCATGCACAATACAACCACAACTAAAACAGAAATGAGGCAGTTTCTCATACCTCAATGGGATCCAGAAGCTCCTCCCCATCAGAGTGATAGTTCTACCTCTGGCTAGTGGTTTTTTAATGTTTATCTCGATTAGAGCCCTTAGATAGAGCCCCCATCTGCACCCATCATCTCCTGTCTCAACCTCAATTACTTTACCAATTGTTCCACCCACCAATTCCCCCTTAGATTTATTCATACACTTGATAGGCATCCCAAACATTTGTAGCCAGAATCTCTCTATGTTAAACTGCATCCTGTGTGGAGGTATGCATCCATCATAGTTCAGCAGAACAAACAAATGATCATCAAAGAGCCAAGGTCTCCCGTCCATAATTCTCAACTTATCCGTTATGCACCCAAACTCTACCACAAAGATGTTCGACCCCACTACATGAAACTTTGTCCTTTTACTGATCTTCCAGATTTTTGCCATAACCGATTCAATCACTCCCTTATTTAACTTCCTCTCGATCCAGACCTTCCCTACCAAACACACCTCTTCCTTGAATTTAATTTCTCCCAGACCTTCATCATCCACCTCAATGTTCAGAGCTTCCTCCTCTGTCAACCTCAACTTCTTCCACCGATCCTCGAGCTCATTCATCTCCCTTCTACTTCTTAGTCCCTCGCAGCATCAATCTCCCTCGATCACTCCACTGCAAAACGAACCTCGCCGTATTACAACCACAGGCCACCACTCTTTGCCTCTAGTCTACAGCAGTGAAAACCGTTATGCTCCCTCATGCTCTACCACCACTGATTCTGTTAGAATCCTGGTGGACCCCACTTCACCTCCTTTTCCTAGAGAGAAAAGAAGAGAAGACTCCTGTAATATTGTTTAGACTATGAAAATAATTCTGATAATGTCTGTTATTTGGATTGATAAACATTGTTTGTAATGTTTGATTTGGTTAATGGAAAGCTTGTTATAAAAAAAATAATAATTACAAAATTTATAAATCGTTATTTTTATTTCTCATTTAAAATGTTTATAAGCAATAATTTAAAAAATTACCATTCTACATTTTCAAATCACATTTTTTGCAATTTACATTTTAAACTACTGCAGTGAGAGATATTAAGGAGTCGAGTTTGAATGGTCAAACTTCATTTGTTTAATTCTTATTATGATACGAGTCAAACTCAGAACTTTTTATCAAATTGGATTTTACATTCACGAATCGCTTATTTAATATTCGGGTGAATTTGAATAATGCTACATATAGTTATTTTTACATATTCTTTATATATTTTACTAATGTGATTGACTATATTAATTTTTTTAATATGTAATTAATCACATCAGTAGAATATATAAAAGACTATATAAAAATGACTGCACATAAAATTTTTATTTTACTAATATCTTTGTTTATGTTGTATATATGTATATCAACAATTGAATTCATAAGGACTAAAGTAACATATTTAATATTATAAATATGAATTTTTTTTTCTCAACGTATTATAAATATGATTTACTATAATCTGTTTGAATGTTTTAAATATTCTCATTATATATAGAGAGATAATATTGTAACAAACAATAAATACAAAGTTATTAGAGTTTATACGAACTTTCACAAGTTGAGTTTAGCTTTGTATGAGTGGTATCGTTTAGTAATGATCATAATTTTGTATTTAAGAATTACTTATTTAATAAACGAATTGATCTTAACTCGACTTGCATATCGAGTAGTATTGTATATTTGCCGTCTTAATTACAACGGACACAAAAGGCAAATAGCAATATTGTCCCATTATAATTGTTAAAATAGATTAAAAATGGATAACTTAATGCAATCTTTTTAGAAAGATTTGAATAGAGAATGCATATTCCAAGTGTTTTGATATTAAAAAAAAAAAAAAAAAGAAGAAGAAGATTGTGTCAATTTTAAAGGTTAAAGTTTAGAATACAATTTAAAAACAGAGAAAAGATATTTGAAACTGTAAATTGTGTAATTGTCGCATTATCGCTTTAAAAAACGTGAATAAAATATAAAATATAAATGAAAATAAATAATTATAAAATAGTGTAGCTCACTTTTTTTCAAAGCGATCACACGACATTTACACACTTCACAATTGTATATAAAATTATTCTTAAAAATAATGTATTAAAAAAAATCTATAATAATTATTATAATAATCCCTTGATTTCATGTGATTGTTTTCTCATCTACAAATTTGTGAGCAGCTTAATGGTAAATTTACGGATCTACTTTTATATCCACACATTACATATTATATATATTTTTTTCTTATCAAATGTGTGGTTTATAAATGATAAGTAGAATAATTTAATTAATTTAAAAAGAATAAAATTAAAAAAATTTAAAAGAATAATAAATAAATAAATAAATAAATAAATAAATGAGTAATTTTACATATCATAAAGTGTAAAAGGTCACATAATCACTTTGAAAAAGTATAGTGTTCATTATTAAAAAAATTAATTTTTTATATAAATCTTATATTTTATTTATTTTTTTAAAACGATTAGGTAGTAACTGCATAACTTATAATTCTAAATATATTTTTCTAAATTAAAATGTAATATACGAAGATGAAAAGACTTTCTCAAATTTACGGTCAAACCATGGGCTTTAGCTGATTGTTTTACTACAAATTTGTGTAAACCGTGTCTCTGCGCGTCACAGCTCAATCCTCGCTTTTACACTCATTCCTCTCTCTCTCTCTCTCTCTTTCTCTGTCTGTCTGTCTCTCTGGCCCGATGCCCCATAAATAGATCAGGGTAGAATTTTCTTGGACCACATTTTCCTACAGACTCAAAGAAAGTCCAAGGAAGAACTAGAAACAGATTCGGGTTATTTTTCTTCTTCAAGATCTCGCATTTTCGATCTTTAGGTACTCTCTCCTTAAATTGTGTTGTTCTTTGCGTATCCATTGTGTTTAGGTTTTAGTTTTGCTACACTTTCTCTGTTAGCACTTGGCTTATTATGTATGGTGTTCTCCATCATTGCCTTCCTTGGTTAGATTCGATATTTACTTATTCAATTTTTTGCAATGCAAATCACCGAATAATCTTATGCTCATTTACACCAATTCTTGCAGTTTGTTCTGTCCGGTTACCTATTAACTGGAGGAAAACAAAAGAAAATACTTCTGAAAATTCATTGATTTCTTGTTAATTGGAACTCGAAAAACTAAGGTTGAAAGCAATTGACACGGAATCGATAATTGGGTTCTGTTCAATTTTCCATTTTTAAGCCAAATCAAGGAATATAGTGTCCGCATTTTCCTTTCTCTTATCTTCCTCCAATTTATCGGAAACCAAAGAAAAGAGTACCTTTCTTCGTATTTATTGTTGATTGAAATTTCCATAATATTTGTCGTTTCATTGTTTTCCCGAAACGTTGAATTGTTTTGTTATTCTGAACAGTGGGGTAACATTTTTCATTTTTCTGCCGAGATGAGTTTGAGTAACGGCAACGTTCACTCCGTGACTTGTAATGGAGGAGATGTGAACAAGCCCTTCAAGATCTTCGTGGGTTATGATCCACGCGAGGATCTTGCCTATGAGGTGTGTCGGCGTTCGATCTTGAAGCGGTCCTCAATCCCCGTTGAGATTATACCAATAATACAATCGGATCTAAGAAAGAGCGGTTTATATTGGCGAGAACGAGGCAAGTTTGAGAGCACTGAGTTCTCATTTTCTCGATTCTTGACTCCATACTTGGCCAATTTTGAGGGTTGGGCAATGTTTGTGGACTGTGATTTTCTGTACTTGACAGACATTAAGCAATTGAGGGATTTGATCGATGAAAAATATGCTATTATGTGTGTTCAGCATGACTATGCCCCAAAAGAGTCGACCAAAATGGATGGGGCAGTACAAACAGTGTATCCAAGGAAGAATTGGTCTTCTATGGTGCTTTATAATTGCGGACATCCCAAGAACCGGGTTTTGACCCCGGAGGTAGTGAATACACAAACAGGTGCTTTTCTTCATAGGTTTCAGTGGCTTGAGGATGATGAAATTGGATCGATACCATTTGTTTGGAATTTTCTTGAGGGCCATAACAAGGTTGTTGAGAATGATTCCACCACTTTCCCCAAGGCAATACACTATACTCGTGGAGGACCATGGTTTGAGGCTTGGAAGAATTGTGAGTTTGCAGACCTGTGGTTGAATGAAATGGAGGAGTATATGAAGGAAGCCAAGAAGAAAATTGAAGAGTAGAATGAATCAGACCTGTGTCATGTTGTATTCATTATATTGAATGTGTTATGTCATTCCTAAAGCTGATAAAGATTTCTTGGAGTAGAACCTTAGGCATTGCAGGCATATATGTAATGCTTTGTGGCATTCTTTGCACCATTCTCTACTATAGATACTGCAGGCATATATACACAATACACTTGGTATGTGTTGGATGCTTACCTGTTTAACTATCCATTGAGATGTAATTTTCCGATACTTATGCAATAGAATTAATTCTTTTAATGAAATTTTCAGTACCTTTGCAATGGGTTTTTCTTTTCAGCTATGGCTGTCATTATTATCATTATTTATGATCGAAAGCATTTTACATTTCACTGCTAGCTGTTTTGAACCAACTTTTAGTCTTAGATCTATATGTTGTAGTTGCTGTCTGTATAGCTGTCCAGCTTATGTTTTTTGATGACTTGCACTGGCCAACCATTCTGAATGATGACTTCTGCTGCCCCTTTCATAATTCATAGTTCATACTGAAATGGAAGTTGGACAGAGTGGTTCTTTTAAGAAAATCAAGAATCAACTTAATTATCTCAGCAAGCAATTGTTGCCTACTCTTTATCATTTTGCTTACCTTGAATCCTTCAAATGCCATAAGAGTGGATGATTTTGATGAGGTTTAAATAGTGAGTTGAAATGAGATGAATTGATATGAAAATTGAAAGTTGAATAAAATATTATTAAAATATTATTTTTTAATATTATTATTATTTTTCGATTTGAAAAAATTGAATTATTTATTATATTTTGTATGGAAATTTAAAAAAAAATTATAATAATTAGATGAAATGAGATAAAATGAGTTGAGATCAACTTTGAATTCAAACGGGTTAACATAATTTTCCTCGAAAGTAATTGAATTGAATTGCTTCACATGCATGCTCACATGTAATGCCAACTCTGCAATTGATTGTTGCTAGACAAGTTGGCAGGGTGTTAGGAGGGAACTCGGATCATGGCTACGGAAGAAATTTGCTGCCGGTCCTTTTGGTCTTTGGAGTCCCTTCTGTTAAATGAACACAAAATAGAATAAAAACTTCTCTGTTTATTGAGGCCCTTAGGCTGTGTTTTTATACAATAAAAGAATACGGTTGTTTACACATCACTTGAGAGAAAACTTGTAACTAATTTCTCTACTGTACAATCTAGAATATTTGTGAATCTGTTGTACTGCTGCAGAGGACCGAAATAATCTGTTATTATGTGACTGCAGTGGTGCTTGTAATGTCCTCCTCTTGTTTGATGAAAATGCTAGCTGAGTCATTTAGCTTAATACGCCCCCTCGAGTCAAGGGGGGTATCAACCACATGAAGACTCGTCTTGAAGTGATGAAAACGATCAGCAACAATAGGCTTTGTGAGAAGATCTGCTATCTGATCTTGTGAGCTGCAAAAGGATACTTGTAGAGACTTGGCTGCAACTCTATCCCTTACGAAGAGAAAATCAATATCCATATGTTTGGTTTTGGAATGATAAACAGGATTGACTGTCAAATATGTAGCCCCGATGTTATTGCACCATAAAATAGGAGCTGAGGTAAGAGAAACACCAAGTTCACGTATCACGGTTTGAAGCCAGATGACTTTGCTGTAGAGGATGCCAACGACTTATATTCGGCTTCTGTTGAAGACCGAGCGACAGTGCTTTGCTTCTTTGAGTTCCAGGATATTAAGTGATTTCCCAAGTACACACAGAAGCCGCCGGTTGACTTTCGATCATCAGGACAATCCCCCCAATCCGCATCAGAGTATGCTTGAAGCTTGAAGATGTTTTGGAATTTAAACAGTAAGCCATGATTGATAGTTGCCTTGAGGTAGGGTAGTATACGCTTGACTGCAGTCCAGTGAGAGGTTTTTGGTGTGTGCATAAATTGGCACACCTTGTTGACGGCAAAAGAAATGTCTGGCCGTGTAATGGACAAGTATTGGAGGCCCCCAACAATACTTCGATAAAGAGTGGAATCTTCAAAATTAGGTGAGTCAAACTTAGAAAGCTTGAGATTGACTGCCATGGGGGACGTGATTGGCTTGGCATACAACATGTTGCTTTTGGTGAGAAGTTGCTTAATTTCCGTTGGGAAATAATTAAACTAGTGCTAGTATGATCCACTTCAATGCCTAGAAAAAAGGAAACAGCCCCAAGGTCTTTGACTGGAAATGCTCGGCCCAAGGCTGCTATTAGATGATCAATGGCAGATTGATGTGAAGAAGTGATGACAATGTCATCTACATACACTAGAAAGTAGATTTGCACATCAGAGTGAGTTAAAATAAATAGAGAGGGGTCAGCTTTTGAAGGAGTAAAACCAAAATCAAGTAACCAGGGAGCTAAGTTGAGCAAACCATCATCTTGGAGCTTGTTTTAACCTGTAGATAGCTTTGTGTAATTTACAGATGAAATTTGGACATGTTGGATTAACAAATCCTTGGGGCTGCTGCATATAGACCTCTTCTGTTAGGGAGCCATGCAAAAAAGCATTCTGGATGTCAAGTTGTCGTAGAGGCCAAGATTGTGTTACTACAATGGAAAGAACAAGCCGAACTGTTGAAGGCTTGATCACGGGGAGGCTTGATCACAGGGCTGAAGGTCTCCGTGTAGTCTAATCCATGTAACTGATGATATCCTTTTGCTACTAATCAGGCTTTTCTCCTCTCAAAGGAACCATCAGCCTTGGTCTTGGTTCGAAAAACCCAGCGGCAGCCCAGTATATTGGTAGTGGGAGTTGGAGGAACTAAGGTCCATGTTTGATTCTGCTGCAGGGCCGTGAATTCTTGTTGCATCACAGCACACCATTTTGGAAAACTTTGAGGCTACAGAAAAACTTGAGGGTTCATCAGGAACATTTATACAGGTAGTAAAGCAATGGCGTGAAGGATATGAAACAGTGCCATCCGTGAAAACACGTGGTCTGGAAGAATTAGTGTGGGACTGAGTGATGATGGGTGAGCGTGGTGGGAGAAGAAGAGGTGGAAGTTGAGGTGATTCGATTGAAGGAGGTGATGGAGATGCGTTTGAAGGAGAGGTACGATCAGGAGTAGAAGAAAGGCGAGGCTCAGGGGAAGGAATAAGTCGAGAGGTTGAAGACGTAGGTGTAGAGTTTTGGGCTGTCAAAGATGGGCTGGGTCCTGGGCCAAGGATAGATGAAGTGAATAATGGTAGGGAAATTGTTTGTGGGACGGGAGGGATGGGAAATTCATTGGGCCGTGGTTTTGAGAATGGAAAAGAGGCTTCATTGAAAATGACATCCCTTGAAATGTATAGCCTATTTTTCTGTATATCTAAACACTTGTAACCTTTATGAGATGAACTATAACCTAAGAAGAGACATGAAACAGAACGGAAATTGAATTTATTATAGAGATAGGGTCTAAGATTAGGCTAGCACTCACAACCAAAAACTTTTAGAAACTTGTAATCAGGTTCTGTGTGATGAACTAAAAAATGGGGAGATTTGTTTTTGGTAATTGGTGAAGGGAGAAGATTAATAAGGAAAACAACTATTTCAAAAGCATCAGCTCAATAAGAAAAAGGTAAAGACGACTGGGCTAGAAGGGCGAGCCCAGTTTCAACTATATGCCGATGTTTGCGCTCAATGAGTCCATTTTGTTGATGTGTATGCGGACAAGAGAAACGATGGGTAATACCAAACTTTTGACAAAGTGGGGTGAGGGGTTTAAATTCCCCACCACCATCTGTTTCAAGAACTAAAAGTTTGGTATTAAACAGTCTTTCAATATATGGGAGAAAGTTGATAAAAATGTTTGCAACATCAGACTTTAGTTTTAGAGGAAAGAACCAAGTATAACGTGTAAATTGATCCATAAATGAGAGATAGTATTTAAAACCAAGTCTGGAATTATGAGGTGCTGGGCCCCAAACATCAACACATAACAATTGAAGGGGCTTAGTATAAATAGCCCGATTAGAACTAAATGGTAACTGGTGAGCTTTGGCAATAGGACATTCGGTACAAAAGAAAACTGAGTCATTTGAGACAATAGGTAAGCAATGTTGATTTAATATGCGAGAAACGAGACCCAAGGAAGGATGGCCAAGCCTCCAATGCCATTGTGCTTTATTTGTTCGTTCATCAAGATAAGAGGAAGGGCTGGAAGCAACGGGAGCAGAGTTGGGAAAAACATAAAGTCCATTAAGAGTTGGCCCGATGAGGAGTACAGTTCCCGTCTTGTTTTCCTTCACAGAAAAGTGAGATGAGTGAAATTCAAAGTAACAGGAATTGTCAATGCAAAAACGAAGAACAAAAACCAAGTTTTTGGTTATAGCAGGGACATGGAGAAGATTTTTAAGATGAAATGAATTATGGTGTAAAGAAAAACAAGAGTCACCACAGTTTTGTATTGGGATGCCTGTATCGTCTCCAACCTGTATTGAGTCACTACCAGTATATGGTTATGATGAAATATTCAAGTTACTGAGATCATTGGTGAGATGGTGTGTAGCGCCAGAGTCAGGATACCAGGCAGCATCATATATTGAGCTCGGAGCAGTGTAATGAGCTGAAAAAGACGATGGAGCTTCGAGTTGATAAGCATGATCAAACCGGTATCGACACTGCAGGGCAATATGGCCAGATTTGTTGCAGACTTGACAGGTGGGGCTTTGATTGTTGTACTTAGACTGTGGTGATGGAGATTGAGAGAATGAGCGACCCCCACGATAGTTACCAGAGTAACGACCACGTCCACGTCCTTGGCGGCCACCACGATAGTTACCAGAGTAATGACCACGGCTCTGTTGATTTCATTGACCAAAGGAGCTGAAATTTATAGAGGGCTCAAGAGAGGAGATAGGACTCCTTGTTTGGTGAGAAATACGAGTTTCATGAATAAGTAACAGTTGAAATAATTCATGAGATGTAAGAGGATAAGTCCGAGTGGTTATGGAGGTGGTAAAAATTTCATAGGAAGGACCTAATCCATTAAAAAGATAGGTGACGATTTCTTTTTCTGGGAGAGTATTTCCAGTGGCAGCAAGAGAGTCAACAAGTGAACGTACCTTCCCAAAGTAGTTTGAGATAGATTGTTCACCTTTGGAGCGATTGGTGAGTTGAAAACGAATATGGAATTCCTTAGCTTGAGAATGTGAAGCAAACATAGAGACCAGGGATATCCAGAGAGAAGCAGCAGCTTGAGAGGAGAGAACATGGCTGAGGATTGAGTCTGAAAGAGAGGAGAAGAGTACACTCAAAACCAACTGGTCTGTGCGCTGCCAAGACAGAAAATCAGGATTGGGTTTGGGTGGGGAATCAGAAGATGCAGGGAGAAACCGAGGAGGAGATGACAGAGAACCATCAACGTGGGAAAAAAGATCTTGCCCACGAAGATAGGCTGAGATTTGAACCTTCCAGAGAAGATAATTCTCATTATTTAACTTGGTGGTAACGATGTGAGAGAATGATGAGAGGGTGGAGGGAGAAGAAGAAGACGCCATGGATACAGAGGGACTTTTAGTCTTGTGGCTCTGATGCCATGTTAAATGAACACAAAATAGAATAAAAACTTCTCTGTTTATTGAGGCCCTTGGGCTGTGTTTTTATACAATAAAAGAATACGGTTGTTTACACATAACTTGAGAGAAAACTTGTAACTAATTTCTCTACTGTACAATCTAGAATATCTGTGAATCTGCTGTACTACTGCAGAGGACTAAAATAATCTGTTATTATGTGACTGCAGTGGTGCCTATAATGTCCTCCTCTTATTTGATAAAAATGCTAGCTGAGTCATTTAGCTTAATACCTTCATGTTATAAGTCGTTTACTGGGTTCTAATTAAGAGTTTTGAGTCAAGTTTTGTTTTTAAGCAAACTCATCCTCGGACAGAGGGTTATAGGAAGGCTCTATGCTCTTTTTGGAGAATTTTTTTTTTATAAAATTTATCTATTTAAAAAAAAAAATGCTCATGATTTGTACAAATACCATTTCTTTTTTGAAAAAATGATACCGATATAGATAAAATAAATAAATAAATAAGTAGTTCATTGTCCCATGTCATTGACGAGTTTTGCTATGTACAAGCACATTTCATGCATTAATTTGAGTACCGATGATTTTTTTATTTAAAAAAAATAAAAAAATATTTTTGAAAAAAGAAGAAAATCTCCTATTTTATAAAAATTATTTTCATATTCAATTCATATTGTTTCACTAAATATATGTCTTACATATAAACATTAATGTGCCAATTAGTGCACAAAATTTGCAAGAAAATTTTTCCTTCATTGACTGTGGGAAAATGTTGGTACCGCACTCACTTGTCATTTTAGAACTAATCACATGACGGCATGATTCAGAAATTCAAAATTGTAACTGTATTTCCTTTTTCCAAAAAGTTGTGGATTTCTGATTTGCGCTTCCACGTGATGATTGGTTCTTACATGATAAAGGAGTGTTAGGTCTAATTATTTATTTATTTATTTAAAAAAAAAACAAATACCAAATATTGAATAAGAGAACCACATTAGAATGAGTTGTTTGTATGATGCTGACTAGTCACATGCAATGCAGGCTCGAATCTAGGTCGGGGAATCATTTAGTTTGGTCAAAAGTCATATAGGTCACTGAGAAATGATACCATTCCATATATTTAAATGGAAAATGATATTTACAGTCGTAGTTGTGTAAGCACTGTATAATCTCTTTAAAAAAGTGAATTAATACGGGACCTACATGAAAAAAAAATTAATTTTTTAATCGTAGACCTCATTTTTTTTCAAAACGATTACACAATATTTACATACTCCACGATTATATATAGAATTACTCTATTTAAATTATTCGTTATTCAATAAATAATTATTTTTACATATTTGTGACTTTATTGCAAATCCAATTTTCTATCGTGCATCAGTCCAATCTTTTTTTTTTTTTTTTTTTGATATTAGGGATTTGTGAAAGGGATCGAACCCCAGACCTCATTTTTGAAGATGGGGTTCGATATTTGTATCTAATTGCCATTTGAGAAAATTGCTATAAATACAAAGAGACTATACAAAAATAAATTCATAAATTGATATGGGTTTATGTGATATGTTGATTTATTTTATATTAAAGATAACAATCTAACGAATTATATCAATTTACGCCAGCTTGTAAATTTTTTTTTTATATAATTTTTTTATAATTAAAGGATTTCTCTTTGAAAATACCTTCACGCCGGTGGTTTTCCGAACTTTACACATACCAATACAGTAAGGGCAGGTTAGCAATTTAAACTTTTTTAAAAGCGATGCTACCATGTTAGCATTTGGAAAAAATTATACTTAGCATCCTTTATACCACCACGTATCAACATATGATCTATTATTTTTATTTTTTTTATTTAAACATATAAATATTGATATGTAAATATTTGTGTTTAAATAAAATTATAAAAATAACTAATTATATGTTGGTTAGTGGTGTGGAGATTGAGTAACATTTATCTAAATCTTAAGGTATAATTTTTTGGAAAAAAAAAAGATTTTACTATTAAAAAAATATTTTTTATAGAAATTCTAAATTGACTTTAAAAAAAAAAAGTGTAAATATCTTTTTCCACACCCAAAAACTGTAAATATTAATTTTCTTTTATAACATAGATCTATCAATGTCTTAAAATAAAAATATCGATATTTAGTTGAAAATTCAGTACAACTACAGCACTCCCAGGAGGTGGCAATGCTAAAAGATTTTTCTCGCAACGGAAAATCGATTTTGTGACAACCAAAAGCCGCCATTTCATAAAGTGAAAACCCTCCCTCACTCGCAAGCCCACCCCCTGCCCTCTGCTTCTTTACTTTGTATTTCAGGTAGAGAGAGGGAGAGATAGAAGGGGTGAAGACGACGGAGTTTCTTAGTAGAGAAAAAGTCGGATAGACAGAGAGAATCACAAACCCTAATCTATCATTGAATGAGGTCCGTTTCTTTCCGCTCTGGACTTTTATTTTTAATTTTTAATCTCTTCGTGTTTTTGCGTGCCAATGGTTGATGCAGTTTCTGATTTGTCCTTCATCTTTAATTTTTATTTTATTATTATTACTATTACTTTTTTGGTTTTAGGTTTTGATGGAAGCACGTGAATCGTGGAACCTGTCACCTTTTTTTTTTTTTAATAATATAATTGATTGCATTGCGTGCGATTTTCTCTGTTTTTTCTCTTGTTTTTCTTTGTGCAGGGAGTATGGGATTTATAGTTCATGCCTAATGTGGATTCATTCCTCTTCAATAGGACATATAATTGTAGATGTATTTTTTTTTATAAGTAATTGTAGATATGTATGTCTGCGTGAGACCAAATTTGCCTTTACACTAAATATATGTTTAAATGCGCTTTGCTCTCAATATATATAAAGAAGAAATGAGCTCATACTTTGATGATTTAGAATTTTGGTGCATTGCCAATGTAGGTCATCTTTTGGCGATTCTGAATTCTTCCCTCCAAATGAAACCAAAGCCAGATGGGGTATCCAGAGCTCAGAAGTCAAGAAATTTTCAGGGTGAAAGGCCAAATTGGATTCTCATTGCTGCTGGTGCCTTGTTAAGTACATTGTCAATTCGCCTTGGTTACAGGCTGAAGCAGGCACTCAACACAAAGCAGCAAGAAAATGCTAGAATTAGTTCAAAAGGTCGTGTAATATGTATACCAATTGCAAATTTTCCTTTGAGATTTGCTTGCTCCTGACTGTGAAAGTTATTTACTATTCAGAAAATGGGAAACCCTCCAATCGAAGGAAGCCTAGTTCCCATCTGCACTCAAATGTGTATTCCTTTACACGAGAAGATGATGACTGCTTCAATTGCATTTCAGGTGTGATTTAGTTATATTTTCAACTTTATGAAGATTAAAGATAAGTTTTAAGTTTGATATCAAACTTGTTTATTTATCAAAAAAAAAGTTTGATATCAAACTTCTGTTAGTGGTCATAATCTGCTAATTGCCTGCATTTTGATTTGCAGCTTGATAAGGTCTTATTACAATGTCCTGGTATCTGTAAGTAGAATAATGGTGGTAGCTTACCGGGCGTGATCTTTTTTCATTTTGGATGTATGGGAAGACTGATAAAGATAGAACCATTTAATTTAGAGGAGAAAATGATTAAAATGAATGGATAACTATGGCTCTGCACCGTTGATAGACTTTTTGTCCGGTATTCAAATCCCCACCCATGAGAGCAGCTGTCTTTTTCTTTGAGTAGCCAACAAATTAGAGAGTTTGTAGCTTTTCACCATGTGTATGTTTTGCATGACAATTAGAAAATGGATGTAAAAAGGTGGGTCTCCTTTTCTGGAATTGTTAATATACAGAGACGTGCAATCTTGTATTGTAATTTTTGTTGTTTCTTTTCTTTTTTAAATTATTTTGCATGAAAACAAAACCCCTGAGAAACCTGAGAAAACAAGAGCTGGAAAGCACAAGAAGAAAGGGAGTGGTCATGAGACTCCTGTAGAATTGATTGTGTCTTCCTCTCAATACCTCTCTGGTTTAATTTCTATGTGACCTGCCAACTTCATTGCTCAAATTTCCTTCCAGTATCAGTCAATGTTGTTTGGCCCAATTCATGCCATGAGTTGGGGTGGAGGACAACATCACCTTTTTTCTCTTAGTCTGTTACCCTTCTTCTAGCCCTATATTGCCAAATTTCACTTATCTGGAAAGTTTGAGAGTAAAGTCACACATTCTAATGGAATTTGTAAAATTCTAAGCTTAGAATCTCGTTTATTTGACAGGAACTGAAGGCATGATGAAGATAAAGTGCCCGCCCAATGGCCAGATGCTGAGTGAATCTGATGGAGCTCTTCCTTTGATCACACTTCCTACTCCCGAATTTAACAAGGATAATGGTGTTATTTGGTCATCTTCTCCTGATCGTCTTGAAATGCCTCCAAAGCCTTTCCACCATTCAAACTGCTCAGACTCTCCAAGTGTGTCGGAATCTGGCTCTGATATCTTCAGCAAGCGGGAAGTAATACATAAATTGAGACAGCAGTTGAAGAGAAGAGATGATATGATACTGGAGATGCAGGACCAGATTATGGAGTTGCAGAATTCACTGAATGCTCAGCTAGCACATTCTACACATTTGCAGTCACAGCTTGATGCCACAAACGGAGACTTGTTTGATTCTGAGAGAGAAATCCAGAGGCTGAGGAAGGCAATTGCAGATCATTGTGTGGCACATGTGGGCCCCAATGAAAAGCCCTCCACAGTAACCGCTTGGCCATCTGAGACAATAAATGGCCATGCAAATGGGTATATTGATAGGAAGAGCAATTTTGACAAGCCAGAAAAAGGTAGAGGAGGTGGGGAGAGGATTGAGATGCTCAAGAGGGAAGTGGGAGAGTTGAAGGAAGTGATTGAAGGAAAGGAATATTTGCTTCAGAGCTACAAGGAGCAGAAGGCCGAGCTTTCCATGAAGATGAAGGAGTTGCAGCAGAGATTGGATTCTCAGGTTCCCAATATTTTGTAGGTGCTTAGTTTGTCCATTCTTGCCTTTTAAACTTCATCATTTCAGGCTCCAAAAATTTGAAAGCTTCGATCTCTCTCTCTCTTTCTCACCAAATCTGGTTTGGCTAAATTTTTTGGTTTTGTATTTCTGGTGGTGCACGTGTGCAAGTGGATGATTGAGAGTGGACTATCTGTTTCTTGAGAAATGTTTGCTGTCTATGTAGATAACACGTAATTATTTTCCTGGAAGAGTTGTCATCTGTGTTAAAAGCAAAAAAAGAACATTTTCCATCTTACTATACTCATTTTATAATGCATATCATAAACTGTCAGAATCGACTACCAGCTGCTAAATAACATCATTCATTCATGGTCTTGATGGTAATGCAAGATTCAAACCCTTGGGTGTAAACAATTTTTAAAGATCACGGCCTATTGATAACAAGCTGATTATTTACTTGATTCGTGAAATGTACCTGGGAAAATTTCATTTTCTAGAGCTGTCCCAGTGGTTTTTTTCTATCTTGTTTTTTATAATACACCATCAAAATCCATTTTCTATTTAGTTAATAACTTTTACATCAATTTATCTATTTTTTCTTCATATTATTTAAATAATTTTTTTATTCTTTTTAAATATTTCCTTAAACTATCAATAAATTTGCAATATCTTTATATTTTTTTATATTTGCTACATATTTTTATATACAATGTGATATAATTTTGTCCTATAAGCACAATTCACAGTTTCAAATATTTTTTCTCAAAATTTATTTTTCTTTGTACATCACTAAAAGGTAAACAAACGACTGTTTATAACTTTTCCAAAAAAATACCAACAGTGATAAAGATCAGCCAACCATCCAAAAAAGAAAAGGGAGAGATTGGCAGAGCTGCGTCAAGATCATCAAATCTCTATCAAGACCTCCAAAGACATTGGTTAAAGGTTGGTCCATACTCATTCATTATATTTTTCAAGTCATGATAAATAAATGAGCATTTTTCATTTTAAAGACTACCATATTAATTGTATCCTGGAAATTGATTGTGGTTTGGTTTTGCCGGAAATGTATGTGCCGGTGCCTCCTCGGAGTTGCCGAGGGAATCCCACAGAAGGGGAGAAATACTTTTTACCTGCAAACAGATGGTTTCAGTAATGAATTTTAGAAATGGGTGCTTTTGCTGAACAAATCTCAACACCATGTTTAAAATTGCAACCTACAAGCAGTTTTGTCAACATAAGATAAAATTAGGACGAAAAAGGAAAACATTTTTCTCATAGTATCATAGTGTACGTGGCACTATGATTTAGCTTTACTAGACCAAGCCATAGATGCGATCATCTTCCAACCTACTCAGATAAACATCATCTCACATGGCAACCTTTCTTTGCGCCACCACACCCACCCCCAACTAAAAAACCCTCTTTTCTCCTCTGTGAGCAGCAGATTTCGATGTTGCATTCCTCTGAATATATCACCATATATCAACTACCATGATTGAGCAGAGACTTCAAGCCCAAGTAACTTTACTTATAGCGGGTACACTTCTCCTTCAAAGCTTAATGCATGTTGCAGTGATTTCCCCTACTACCCAGTCAAGGTTCATCTAGTATTCAAATCAAATTCCCCAACTTCTCTCCACCCATCCTGCATGCCTGCTTCTCCATTTTCAGTCTCTTCATCGTTCAAGAAATCTTCAGATGGTTCCTTCTCATCCCTCTGATTATTGTTTCCCCATCCATTCATCATCTCATCTACATTACCACCTTGCTCATGCTCCCCCATGTCATGACCAATTGCGACGTCATTGCCCTGGGACCCAAGTGCACTTGCTCGTATTGCACCTCGAGCCATCATTTCTGCATGAGCCTGTGATTCAGCTCGCACTTGCTCTGCCTGAACCATGGCTGCCATTCGCAATTTAGCTTCATGAGCCTCACGACCAGCCTTCTCTCTGGATTCTATCTCTGCTTTTACTTCCAGGATGGCTCGCTTCTCCTCTTGGAGAAGAGCCTGCTCAATCATCAATCTCTCCTCAGATCGAAATTCCCCCAAAGCTCGTTTACGGGATATTATGTTGAAGGCAAGGGCCTGCTTCTCAAATGTTGCTGTGAACTCTGCAACTTTGGCAGCAATGTTATGATCCCACTGTTGGGATCGAGAGGGCATCTGGCCTGTGGTGTCAGAATCGAGGATCTTATCATCCTCTTCTGCTTCATAGTCTGCCACCACATGATAAGGTAGCAATCTGCATAGATTTTAAGAAAGCTGGGAATAAGATATCCTCTGGAGTTAAACAAATTCAAATGATTACAAAAAACGCTTGATATCCAGTTTATAACTTCCTCATTTGGAATGATTCATATGAGAAGCATGCCCCATCTTTTTGGGAGTATGCCAACTTTAACAGCAGGCCGAGTATCTTAATCCTGCATCTCTTCAGCTTTGCCAAAAAGAGACTAAGTTATTGCCTTGCAACTTCCCCCCTTAAAGTTCCTTTATATGCCCATCCAAGACAAAATAGTTTAAGAAAGTATCTTCTTGAGACATGACCGCAACCTATCATGAGAAACCAAAAGGAAGAAATGGAATATATACAACAAGAATGTATAGGAGGTGATTGTGTCCTTCAGGCAAGCATAGATATGTCCAGAAAACAAAATATGTTGCTGTCTAAGTTACTTATACGATGAGCAGTTTTAATGCCATCTATCAAAAAGCACCTAAATACATTAACCTACACAATGGACTTTAAGCAGGCAATTTTTTTTTTTTTTTTCCCAACCTCACTTGTAACTATTAATAAAATGAGAGCATGCTTATGATGTTTGATGCAGTACTTATGTGGTGGAAATACTATATATATGCATCTGATAAAATGTTCTTTTCCATTAACTGAACAAAATATGACTAAAATGGTACCAAGTGAGTCTGGATAACTTACTTTGGTAACTTGCATTTCAAAAAGAAAACCCTCAAATTATTTATATGATATGTCAACAAGGACAGCAGTCTTGTCGCGCATTAGCTTTGCCATATAGCTTTCTATGTTTGTTGCAACAAAGATATATTTTTCCATACATTGGTTTCTCCTTAAGTATCTACCTCAAGGTACCTAATTCGTCATAAAAAATCAAGGCCACATAACGATTATTGCCAGTTTCAGTAGAGCAACTAGAAAAACCAAGGGTAGCAATGGAAGATGAAGGACATATTTATTTGACCAATGAAGCACCCACAGGTTTTTTTTTTCAGCACAAATTGCTAATATATGGAAGTTCAGACTGACAATGACAGATATATCTAGTCTCTCATCTATACTTCTAGTTACTATCAGTGTTCAACTAATAAACAAACATAGCTTCAAATTAGAACAAATTAAAATAAAATTGCCCCAGGGATATGTCAGCTTTTTTTTTTTTAACAAGTAAGAAGATATTTTATTGATATAAAGATAGGCATAGCCCAAGTACACCGAAAGTATAAATGTGAATACACCAATTAGGGATGTGTCAGCTTTTGACGGTAGAAAGCCTTCCGAAAGTTGATATGCATGAAATTATAAAATTCACATTTGTATGTCATGAATCCTCTATTTGGATTCTGGAAGTATATAGCGCAACATGAGAAATAATCATGAACAATCTTACAATTCCAAAATCCATGATTAAACCTAATTAAAATGAAAAACTCTTACACCCACGAAGAAAATGGTGCAATTTATACATGAGCCTTTACACTAGATGCATCTATAATTGCAAAAAATAGTGTGGAAGTCTCATTGAGAGAGAATATATATATATATATAACAACCATGCAAAGGGTCACAAAAACTCTTCCCAATAAAATCAAACGAAATATGCTCAAAAGGAGAAAACCAGGCCCCTGAATTGAGTTGGAGGGAAAACCATATTGAGTAGGGCACTTGACTTGCTACTCCAGAACTAAACACATTAATTGCACAGCATTTACAATCTTTCAAATGTGTTACCACATAATTTTCATGTCATTCAGCCAGCTTCACAAGCACAACATCAGGTAGAGAAAAATTAGGACAAAAGGTAGTAACTTTAGTCCATTCAAAATTGAAGAAAAAAAAATCCCCAAATCTGACAACAGTGTTATAGACTGAAATACCAAGAGAAAACACAAACATTCATGCACATTCCTCAGAGGAAAAGAAACAAGAAACATTCTTCAGTTCACTTTATAATAGGAAATCAATGCCGTTGTTGACATTGTTATACACATTATTTGGCACAAGTTTGTCACACCAATGTGCAAATGTTAGCTGTTAACTAGTAATTCCAGCTGCACCACCAAGTGTTCCAAATGAAAACTTAAGAAAACTAATCCCACCTTCCCAATGCAAGCAACAAAATGGCAATTGCTTTTTGCATTTCCTGCTTTACTTTTTATTTGTGTATTTTCTTTTTGCTTAATCATAGTAACAAATCAAACCAACACATATATCATATAGGAGAATAGATGACAAGGTTGTGCAGTCCAAAACAAAACAAACAGTTCAACATCATACGGCACATTTCTCTGAGCACCAAAATTATAATTCAGTTTGTATCTAAATTTTCCTCACATATTTGGGACAACACGTTCACAAAGCTTTCCAATTCTCACTCTGCCACAGGTATCAACATGATATTGAAGCAAACCACACTCACTCTTTATTCATGCTGAAGTATGTCAGATAATACGAATTTTGTTTCGTCCTCATATATGTAAATTGTTGTACTCACCGACCCAAAAATGGGAAACATAACATCTTGGCTACTTTACGCAAAATGCAACTACTCTGTTTCTGTCTCTATTATGGAAACAACAGATCTACTTATCAGAAAAGAATGGAAGCAACATATCTCCGGCTATTCACCATATAGAAAATCCAACAACAGAGTGAATTCCCTAGCTGCAAGATACATTGAAATCTCCAGTAACCCATTTAGATCATGCCAGGAAAAACATTCAGCAGACCCAATGCTCACATGTCAAGATAAGCACAAAGTACCATTTGGTACCTTCAGAGCATGGATGACGTGATAAATAAATTCCTTACATAAGCACCAATTTTAATTGACATTGCATTCTGTGATAGAAGGAAGTTCCATGTGTCCGTAATTTGGGGCTATCTAATAATTAGTCAGTACCAGGAATCTAATACAAGAAAGCAGTCCGACAAATTCGCACATATTCACAAAACAATTAAGTTTGTACGTAGGCATGTATATCTCTCAGCCAGAAATCGTTCATTAGTATGCAAATTACTCCAATTCTCTTCCACCATTCGGAATGAGAGTATACAACAAAATCACCCAATTGTGGCAAAAAATATTATCACACTGAAACAAAGAATATGGAGCAATTAAAATTCTCTCCAAGTAAATGCAAAACCCAGTTAAATCATTATCACAAAATTCGAAGCAACACAAAGAAAGTCGCACAATTTCACATTTCACAAAATCAATTAACCGAAAGCACATAAACCCTTAAAAAAAAAAAAGAACCTTTCGCAGGCGTCTTCGAGTGAAGCGAAGGGGCGCTTGAAGTCCGGGTGGCACACTCTCCAGGCGTCCTGGTACGCCATTTGGAACTCCGTCTGGTTTACGGGTGGCCTGATCGCCCTATTTTGCTGCTGCTGCTGTTGCTGTTGTTGCTGCTGCGATTGTTGCTGCTGAGGGCCCGGGTTGTTAGGGTTTTGTTGCAAATTAGGGATATTGTTGATGGGGACGTTAGGATTGTTGGGGTTTGGTGCGAGATTGATAGGTCGGATCGGACGCAGGTGCGCGTCGATGTTCGACGGGAAACGAGAAATGGCCGCCGCTTGTTGCTGCTGCTGCTGCTGTTGTTGCTGCTGTTTTTGAAGCTGTTGGTAAAGCAGGAATTTCTGTTGCTGCTGCTGTTGCAACATCATTTGTTGTTGTTGTTGTTGCTGCTGCTGCTGCTGCTGCTGCTGGTGGTGTTGTTGAGCCAACGCCTTTGCCTCCTCCATCTCCTCTAGTCTCAGACAAACAATAACAATAGTAATAAATCGTGCAGTCTTTGCCTAAATTTCCTTTTACAAAACCTGACTTTTTCCTTCCCTATCTACCAACAAAATTTGTCCATAGAATAAGATCTGTGGCTTTCTGTCTCTTTCTCTCTCTCTATCTGTATACAAAACAAGGTCATGTGGAGATGTGCTTGGAAGGTCCGTCACACAGCCTCACACACAGTCAGTGAAGATGATGACATGTGCATCTCTCTTTCTGGCAACACGTGGAGCAATCACCCAAGATCACGATTCACACCTCAACATTGCCTCACGTTTGAATTTCTATTGAATCGAAGTGATCGTTAATTTAAAGCGTTACGATTATCGATCGGCTGTCTAGCATGATCAGTTTAATTTATAAAATACATTTAAATATTATAATTTTTTTATAAATAAATCTTATATATAAATAGTATATAATATATTTAGATTTGAGAAAATATAATTCTTACAATAATTTTATATAAGGCATCAAAAAAACGATTCGATTCAATCGTTTTAGGCCTTGTTTGTTTACACAAAATCAAAAATCTCATCTCAACTCATCATTATACCTTTTTCAAATCCTCATACAATTTTTTCAAATTTCCATATAAAATATAATAAACAATTTCACTTTTTTAAATCCCAATATAAAATTAATATTACAAAATTATATTATAATAATATTTTATTTATTACTATTTAAAACATCTCATCTCATATGTGTAACCAAACGGGGCCTTAATGAACATTTTAAAGCGTTCGCTAACTCGCTTTAATTGATCGATTTAAATAGATTCAAGTTGATTTTAAATCAATTTGATTTGATTCCAACCAATTCAAAACTATATTTATCTTAAGTTGTCTAACAATTAAGTTTTTTTTTTAAATTTTTTATACAAAAATATGATAGACCTAAACATATATTAATTTCTTTATTATTTTATTCAATAAAAACTTAAAAATAAAATATGCAGTTCTTTATTTTTTTTTAATTTGAACAAAAAATTAAGGAAATGAATGAGTATTTTATATTAAATTTATGATTGTGCATAAAATATTACATTTTTCATGTGTTTATAACTTAATGGTCTTTATCTTTTTCGTATATAAGACCAAAAAAAAAACCGGCAATTGAAGTTAAATACATAAATTACATATTGAAATTATTTTAGATTCATATCATATTTTTATTGAAGCTAGTCAAAGAATTTTTATTTTATATTATTTTATACATGATTTAACATGCTTGAATTACATCAAATATGATTTTGGATGCTTTTTATTAATATTGAAATATTTGATTCAAAATTATCATGAATTCTCTAATTCAATTTGTTGAATCACCCGATTTATTAAATATGTCATTTTTCGATTTCAAACTCGATTCCAATTTTTCGAGCCGTGATTTTATTTGTCCATGCAAATTCTTCGTAATTCTTTATGAAGGTTACATGCTATTACCTTTCCATCCCATGCACACAACTTGATAATATATTATTATTTATTATCTTTAAATTTTATATAAAAGGAAAACAAGAATCAAGCTATTAATTAATGGACCACACCACGTAAACATAGTGTTATAAATATAAAATAAGAAGTTAATACTAGATAACATAACATAACTCTTTTTGTTCTGCCTTAGCTTCCTATATTTTAGCATATTCATTGGATTGAATATCATCATCCTTGTGACCTTTTGCAAGAAGCAACTTATTGTTATTGGATGTTCCGGTCCTTAGTTCGCTAAATCTTAGCATATCCCTTCGATCGTAATATGCTAGTTTGTGTTCACTATTTTCTTTTTCTTTTTCAATACAAAGATTGTTTAAAAATAGAGAAATGCGTAGTACTGACACTGACAGAGATAGGTCTATATGATACAAAGAAAGAGACATAAATTACAAGCAGTAATAGGCATCCATTCATTAATAAATACGACCTTAGCTTATGTCTGACAATATCTTACCTAAAGATTTATGAAGCCATACAAGATAACATAAGATAATCAATCTGCCTTTCGTCCATTATAATCCAATCAAAACCTCGGAGATAGATGGGCTTTCAATGGATGTTTCATCACTATAGTGAACTCTTCTTTCTCTGACAAATCAACGTCCTTGTCTCCATCCACAGATTTCCACTCAAATTTCCATACCAAATTGGCCACAAAATACTCCAAATGAAGCATTGCCAAACCAGACGCAGGACAAATCCTCCTCCCTGCCCCAAACGGCATCATTTTAATCTCTCTACTTCCCGTTATATCAAACATTACTACTTCCCCCACTCCGCCATCATTGCCGCTCAAGAATCTCTCCGGCTTGAAGGCCATGGGATCCTCCCAAACCTTGGGGTCCCAACCCATCTCAGCAACCATGAAATTCAAATAGGCATTCTTGGGCACCAAGTAGCCCTCCAAAACTACATCCTCTGTCACCGCATGCGGCAACACAGCATGCCCAGGTGGGTGCCGCCTTAAACCTTCCAAAACCACGGCCTTCAAATACGACATCTTATACAAATCCTCCTCCTTCACCTTCTTGATCTCACCATCACGGACACCGACAACACCTTTAATCTCTGTGTAAAGCCTCTCTTGAACATGCGGATATTTCACCATATTTGCCATAATCCACTGCAACGCCGTGGACGTAGTGTCTGTGCCCGCGTTGAGGAACTCCGAGCACAAGCTGACCATTTCGCCCATGTCAAGCTTTCTTTTTTCCTCCGGCAACTCCAAATCCAGCAACGTATCCACGTACGATACCACGAACTCGTCATCATCTTTGTCTTCCAAGAGGACGTCGGCCTGAACTTTTGCCCTGCTTAGTCTTTCTTGCTTCACTCTCTTCCTCACTTCTATCAAAGGCATTAGGATGGCCTCCTGATCTCTACGAAGGTTGAACAACTCGTCCCAACGCTTACGGAACAATATCATTCCAATCCTTGGAAAGATATTGAGTAGTTTATAGCTGTCGATGGCCAAAAGCTGGCGACGCTGGACAACTTCGATTTCTTTAATCTGGGTCTCGCTGAGCTTGTCCCCGAAACACATCAGAACCAACAGGCAAAACATGGCGTATTGAAAATGGTCGACGACGCAGACAAGGTCCACCTAACCGGAATATTCATTGATAGAGTAAGACATAAGGCGGTCGAGGAGGATGTCCAAGACCCACGAGCGTGCACGAGAGTATGACTGGACGCGCGAAGGGTGGAGGATCTCGGATGTAAGATTGCGGCGGAGGAGGCGCCATGTCTGGCCATAGAAGGCGGTGTTGATGCTGCGCTGGTTGCTGGTGAAGATCTTGGCGGTGGGGAAAGCGGGGGGGCGGTCAGCGAAGACTGCGCCTCTCTGAACGAGGGCTTGGTGGGCGATCGAACGGTCGGCGACAAAGATGTAGGGCCGGAAGCCGATACGGAGTGTGACTATGGGGCCATACTGGGCGTGGAGGTTGCGAAGGATGGGCTCGAACTCACAGAAGGACTTGCGGAGCCATAACAAGTTGCCAAAGACAGGGATGGTGAGGGGTCCTGGAGGAAGCTGCTGCTGGCCGTTTTTAGAGATTTTCTTGAAGATTAGATGGCAGAGAAGAGCCGAAACGAAGGAGACGAGGATGATGATGAACCAGGTCTCCATTTTTAGGTCAAATATGTGGAGGAAAGAATGGAATATAAAGGTGAGCACTGAGCATGTCATTGATGCATGGGAAGAACTGGTCTTAAGAATTTGAGTGATCTGGTCGTAGACGTTACTGTAGGTGTAAAACGACCTTAAACAGCGACATTGGTGGAAAAAAAAAAAAATGCACAACGTTGCTGCCACACTGTTATAAAAAAAAAAGAAAGAAAGAGTTTTAAAATTTGAATTTATTATTTATTATCTGTTAGGTCTTTTTTTTCTAAATTAATTTGATGGGTAAAGTAAAACAATGTTAAACTTTGGAGTAAATTTTGTGCAATGGCCAATTTGATGTGGACAGCCCTCGGTTGTCAATGGCTGAAAGAACATGTATATGGATTTAATTTCCTTGGCAAAAGTCATGTTAGGGACCAATAGTTTATGTACACAGACTCTTAGTATGAACAGTATTTTTGTTACACAATTCAAATGAAATGGGATAAAATATTTTATGGAAAGTTAGATAAAATATTATAATAATATAATTTTTTAATATTAATTTTATTTTAAAATTTGAAATCGTTAAATTTTTTATTATATTTTATATGCGAATTTGAAAAAGTTGCAATAATTAAATGATATGAGATGAGATGAGATAGTTTGACATTTTGTAACCAAACTAGGCCTTAATGTCAACAGTGTTTTTGTTATGAAAAAAATGTTAGATATAGTCATAAATGTACAAGTGCAGTACATAAAAAAATGGAAAAAATAAGAAATTTGCATAAAAATTTTATTTTTTTTAATAATAGATCTTATTTTTTTAAAATAAAATAAATTAAACGTGGACACTTTATAACTGTATTCAGTAATTACTAGTTGGTTATTTACATAAATTACTTAATAAAACGTACCACCAATATCAAAGCTAATAGCACATACACCAACTCCTAAGATTCATCACCACCCCCCTTAATCGTGTCTTAAGCCTCTTGTTAGATTGGATTAAAGCTGGTGATGGCATTACCTCTACCACATGTATTGTGTTCATTGATGCAGTGCATGTCTCTCATACTAATTTTAAAACGTTTACAAGTCCCTATGGATCAACCAGAGTCCATATTTACTTCTTGTCATGGCCACTAGGAGATTCAACATTCATTTCTCCAACTTCACATGTTCGTGATGGAATATATCGATCTCATTATTTCAAATAATGCAATTGTGAGGGGCCTTAGGCTCGATAGGATCGATTGGGCCACAGGACACAAGAAGAGCCTGGGCCCATTAGGCAAGAATTGAATCACGCCAAGGGCTCGAAATAGGAAGCTTGAGCACCAAGCCCATGATGCACCTGCCCCTTTGGAAGAGCCCACCATGGGCAAGGATCACCTGGGACCTAAGTGGCCGACCGAGCTTTGTGGGAAAGTACGAAACAGACGCCAATCCCAAGGCCTAGGCGATTGGCATGTCTAGTAATATGCGCACCTGGCTAGAGGCATGCCGCATTAAATGGGATATGAAGGAGGGAATGCCACCGCCAGGGACCACGCTGCATTTAATGCATGTTAGGGAACCTATGCACGCAACAACGTGCTGCTTGGGGTGCCATAGGACGACACGACCTCGGCTTGACATATTGTTGTGACAAGGGTGCTGGTGGCAAGTCTGACCCAAGTACGGCCTAGCACCCCACTATCTCCCTTGGCCGTTGAGCCCAAGCCAAGTATAAATGCACCAGTCCCACCCAGGGGGCAGGCTTTGAACTCTCTTTTTCTTCTTGATCTCTTAGTTTTTGTCTTAATCTTTTACAGAAGCTCTATTTGACTTTTGCATCGGAGAGTCGCCGGACCACACCGGAGCCCATCCTTCTTCTTTGTTGCAGGCTTCGATATTGGGCCATCGTGGTACTGCTCAAGTTGCAAAACATGACATTAATAGTGGCGTGTCTGTGGGATATTTCCTACAGAAATGTGTACTTTGCATGCCGGCAGCAACACGGTCCCAAACCACACAGAGAGAAGAGAATCAGAACGAATGAATGGAGGCAAGACTCGCAGAGATGAAGGAGACAATAAAGAAGCTGATGGAGAAAATGGGAATGCTCCCCTAGGAGAATGCAATGCTCAGGCGGACCAATGAAGAACTGCTGGGAGGGGTGAACCCAGTGGCAATGAGCACGTTGATTTGTGGCATGTCCCTATGAACATCACTGCAGAAGAAGAGAGGTGCAAGATGCATCTCAAACTCCAAGAGCTCGGGGACAAGTATGTGGAGATGGCTAAGCAAATGGGCATGCCGTCCATCGTGGATCAGTTGCTCATCAGCACTGACCTGCCATACAGCGCAGGAGTTATGGCGGTGCCTCTCCCACCTAAGTTCAAGGTCCCCCAAATGGAGGTGTACGACAGGTCCAAGGACCCATTGGAGCACCTAGAAACATTCAAGGCCCACATGACCTTACAAGGCTTCTCAGGAGAGATTGCCTGCGGAGCCTTCCCTTTGACTTGAAAGGAGCAACCTGAGCCTAGTTTGGGCCCTTGCCACCCAGGACTGTAGGTAGCTTCAATGAGCTGGCCCGCCTCTTCATGATGCAGTTCATGGCAAGTCGAAAGAAGAGACGACTGGTAGCTTACCTCCTGATGGTGAAACAACGAGATGGTGAGAGCTTGAAGTCGTCCCTCTCTCGGACGACTTCAAGATGACCAAGACGAAAAGATCACATTGGCATCCTTGCTGGGGGGGAATTTGGCCTCAAAACCCGTTCATGACAAATATAGCGTGAAGGAATCTCACCACACTACACTGAGGGAGTTTATGGACAGGGCAAATAGCTTCATCAATGCGGAGGACACCCTCGAGGCCTTAACGGCCTCGCGTCGGTCCGAGATGGAGCAAGCAGATCGGAAGGCGTTGGACAAAGAGGAGGTCCCAGCTGTGAAAGGGGGAAATGGGGAGCACAGGAGGCAAGGAGAAAGGTAAAAGCCCCAGCCTGACCATGCAGCAGGCCCTACACCCACTCAAGCTTGGCTCTAGAAGGGGAAAGAGGGTCTCCATTACTATGACTATCATATGATCGATTAGCACATCATCGAAGATTGCTATGCCCTGAGGAGGAGAAGGGAAGTCCTAGAAGACATGCAGGGCCAACGACGGTAGTCAGAGGACTGACAAGACCGGTGCAAGAGTGGCCATACTAGGCAGTGGCAGGGTGCGAGCCCAGGAAGGCAAGGAACAAGAAGGGAGACTCGGAGGAGCCCACATCGTAGGTGTGATATCCGCTCATTCTTTCTTCTTCCTTACGTACGTGCCTCGATCTACGTGTTGAACTTCGGTCAATGTGCCGAGCCTCTTCCTACGTGTTGAACTTCAGTCAGCATGCCGAGCCTTGTTCTACGTGCCGAGTTTCAGTCTACGTATTGAGTCTCGATCTACGTGCAGAGCCTTATCCTAAGTGCTGTACCTCGATGGCGTATCCCGGAAGTTATCCATCGGATTTCAAAGTAAGATATTTTATAGTCTACGAATATTTGAAGTATTATGGAAATATCTATAGGAGATATTTCCAGTATTATCGGATAAGCTTGTTTTTAAAGTAGCACAATTATAACATTTTAATGGGCTCTGAAAATATTATAATTGTGAATAATTACTTAGATTAAATATTTTAGTTGTTTTAAGATATTAAGAGGTTTAACTTTACGTTGAAAACTCTTATTTAATTTAAGTAGTTTTATACTCTCTGAGTAATTAATGATGCTTTATCATTTTAAATAATGATGAATAAATATTATTTTATAAACCTTAGTTTATAAAATAATATTCTATCTTAATTCCTCTTAGTGTTTTATTTAAGTGTTTATGTAATTTAATTGGTTTATTACTCTTTGAGTAATTAACGATACTTTATCATTTTATATAATGATGAAGAAATATTATTTTATAAACCTTAGTTTGTAAAATAATATTCTATTTTAATTCATCTCAGTGTTGTATTTAAGTATTTTATTAATTTAAATGATTTTATTCTCTTCAATTAATTAACGGTACTTTATTATTTTAAATAATGATGAGGAAATATTATTTTATAAACTTTAGTTTATAAAATAATATTCTTCCTTAATTCCTCGTAGTGTTTTATTTAAAGTGTTTTATTTAAAATAAAACATTTACGCGTTTTCAAATCAGTGTTTAAACTCATCGTTAGATTGTTTGAGGATCCCGAAGCGTAGGATTGAAGATAAATATCCAGGCCCCTACCATTTTCCCTTCACTTTTCCCTTTTCCCTTTTTCTTCTTTCTCTTTCCTCTCATTCTCTTCGTGCCCGACGTGAACTGCCTTCCTCCATGTCCATTCAGTTGAAGCTCCAGCCGGCGCCACCTCCGGCCGCCGTGCCTCACGTCCCTCACCGGCGTGTTCCTCCCTCACCGGCGAACACAACCTCACCGGTGGTGAGTTAAACCGGCCACTCCTTCTCTCTCTTTCTTCCTCCAAGCAAATGGGTTCTACACCCATTTCCACCTCTTTGGACCACCATACACGGCCAAAACGGCCACCAAGCACCACCAATGGAACCACCACATCATGGGCTTCCTTCCCATGTCTTTCTTTCTCCCTAACTCTCTCTCTTTCTCATATGGGTTTCTCTAGCCTTAGTTTCGGTTGCACCACCGTGCACGGCCACCCATGGTGTTTCACCACCACCACTTTGTTCCTCTTATCACCACGAACTTCCCCAAGAAATTCCATGATCAATGGAGCTATGTAGAGCTCTCACTCTCCCTCACTCTCCAAGGCCGAAAATGGCTTCAAACGGCCGATCCGCCGCCATTAGCCACCGTATGGCCACCACCTCGCCACCACAGCTCCACCACATGTTCCTCTACCTTTCCCTAGCTTGCTATGAAGTTCTATGGCATTTCGCTACCTCAAGCCTCCTCCCACCATTCAGTTTTACTGTTCACGGCTTGATGCCGCCGTGCTTCGCCACCTTTAACCACCATGAGGCCACCATGAGCCTTCTAAGACCACGCCTAGCTATTCTCAGCCCCAAACTACCACTTTATGTGGTGGACAGCCACCGTACGCGGTGTTACCGACACGTACGCTCCTCCGACGCATAATCGTGACGAGCAGCGAGCGACGCACGGGTTATCCCGTCGATGGTATAACCCTCTATCCTTAGTTATTTATGTTTAACGTAGTTGATTTGGTTGGCTGTAGACTGCGTAGTTAGTATTTGTGGAGTTTGCTGCGTAGTTGTGAAGTGAAGTGTAGTTGTGAAGTGTTGGGCTTGATTGTGTAGTATTGTGGACTACGCTGTGAAGGATGGGCGTGAGATGGATGCCGTAGTTGTGATACGGCGTGTAGTGCGAAGAGAGTACGCGTGTAGCGTATTCTGTGTAATGCAGCGATGCGCCGTGCGACGCGCGCTGTAGTGATGTGTGGCGTAGAAGGAAGAGAGTGCACGTGGAGTGTACTCCGTGTTGTATGGCGATGCACCGTGTGATGTGCATCGTGATGATGAGTGTTGTAGCGAAAGGAGTACGCGTGGCGCGTACTCCGTGTCTCGTAGCGATGCACCGTGAGGCGTGTATCATAGCGATGTGTGTTGTAGTGTGGATGGAAGAGAGTTCACGTGAGTGTACTCTGTACTAGGTCGTGATACACCGGATGACGTGTCACGAAGGGTTGGATGGCGTAACAGAGAAGTGTGGAGCGTATGGTGTAGTGTTGGGAATCTGTATAACAGTGTCCCAAAGCAGTGGTGATATGGCTTATAGTCCGGGGTGACGGGTGTCACCTTGTGGTTGACTATGGCTAAGAGCATATGGAAGTGGTAAAAAGGTATCAGAGAGTGCAGCAGAAGCACGATGGGCCCCGTATTGTAACTCGAGAATCTGTCTTGAGCTGCATAATGTGACAGAGGCACATTTGTGGATGAAGTCCTCTTGTCAAGTGGTGGGAACTGTGTAACAGTGTCCCGAAGTAGTAGTGATGTGGCCTGTAGTCCAAGGTAACAGGTATTGCCTTGAGACTGACGTGTGACTGAGAGTATAAGGAAGTGATGGAGAAGTATCAGAGCGTGCAGCGGAAGCATGATGGGTATCATGACGTGACTCAGGATTAGTCTTGAACTGCGTGACGTAACAGAGATGCAATTGTGGATGCAATCCTCCCCCATCAAGTGTTGGGATGAACTTGTACAGAGTTGGGAAGTAGGAAGAATCCTATCAACCGAGTCTGAGCAAGTTGGTATCGGAGTATGGAGCTTGTTTATACAAGCAAGTGTTCAGTGGAGCTATAAGTTGCTCTTAGGTGATAAAAGGGGAGTAAGATACAAGTGTCTCTGACGAGACACGTGTACCGGACAGGTTTACCATATGTAATGGGCAATCTATCCTGATCATGGTTACATGGTATTTTAGCCCGAGAGTTTGCTGAATTCATGTAGCCTGAATGGATGGGAATGAGGAAGTATGAGTAAGTTGTCTAAGGTTGGGATGCATGACTCTATCGGTCGGAATCATGCGTCAGATTGTGGAATTAGAAGAACAAGATGGAAGTCTTAGTGTCTTAACCCTAAGGTGAATCACAAGGGTTCGCTTTATGGAATAAGACCCAGAAGGTTTTAGTATAGTCAAGGGCACATGAGAGCCCAGGAATGGACGGAGAGTGTTCCAAGTGAGGCGTAGTTCTATTTTTAGAATAGTTCCTTATGCATTAGATAGATGATGACGTAAGGTTATGTGTATGCATGTAGGTTGCCATCTAATAAGCATAAGAATGGACTGCATGGAATGAGTATGGCATGAAGTCCAAGTAAGTATTACGTTCATACTTTTCTAGAGTTTTTACGTATAGAAAAGAAGAAAAAGACGAAAGCTTTTCTCTAAAAAGAATACGAAAATGAAACGTAAGTTTTCAAGTATAAGTACGTACCGGCCTTCCTTGGCCGCCCCTCTTTATGCACCCAAAGTATGTACGTGTATGCATGTGAATGGATGCTATATGTGTAGTACGTATTGTATGTATGTTCATGAAAAGGAAACAAAATGAAGCCTTAAAAGACGTAAGAACCGTTAAGGAACGCAAGGACCGAAACTGTAACGAAAAGAAGACAAAGAAAACAAGAATTTTTCCTAAAGTAACTCTCTTTCCTAAAATGATTCGTTTCAGACTCTTTTAAACAGTCTCTTCTTCAAAGAAAAGAAAGAAAACCATTTTCTCATGAAGAGATTTCTTTTAAAATGTCTTTTACAAAATGAAAGAGAGAAAACTATTTTCTTAATTAAAACTCTTATGAAGTGAAAGAACTGAAGAAACGTAAGAACGATAAGAAACGTAAGGACTGAAATGGAAGAATGGACTGAAAAGGAAAGGAAAGGAAAGGACTGTAAAGGAAAGAATGGACTGGACTGAATGGATGATGTATGAAAATACGTAATGGCCACATGCACTGAAATGGATATGGTACCAAATGAATGGACTGTAAAGGGGCAGATTGCAATGCCGGGTAAGTAGTACTGGTAGTGCACCCAGTGCTGCACCCTGACGGAATGGATTCCCAAACCCGTGGCCACGGGTGGAATCAGGTCTAAAAGACCGCTAACCCCAGCACACGGGGCGTAACAGTGTGCTATGGGTCAAATGAAAGTGAAAAGAAAAGAACGGATGCATGTTAAGAAATGAATGCATGTATGAATGGATGAATGGAATGCATGAATGTACGTAAGTAAGGAAAGATGAACGAATGAATGCATGTATGCATGGATGTATGTATGTATGTAAAAAGAACGAATGCATGAAGACATTCTTTAAGAAATGAAGGCAGCGATGCGTGGGGAACTGTTTTAAAGAAGAAAGCATGTTTATAAAGAAAACCCCACCTCGCAACGTTTTAAAAGAAAAGAAAGACGTATGCATGCTAAGTACGCTATGTATGTATGGAATGATGAATGCATGACTGAAAATCTATGTTGTTATACTTTAACTGTATGAAGTAATGCTTACGAGTCATCGACTCATTTTAGTTTTATGTGTGCCCTTCCAAGCACAAGATGAGCATGACAGGACAGGACGGGCACAACCAAAGGGGGAAGAGCACGAAGGCCTAGGCAAGATGTTTTTATATGAGAAATTAAATTATGAAAGTTAATATTTTCCGCTAAGTCTTTTAATAAAGAAAAATGAATTTTTATTTATAGCATGGAAGTCTTTTGTATCCTGGCATGAATGGAAAAGAATTGAAAAAGGAATAGTAATTCCCGTTGATTTTTATCAAAATCGATATGAAAAGGACCCACCATAAGGACGGGCGTTACAGTAGGAGCCCCACAAGAACGGATAGCCCAATTGGGTAGATACGTAGGAGAAGGAACAACCTCGTCAGCCTAGAGGGCTCATGCTTGTAGAGCATGGTATGGGCAGGTGTTCACGACTGGGAGATCCTTCGCCAGAGCTCGGAGGCAGTCTGGGAGTGCCAAAATAACCTTTGGCGAGAAGGATGAGGAAGGCATCCTCCACCCACTCGATGATGCATTGGTGATGACGACGCAGATCGTGAACTTTATGACCTGGGGAATCCTGGTCGACAACAGCAGTTTAGTAGACATGCTATTATGGGAAACATTTCTCAGGATGGGGATTAGCCCGGACTAACTACGCCCAACTCTTGTGCTGCTCAAAAGTTTCACAAGTGATGTCGTCCAGCCAATGAAAGCCATCACTTTGCTCATTCTGGCTTGGAAGGCCCCTAGGATCGCAACAATCATGGCCGAATTCCTGTTGGTTAAAGCCCCCTCTTCGTACAATGCAATACTGGGGCATCTTACTTTGAACAGTTTAGGGGTGGTGACTTCCATCTACCACCTCAAAATGAAGTTCCCCACAGACTTGGGAGTGGGAGAAGTCCGTGACGAGTAGGTCCTTACCTAGGAGTGTTATGCTCGGGAGTTGAGGCATGAGGTCAAGGTAGTCGCAATAGTTGGGGAGACCGGGGAGATAGTCGGGCTGCCTTCACTCCCAATGCTAGCCAAGTGGAACGAAGAGGTCTGAGAGGAACAAGCCTTTCGGTAGGCTGAGCCAAATGAGCCCCTGGAGCTGGTTTCAATTAACCAACAGAGGGCCGAACGAACGATTCGAGTCGGGACCAAGCATGACCTTGAGTTAAGGTAGACCCTGTAGCGTCTCCTCATCGAGCACCAAGACATGTTTGCTTGGAGTCACAAGGAGATGCCC
Source organism: Carya cathayensis (assembly GCA_011037825.1). Lineage (NCBI taxonomy): Eukaryota > Viridiplantae > Streptophyta > Magnoliopsida > Fagales > Juglandaceae > Carya > Carya cathayensis. Next base: position 300,516 of record QGSO01000660.1, read on the forward strand.
AAGATAGACAAATCTATCATCGAGCATTGGCTCTACATCGATCTGGCAGCCTGAAAAGTCAAACAAAAACGACAAAACTTCAGCGTAGAGGAATATGAGGGCACATCCAGGAGGTAGACCATCTCCTTGCACTAAGGTTCATCCGAGATGCCCACTACAAGGAATGACTCTCCAATGTGGTCTTAGTGAAGAAGGCAAATGGGAAGTGGTGGATGTGCGTCGACTTCACTGACTTGAACAAAGTTTGCCCAAAGGATAGATTCTCGCTACTATGTATTGACCTGATTGTGGACTCAGCGGCAAGACACTCCTTCCTCAACTTCATGGACTCTTATTCTAGATACAAACAGATCAGGATGAGCTTGGATGATGAGGAAAAGACGGCATTTTTCACGGACCAAGGGCTCTATTGCTACAAGGTCATGCCGTTCGGCCTAAAGAATGCTAGCACCACTTACCACTGACTAGTTAATCGGATGTTCAAGTAGCAGATCGGTCGAAACATGGAAGTCTATGTGAATGACCTAGTAGTGAAGAGCAAAAAGCCTGAGCAATGCCTGTCAAACCTTTGCGAAGCCTTCATAGTCCTCCGGCGGTACTAGATGAAGTTCAAGCTGTCAAAGTGTGCCTTTAGGGTAGAGTCGGGGAAATTCCTGGGGTTTATGGTCTCCAAGAGAAGGATTGAGGCCAAACCTGAAAAGGTCGAAGCAATAGTGGGGATGCTCTCTCCCGTCAACTTACACTAAGCCAGAGGCTCACCGGTCGGGTGGCAGCTTTGAACAGCTTTATTTCCCGGTCGATCAACCGGTGTCTCTCTTCCTTCAAGGTTCTGAGGAAAGCCCATGAATGGGATGTGACCTGTGAAGAAGCATTTGCAAACTTGAAAAAATACCTAGCCCACCCCTCGCTCCTCAGTCAAACAAAGCTAGGTCAGGATTTGACTGTGTAGCTGGCCGTGTACCCACACGTTGTGTCAGCAATACTGGTCCAGGAAAAGGAGGAAGGGCAATGGCCTGTCTACTACACGAGCCGGGCTGTGACGCCCCAACTCCCACATACGGACAAGTGGAAATCGAGGCGTCGGGATGATGAAAACACGGGTCACACGCCCCAACGACAAGTGCTAAGTGTGTGCACATGCAACACGTGTAAGACAAAAGATGCAGCAGATATGTTAAAGTCAATCAACTAAGTGACGGAATTGTTTAAATACAGAATTCCAAACATAAAATGTCTTTAAAAGTTATACAGTTATCCAATATAAATATAATACAAACCAAATACAATAACCAAAAGCGGGAAATAAATCCCAACCCACGAGAAAGTGATCCCCAATCACTCCTTAAGCTCTGCATCCCCATCTGCATTAAAATCTACGGTACCAAGAAACAATCCCGCATGTAAGTAATAATCCAAACAATCCATAAAATAAAAATACATTCAAGCAATAACAATATGCATGCACATGATGATAGATGCATGGGATCCGAAAATCATCATTTTCCAAAAATAAGAAATTTTCCACGTACGCCAAAATCTCATTTAGACCAAAAATCCAATCCATTAAAACATCTGTCATTTTTCCATCATCCATTTTACCGCATGTACCATGATCTCCCCTAGGGATTATTCGCACACCTTGGCTCCCTTCTCCACACCATGGGTAATGACCATGCGTGTGATTTCGTAACTAGCGATGCCCAGTTCTGCGCTCAGCGAGTTTGTAATCAAGCATCCTCTAGCCTCCACCAGCAGAGGAGCTACAGAGTCGGCACAAGAGCGTTACCATCCAATTCGATCCCGTTATCTCCCAGCGACAACTCAAGGGATGTCACTCAGTATATTCCACTCCCAAGTGACCAAATGAGCTTCACCAAGATAATGCCCCATCTCGGCTTGGGGTCATGATACACACGCACCCAAAATCCATTTAACACATGAAAACCCAGTTTTCATTTCCAACACATGAACATGCATGCAATATGCGAAAACCCAGTTTTCATTTTACAAACATGAACATGCGTGCACCATGCAATACATACAACAAGACATAAAAATATCCAACAAATCCTAACATCAATCAATCACACAAATAACTCTGTTCTCCATTCCAACCGACCCCCGACTCCTCAGACTTAGTCCGGCACAACTAATCAATATCACAGAATATTTGTTAATGCAAAAATATATTTAAATATTAAAATTTATTTGGAAAATACTTACAGTGATTAAAATATTATTTTCGGAGGATCACGAAAGTGCTAGAAGTGGCGGCAAAACCACGCAACAGTGCAAAAAGGATAGGGGTCGTGTGTCTCAAAAATCCAACTTTTGAACGGGGATCAACGAAAACTTGGGATGGCTAGGGAAGGGCTTAGAGGTGTTGGTGAAGCTAGTGGTGGTGGTCGTTGGCTATAGGTGGTAGTTAGGGGTGAGTATTGGCCGGTCCGGACCGGCCAAATCGACCAGACCGGACCAGACCGAATGAGTCCAGACCCGGTCAAATTTTGGGAGGACCGAATTGGTCCGGTCCCGGTCCAGGGGTTTTCTTCCCCAGACCGGACCGAATGGAAATTAAAAAAAAATATTATTATTTTTATATATTATTTATATAATAGTTGTATATAATTAATTATATATGGTATAAAAAAATATTAATAGTTTAATATAGATTGTAGTTATACTTATATTAATATAGTTATACTAAATCATTATAACTAATACTTCAACAATAGCTATAGTGACCTATACTAATAGTCTACTATTAATACTAATATACTATTATATAATTTATATAGTTATACTAATCACTATAATTAATATTATGTATAGCTATATAGTATATTTATCACTATAATTAATATAATTTAATTATCACTATACTTATATTTAATTAATATAATTATCACTATATTGTAATTTATATAGTTATACTAATCATTATAGTTAACACTTATATAGTTATACTAAAGCACTTATTCACCATAACTAATATTACTAATATATAGCTATATTAATGGTCTAATACTATTATAATTTATATAGTTATACTAATCATAATAAGTTAATAACTAAATCACTAGAAATATAACTATATATATTTAGTATGAATGTATTATTATATTCTTTAATATATAACTATAATATATAGTACTAGTATATATTAATATATTATAAGAGTTATAGTATAAATATAATATAGAAATTATAATATACTAAATCACTATAATAGTATAACTAATACTAATATATAGTTATATTAATAATCTACTATTATATAGTTATACTAATCACTATAATTAAAACTAATATATAGCTATACAGTATATTTATATAGTTGTACTAATACTATTAGTCTATTATATAGTCTAAGACTCTCAATTCTAATATAGGCTATGTAGCTATAACTAATACAAATATTTATATTAATACTAATAATGTAGAATATAGTTATACTAATTAACTGATTCAACATAACTAATATTACTAATATAATATAGCCAAATTGAATTACTAATAGTCTAATACTAATACAATTATATAGTTATACTAATCATAAATTCATAATAACTAAATCATTATAAGTCTATAACTATATATATTTAGTATCAATGTATTACTATATTCTTTAATGTATAACTATTAACTATAATATATAGTACTAGTATAACCGATCAAAAAAAGAATATAGTACTAGTATATATATTAACGTATTAACTTATTATAAAAGTTATAGTATAAATTATAATATATCATATATTTGTAAATTTATAATAGTATTAGTATACTTAGCTTAATATGTAATTTGTTAGTATTAAATCACTATAACTACATAGAGTATAAGCAATAAGAGTATTACTATTATAATATTATTACTATTATTTAATATAGTATTACATATAGTATTACTATCATTACATATAGTTATTAGTTATAGTATTAGTACCAGTATAGTTATTAGTACTAATAGACTAATGGTATTAGTTATTAGTATTACATATAGTTACATATATTACTATTATTACTATTACTATTACATATAGTTACATATATAGTTATCACTATTACGATTATTACATATAGTTATTAGTTATAGTATTAGTACTAATAGACTAATAGTATTAGCGTATTACTAATATATATAATAGTATACTATATGTATATATATTAAATATATCACAATATAATTACATAAGTATTAAACAAAATTTCATTGAATAAAAAAAAAAAACAGTCATAGGGTGGACCGGACCGAACCGGTCCTTAAGAAGTTCGGTCCGGTCCAGGGTGGAAAAACCCTGAACCGAATAAGTCTGGTCCGGTCCATAAAACCTCTCCGGACAAGACCGGACTGGACCAAACTCTCCCCTAGTGGCGGTTGGAGGCCAAAAGAGGCAAATCGGAGATGGAGTTCAAGGGAATTCAATGGTGGCGGATCGGGGTTGAGGAATGGTGGTTTACGTAGTTGGGAGGTCGGTGGTAAAGTGGTGAAGAGGTGGTGGCCCAAGGTGGCGCAATGGCGGTGCTAGAGCACAAAAGCCTTGTGGCTTGGGGGGTTTCGTGGGAGCAAACGACTGGAAGTTAAGGGCTGGGCTTGGTGGAGGATAATGGCCGGCGGGAGGGGAAGTTATGGTGGTGCAGTGGTGGCGTTGGGCTACACCACGGCAGCACATGGAGGAGTGGGAGAGAAACCCATGGTTTCAGGTTGGGCTACCGTGGAAGGGAAGAGGTTGCAAGGTGGAGGTTAGCGTAGGGGAGGTCGCTGGCGTGAGCTGCGCTTGTGGGTGGCGTCGATCTGGCTAGGTCACGGCGGTGCTGTGGCTGAAGTGGATCAAGTAGGGGGAGGGGGAGCCCGTCAGGTGCAGGGGAGGGAAAAGGGAGAGGGAAAAAGAAATATGGGGTAAAAGAAAGAAAAAGAGAAGAAAAATGAAAAATAAAAAGTGAAAAAGTTGAGAAACAGTCTTTCAACTTGGGTCTCGAAACTAATCTAATGAAAAGGATTCAAAACCATAAATTAAAACACAGTAACTAAATAAAATAAAATAAAATAATAAATCCAACAATAAGGTAATTTAAATTAAAGAGTAATTTAAATAATAAACAGTAATTAATATTAGAAAAGCACATTAAAATAAATTTCACAATTTAAAATAAATTATAAAATAATACCATGAAAATCATGGTTAATTTAAAGTAAGAGAACCACTAATTATAATAATTTAAATAATCATTCAATGAAAATACATGTAAATACGAGGTATCACACGGGCTTTCCGCGAAGCCCAAGCAAGGTACCCCCGTACTGAAATGTTGGTTTTCGCACTGGTTGTTGCTGCAAGAAGCTAAGGCCATACTTCCCAGCCTGCCCAATGAAAGTGCTCAATAACCTTCCCCTAAAAAGGTCTTACAAAAGCAGGTCTATGTAGATGGCTCGTCCTGCTAGCTGGCAGGGGCGTAGGGGTGCACATAGTGTTTGAACAGGGAGAGGAGCACAATTACGTAGTCAAGCTTGCCTTCAAGGCAACCAACAATGAGGCCGAGTATGTGGCGCTGTTGGTTGGGATGTCAATTGCTTAGTTGCTAGGAGCTAATGAAGTAGAGGTAAGGGCCGACTCCCAAGTTGTCGTTAGCCAGGTGCTGGTATAGTTCGCCACTAAGGGAGAAAGGCTAAAGAAGTATCTCTAGCTTATTTGAGGAGAGCGAGACCTCTTTCGCTATTTCCACATCAAGCAAGTTCTGAGAGGAGAGAACCAGAAGGCAGACCGGTTGGTAAAGGCTACCTCAGGACAAAAATAACTTCCCCTCTAGGAAAGCACTATGATCAGAACAGTTGACACCCCGTCCATTAGAGCGGAGGTGTCCGTCACCACCCTAGCATCCCTTAGTGGGCTGTGGATATTATGGAGTTCTTGTAGGAGGGAAAACTATCAAGAGACTCGGAAGAAGTGCGCAAGGTCAAGATCAGGGTGGCTTGGTTCACCTTGCTGGAAAGGGGTCTATACGAAAAGGGTTTCTCTGAACCACTCCTCAAGTACCTCTCATCTAACGAAGTGCAATACGTGCTGGCAGAGATCCACGAGAGAATCTGTGGGAGCCACTGAGAGGAAAGGCGCTGGCCATTCGAGTAACTCGAGCTGGATACTATTGGCCCATTCCCTTAGGAATGCAGAAGAATTCGCAAAGAAATGCCCAAAGTGTCAAAAGCATGGGCCGGTGCTGCGCTGCCCACCAGAAGAGCTAACTTCAATCACCTACCCATGGCCTTTCGCTTAGTGAGGGCTCGATTTGATCGGTCCGTTACCGGTGGCCAGAGGAGGGGCAAAATTCGTAGTCATGGCAGTCGACTACTTCACAAAGTGGGTCAAAGCATAGGCCCTCGCGAGCATTACTGCCTGGGCAATCACTAAGTTCCTGTGGAAGTCGATTGTCTTCCGGTTTGGTATACCCCAAAGCTTCATATCAGACAATAGAAGCAGTTTGACTTCTTGCATTACTGGGAATGGTGCGCGGAGCTCAGGATCAAGGTGAAGTACTCATCTCCAGGACACCTATAAGCCAACGGCCAGGCCAAGGAAACCAATAAAACCCTCATATCCACACTTAAGAAAAAGCTTAGAACTCATAAATAAGGATGGGCCGAAGAACTCCCAAGCGTATTATGGGTATATCGAATGATTGTTAAGACCCCCACCAGGGGTACACCCTTCACCCTCACATATGGGATTGAAGCAATTATTCTAGTGGAGGTGGGGGGCACATTTCGGGTCCAACACTTCAACCTGGACACTAACAACGAGAGGCTAGCAGAGGGCCTGGATCTTCTAGAGGAAAGAAGGGAATAGGCGGCGATATGGATGGAAAACAAAAGTGGAAGGTAGAACAGTACTTCAACAAACAGGTCAGGCCACATTCTTTCAAAATAAGTGACTTGGTCCTGAAGCAGACCGGGGTAACTACCCAGGAATAAGGGAAACTCAGGCCACTGTGGGAAGGCCCATATGTAGTAACCGCGAGCAATTGACCAAAGTCCTACAGCCTAAAAGACAGCTAGGGGCACGAGCTCCCCCACCCATGGAACATCGAGCTCCTGAAGAAATACTTTGCATAGAAATATGGAGCATCACTCATGAATGAGAACCCGTGTAATTGTAAAATTATCTGATGAATGAAAACGCATGGAAATTTGCCTTGAAAATCATTGTTGTCAAAATTGAAAACCAACAAAGTCAAGTCCTTCAACTCTCCGTAGAGTCAAGGCCGGGCCGTAGCTCCCGAGCCCTAGTCAAAGCCTCGCGACCAAGAAAATTCCAGTCCCTAAACTCACCGTAGGTTAAGGTAAAGTCCCTAGACTTGCTGACCACCCACTTATCAAAGTCGAGTCCGTAAACTCACTACAAGGTCAAGGTTGGGCCACGGCCGATAGCTCTCCAAAGCCTCTTAACCAAGACAATTCAAGTCTATAGACTCGCCATGGGGTAAGGCTAAGTCCTTAGACTTGCTGATGCCCCGCTCAACAAAGTCAAGTTCCTAGACTCACCTCGTGGTCAAGGTCAGGTCACAACTCTTGAGCCATTGTCAAAGCCTCCAGACAAAGACAATCCGAGTCCCTAGACTCGCGGTGGGTTAAGGCCAAGTCCCTAGACTCACCGACCATCCACTCAATAAAGCTGAATCCCTAAACTCGCCACGGGGTCAAGGCTGGGCCATAGCTCCTGAGCCCTTATTAAACCCTCTTGACCAAGATAATTCGAGTCCTTAGAGTCGCGACAGTTAAGGCCAAGTCCCTATATCGACCATCTGTTCAACAAAGTCGAGTCCCCAAACTAGCCGCAGGGTCAAGGTCGGGCCACAGCTTCCGAGCCCTTGTCAAACCCTCGCGATCGAGGTATTGACCCAAAGCCAAGTAAAATAGAAAGAGAAGAGAGAAGGAAGAACAAAGCATGCAACAGATGAGACACAAGCAGTCAGAAGAAAAACACCTTCATATATATATACACAATGTGCGGTTTTACAAGTGTAGAAACAAAGAAAATCTTTATAAGAATTGTTACATGTACAAAAGCAAAGACAATTTTTACAATAAAGGGCTCGAGCACATGCAACCTCAATCACTTGGGAGGAGGAGAAGCACCTGGAGGAAATGGGGGATATCCCAGCCTCCCAAAGTTCTTGACATAGGTAAATGCTTGGGGGTTCAAGGGAAGGGAGCTCAGGCTCAGAGTGTTTAGCTTAGACCCTAGGTTCTCCAGCAGGTGTTTGTGCAGCCATTCAAGACCTGCCTGATTGCCGTACAGCCGAGCCCCTTCCCGAATGGCTCGAGTGATTTTGGATCCAATCTCCGCGAAGTACTAAGCAATTTCTCCCAACAGGCGTTCGTGCTTGAGATCTCAACTTCCTGAGCTATGATATCATTGTTCCTCTCCCCCACCTCCCTTGTAAGGGCATCAACTCGGTTGCCTAGCAATCGAGGCCCACTTCTGTCAAAGCTCCTAAAAATCATTATGGGTTGACTCCAACTCCGCCTCCCTTGTGGCCAGAGTCCTTGCGGCCTCAGTACGGGCTTCCTCGAGGCATTTTCCCTTGGACACCGATAGGCTAAGGCTCTCCTCGACCTTGAGCAGCAACCTCTTCAACGCCTTCTTTTTCTTCTTACACGTCAGGGTGACCACCTCCAAAAGCTAGTTGTGCTTTGTCTTTAACGTCCACGATCAGCTTGTTATGCCTATAGGAAAGGGCTTCGATCTGCCGAGCTGCCTGGTAAAGTTTTTAGTGACCAAAGCGGGCTAGCGTCCCAAGCTTTAGGTTAGCCTCCTCTAGCTCCCCTTGTTCCTCACCAATCATCCCCACTAGCTGTTCCATGGCCTGCAGGGTAAAGAAAAATCAGAGGCAAAGAGAGAATGAGACTTAACAAACAAACAAAATGCAAGAGAACATACCTAGGCAAAGAAGGGTCGCAGCCTCCGGGCCGCCTGTTCGGTGGCTTCAAGAGAGGAGCCCGACTTGTCCTGGCCCCAACAAAAGTGGAAGGACCGACGGTCCCCAATTGCCACTAGGTGTTCGGCACCTTTGCTTAGATTTCCCTCTTCTCGGGAACCCACCCCTCTTGCTTAAGAGAACCCCTATCGGTCGAACCAGGGCTGCCCATCGAATGAGCTTGTTGGGACGACCCCTCTTGGGAGGCGAAGAAGTAGCTCACCTCGAAGTCCCAAGCCAAGTGGGGGGGGGGGGGTAGATGACCGTGTAGAGTCATCATCATCACTTAGCTCCACAATAAAGTGGGAGCTCTGGGGATTTTTCCCATGACCTGCAACTTTCAGCTCGTCAAAAAAGGAATGGGGAGGAACAGTCCCAGCGTTGGGGGATGTGGTTCTAGCATCTTCTTCTTGACCCTCAACCTAGGTAGCAAATAGGGGAGCCTCGGGGAAAGCCCTCTGCTCTTCTTCTTGACCCTCGACACCGGTATCGGTTGAGGGAGAACTGGGGGAGGCCTCTTGCTCTTCTTCTTGGCTCCCAACCTTGGAAATGGTCAAGGAAGCATTGAGAGAGACTTCCTTCTCTTCTTCACAATGCCCAACCTCGGAGGCAGTTTGCGAAGCCTCAAAGATGGCCGTCTCCGTAAGAGTGTCTTCAAAAGACACAAACGGCTCCACCATACTAGCACGCGAGGGGTGGGATGGGTGAGGAAGATGAAGAAAACAGCTTGGAGTTTGCCAGCGTCTTCTTCCTCCATGAGTAAGAACTGTAGGTCGACGAACGGGGCCACCGAAGAAGAGGAAGGCACGGTAGTGGAGCATGACCCGCCTAGGAAAGATGTGCTTCCCCAAGTAGAAGGGACCGGTATCTTTGAGCGCATGAACTCCCGGAACCCTTGTCCTTGAACTCCCTGGTCTTGGGACACCCTAACATGGCTCCCAAACTCCTCGGCCTGGCCCCAAGAAGAGGAGGGACCACTACCTTCGGCCTTGCCTAGTGGAATGCTTCCTCTACTGCTGGACCCCTTAGCTTTGCCACTAGAAGACCCCCAGGGTGGATCATGACAAAACTTCAGTCATTTCCCCTTGTTGTCGGAGGAGCTAGAGGCGCATTTTTCACCCAAGAAGTCTCAGCTGATCACATACGAGTAGTCAGGCACATATAGAAAGCTTCGTATGTTGACATTGGAGAGGGCCATGTCGGTCTGCGATTTGGCCTTATGGGCCTTTTACTATTCTATCATTGTATCCAGCCTAGCCTCCACCTTCTGGTTCAGCCTGATGCATAGGATCTGGGAAGAAAGGAGAAACACCCATATCGCTTAGACGAGATACTCCTGGTGGACTTCCTCTCCCACGGGTTACTCCCACCCCAAGCCCGATATGAAGAAGAACTTTCGGGACCATTCCTTGATGCTTGAGTGATGTTGCTCGAGAGTGGCAATCTTACAATGGGGAGCACGCGCCTAGGAACTACATATACTCTTGGGCTGGCGGTTGACCTGGTGTACCGACAAGAATTCTCGAGCAGTCAAGTCAGGGTACTCCTCTAATGTAGAACTTAGCATCCTCTTGAATATGACATAGTTGGACACCAGAAGTTGCCACGTGTTTGGGTGAAGATGTGCAGGGGCCAAACCCATAAAGTTGAAGGCCTCATGAATGGGAGGCACAAGCAGGAATGTTGTACTTGGACTGGAAAACCCAAAGATCCCCACTAGTGATTTTGGAGTCCTAAACCTTTCTTGTGAAGCATAGGGGTTGGGGTTCAGAGGAATCCTTTGAGGCCATGAATGTGTCTGGAAGTGATAGAAAGAAGACAACGGGGGCAGTTGGGGAAGCTAAGAGGAAGACGGCAACATAGAAGGGTTTGGGAAGCAGAGGAAAAAGGAAGGAGGAAGCACAAAACTCAAGAAAAACTCAAGAAAGAGGGAGGAAGGCGTGACGGCGAGAGAGAACTCGAGAAGAAAGGAGGACGCATAGGCAAGGCAGAGGCTTGAAGAAGGAAGCACATAGAGAAAGGGGCAACAATGGAGGAAAATGGAGAGGTGGAGGCCTTATATAGCCAAGGGAAGCTAGAGAGCGCACGGGAAATGAAGCAATGCTAACAACAATGACGAAAGCGAGCAGCTAGCATATCCCAACCCCACGTGCACATGAGCAGAAGTCGTTGTATCAGGCAAGTGGGAAGCATGAACCAATGTGCTTCCCGGGACATGAGAGGCTGCACCCCACCCATCCAATCAACCATCGTTACTCATTTTGAAGACTGGTCCAACATACCAGAGCTTGAAGCATTTGGTCTTAAAAACGTTGAAGATAGAAGATGAAGAGGTAAGTTGATTTTGTCTTCTTATTTGGTATGAAAGGAATTAAAATTGAATGCTCTGATTAGTGAATGATCTAATAAATTAATCATATTTTATATATTTATATTTGTGCATTTGCGGCTTCTACCCTCCATAAGCCATGAGTAGTCCAAGCCAATGCCAGACTGAACATATGAATTAGCTTCATTCGAATTGATATTTATATATATACACACACATGTCTGCTCCTTAAATTGCATTAAGATATGTAAAATACATAAATAAATACACTCAATGATGTGTGTATAAAGTGGGTGTGATAGTTAGTTAGATTGGTGGATATATGTATTTGCTTCCGTACCTATATATGTTATTATTGCTCTATCTATCTATCTATCTATATATATGTTTGGTAAATGCATGTGAGGAACAATTTTATTATTTCTTAAAAAAAAAAATCCAATTTCCATTGAAGAATTCATGTACGTCCTGAATTGGTTTGTAAGATTTTTTTTTTTCTGAAAGATTAATAAGTAATTTATACATGACTTAGATTAATAAGTAATTAATCCAATCTGAATTTGAAGCTTCTAGTAACAACTCCAATTCGGTGCAAGCATGACTTAGGTTGATCCCTTACAAGTTATATGTTCCTTTCTTAGATTTCAAATATTCCTATATATCTTTTTAATTTGGGTAAAGCCATCATGTAAACATTAATACAGGCGCACATTGATGTCTATATATATATATATATTGGTGACTAGGGCGGGATATAAACAATATTATTTGGTAAAATTCAGTACAATTTGTTATTCTCTTATTTGAACTTTGAGTAACAAGATGAATTTAGTGAATTAGGACTTTTATTACTCAATTCAAATGTCTAATGTGAGATTAAATTTTAAAAAGATATAAATTTTTATGTACAATGGCCAATTTACTTGAAATGGTCTATTCTTCTTCTTCTTCTTTTTTTTTTTTTTTTAAATTTTCTGGCATTTTCTCTGTAAAATTAAAAGAAAATAGATTACAGTTTTAAACTTCTAACCTAAGGAGCATGTGGAAGGCATGGTCCAACCCGCAGCTGGGAACAAAGGAAGGCTTTGTAGACCCCAACCATTGAGACCCAAAGAGGCTCTGGAAGTTTAAGGGTTCATCCCCGAAACGTTAATAAGCCATGGGCTACTTGTTTGTGGGGGAGAGGTTGAGGCGCATAAAATTCCCACCACATTTATATGGTAAGAATTTGTGGGATATTATGAGGGGGGCCCTTCCAGGAAAGAGCCCAGGCCCGACAATATCAGGCCATAGGACACCCAAAGGGCCTGGGCTCATTAGGCAGGAACTGAATTGCTCCAGGGGCTCGAAATAGAAAGCCCGAGCAACAACCCCGTGATGCGCTTGCCCCTCTGGAAGAAACCTAAGCACTGGGCCTGGCTTGGGCGAAGAGCTTACTATGGGCAAGGATCACCTGGGACCTAAGTGGCAAACCGATCTTTGTGGGAAAGTACAAGACAGACACCAGTTCAGGGCCTAGGCGGCTGGGCATGTCTAGTAATGGGTGCACTGGCTAGAGGCATGCTATATTAAATGGGATATGAAGGAGAGTGTGCCACCGCTAAGGATGATGCCGCATTTAATGCATGTTAGGGAGCTTGTGCACGCAATGAGGTGCTGCTTGAGGCGACGTAGGAACAAGACCTCAGCCTGACACATCGTCGTGACAAGGGTGCTGGTGGTAGATCTGACCCAAGTACGGCCTAACACCCCCACAATCTCCCTCAGTAAGTCGAGCCTAAGCCAGGTATAAATAGACCAATCCCATCCACAGGGCACACTCTGAACTCTCTTATTCTTCTTGACTTTCTTTGTTTTCTCTTCATTTCCTATAGAAACTCTATCTGACTTTGGCATCAGAGGGACTTCGGACCACACCGGAATGCATTCTTCTTCTTTGTTGCAGGTTTCGATGTTGGGCCATCGTGGTATTGCTCGGGTGGCAAAACACGGCACTNTGAATTGGTTTGCAAGATTTTTTTTTCTTGAAAGATTAATAAGTAATTTATACATGACTTAGATTAATAAGTAAGTAATCCAATTTGAATTTGAAGCTTCTAGTAACAACTCCAATTCGGTGCAAGCATGACTTAGGTTGATCCCTTACAAGTTATATGTTCCTTTCTTAGATTTCAAATATTCCTATATATCTTTTTAATTTGGGTTAAGGCATCATGTAAACATTAATACAGGCGCACATTGATGTCTATATATATATATATATATGGGTGACTAGGGCGGGATATAAACAATATTATTAGGTAAAATTCAGTATAATTTGTTATTCTCTTAGTTGAACTTTGAGTAACAAGATAAATTTAGTGAATTAGGACTTTTATTACTCAATTCAAATGTCTAATGTGAGATTCAATTTTAAAAAGATATAAATTTTTATGTACAATGGCCAATTTACTTGAAATGGTCTATTCATTTTTAAAAAAAAAAAAAAATCTAGCATTTTCTCTATAAAATTAAAAGAAAATATATTACAGTTTTAAACTTCTAACCTCAGGAGCACGTGGAAGGCATGGTCCAACCCGCAACTGAGAACAAAGGAAGGCTTTGGGTAGACCCAACCATCGTGACCCAAAGAGGCTCTGGAAGTTTAAGGGTTCATCCCCGAAACGTTAATAAGCCGTGGGGTACTTGTTCGTGGGGGACAGGTTGAGGCGCATAAAATTCCCACCACATTTATATGGTAAGAATTTGTGGGATATTATGAGGGGTGCCCTTCCAGGAAAGAGCCCAGGCCCGACAAGATCAAGCCGCAGGACACCCGAAGGGCTGGGCTCATTAGGCAGGAATTGAATCGCGCTAGGGGCTCGAAATAGAAAGCCCGAGCAACAAGCCCATGATGCGCTTGCCCCTCTGGAAGAAACCTAAGCACTGGGCCTGGCTTGGGCGAAGAGCTTACTATGGGCAAGGATCACCTGGGACCCAAGTGGCAGACCAATCTTTGCAGGAAAGTACAAGACAGACACCAGCCTTGAGGCCTAGGCAGCTGGGCATGTCTAGTAATGGGTGCACCTGACTAGAGACGTGCTGTATTAAATGGGATATGAAGTAGAGTATGCCACTGCTAAGGACGACGCCGCATTTAATGCATGTTAGGGAGCTTGTGCACCCAATGACGTGCTGCTTGAGGCGACGTAGGATGACACGACCTTAGCCTGACACATTGCCGTGACAAGGGTGCTGGTGGCAGATCTAACCTAAGTATGGCCTGACACCCCCACAATCTCCCTCAGTAAGTCGAGCCTAAGCCAGGTATAAATACACCAATCCCATCCACAAGGCAGGCTCTGAACTCTCTTATTCTTCTTAACTTTCTTTGTTTTCTCTTCATCTCCTATAAAAACTATATCTGACTTTAGCATCGGAGGGACTCCAGACCACACCGGAATGCATTCTTTTTCTTTGTTGCAGGCTTCGACGTTGGGCCATCGTGGTACTGCTTGGGTGGCAAAACACGACACTAACAACAATATTAGCAGTGATAGCGTGAATCAAGCAACAAACATCACGCACCTCAAGCCAACACCTTAGTCATGGTTGACAATCAAGCACCAAAAATAAAGCATCCTATGCTCCTATGAAATGATTTTGTTTACAAAGCACTAGCTGATATGTCTACTGCATTTATTGTAGTTATTTACTGTCGTAACTTTACACTATAAATCTAAGCTTCTAAATGTGTAGTAATGTGAACATATAGAAAAATACAAAATTCTTATACCTTTTCAGGCAATATAGATCAGTGTTGACAAGATTTTTGAGATGTCACTGTAATAGAACCCACATTTTGGGACAAAAGATTTCATCTAAAAAAATAGTTTTTGTGATAAAATTTGTCTGATCTATTTGAAGACCGTTCGAATGGGTAAAATATTTTGAGACAAATTTATTTCATCCCTAAATCCCATGTAAATTTTTGAGGTCGCATTCGAACCTACAAATAGGTTCGAATAGTCTTGATAAAAGGTTGTTATTCAACAATATCTTTTGCATTTGAATGGATTGACAATCATTCAAAAGAATGATAGGGCATTCGAAAACTAAATACATACCCGTTCGAATGTTGAGATCGGATATGGTTCGAACATGTTCTGTAATTGTTCAAACATAACATGACCAAGCTATTTACATTTAAGTAAGAGTGATATGTGTTTGAACTGATATGATACGCATTCGAATGTTGAGGCCATATTTTGTTCGAACTAGTATTAAATGATTTCACAATTGTTGTAATTGTCATCAAACTACAACCAAACTATACAAAATATTAAAAAAATATGAGAAAATATTTCTATGATAGTGAAGGCATAAATTGTTGCGACATCAAAATCTACATCTCTTGAAACATTTCTTAGAGTTGAATTGTTAACTCCCTCTACAACTCCTCGTGTTGTTGTTTTCTTAATTGCTTCTCCATGTTAGCTTCATGTGATGATACTAACTCCTCCAACTCTCTCTACCTTGACCTTAGTTGCTCAATCTCCAGTCTTGCTTCCTCTAAGTCTTGAGAAGAGTTACTTAATATGCTCTTGGATCCCAAATAAGAGGTAGAAGGTTTTACACATAGCTCCAAACCTCTTAGATATCAGGGAAAGGTGTGGCGCCCCCTACCCCACTTGGGATTTGGCGGTAAATGAGACACCATGACATGCAATATAAGGCTACACACCTCTCGTACATTACAGATAATATGCAATGCTCCTAGATATTCTAGCAGTATGCAATAAACGTTCAGCGAAAAAAATAAAAAGGTAATGAGAAATCTAAGCAATGCCATAGGCAATTGCAAAGTACATGGTACAAAAAAACATAAAAAATTAAAAAACTTGTATCCCAAACCTTGTCCCAAATATCAACATTCATAACAAGAGAGTTTCAAAACATAGTCAGAGTTTACAATTCCCAAAACATGGGACCAAAATGTTTCTTTTTTTTTTTCTTTTTCCTATAGCGGTTTGTCCTTCACCAGCTCCTCTAAAGCCTGATCCTTATCCCAATTATTGAGGCGTTGGAATTCCTCAATAAACTAGAGGATCTTAGAGATCTCCTGATCTATAACCTCCAGGTGCTCCAAAATAGTGGGCTCTGGTCTATTGATGTTCATCTTAGGCATGATCCCCTCCGGAGGAGGGGGTGTTGTTCTCTTCCTCTTGGTCATTGTCATTATCCTCTATTAATATAACAACTTTTAACATTCCGGGAAAGGAATGATAGTGGAAAAATACAACGGTGAGATTTCAAGAAATCTCAGTAAGTAATTACACAACATATTATAGTTAACACAAGCATACAAGAGGTATATCATGTAATTCATGCATGGACATGGACTTAACTTATAACTCGGATTGGACTGAGACTCATGCTTTGACCATTTTTTTCACTTATAACAGAGACTTGGCTTTGTTGGAAAAACATACTTTCGTCATCTTTTCATATCTTAGTTAATCACATGATCCGGAACATATTATATCATATTACATGATTCCATAACATATCATGTAGGCGCGTGGCCTTGTTCTTATAACACTTGTGGACACATCATGGCTCCCTTATGAACCGTGTGTTCATGCTAGTTACTGCACCACCAACAATCCATACACCATAGTGAATACGTCTTAAACATATTCACATAGTAACATGATAGTATTTCGTCAAGTTATTTGCCTTAGTCATGGCACCCACTAGCATTAGGTGCTACTTTGCTCTAGCATCCTTTAAAAAAAATCCATTTGAGGCATAATGACGGTTCTTTGTCGACTTAGGGGTTACTACTCCATTCTTAAGCACTCCAGAGTGGACAGATGAGTTCCACTAGGACATTCCCCCATCCTAGCATTTGGGGTCATGATAAAAATTTTCTTTAAAAATGTTACTTTATTTCCAAAACTGTTTTTGTTCTTGAAAATGTTTTTCTTTAAAAATCACTCTTCTCAAACGCATGTGACATGAGACTTAAGACATACATTCTTATACTTGACAAATGACAAATAAAATGTCATGCATGAAATAACCAAGCATAACACGTTTGAATCATGGCATGATAACATAGAATACATGAGATATCAAAATACATACATGGAACTATGAAATTAAGCCTTGGCCAAAACAAATATTCATAAAATCATGAAAGATCATCACTTAAACATGCTTCAAACTTCATCCAAGATACTTAGAATTCATGATATAGTAAAATAAGACATGAAATCATGGCATTTGAATAAGATCCGAGTCACTCAAGGCATGGTAAAACTGAATCATCAAGAATCTTAAAACCTTAATATCTTTTTCCTCAAAGCCGAAACATGTAAGGCATCTTATCACCAATTTTCATCATAAACCAATTAATATTAATCATTCCATATTCATATTCTAAGTTCATGTAAGAGTATTCAATCAAGCAAATAAAAATAGCAACCAATGTAATAAAAACAAACTAAGGATTTACACATGTTTGAAATCCTTTTCTCAAAACAAAACCCTAGGGTTGAAACTCCTTGAAAGTCAAAACTCTAGTTTATCTTCCAAGTGAAACCCAAAACTTAAGTCCTTCCAAAACTCCTGTTTCCTATGCTCAAAGTACCAAGGGCATTTCGGGTTTCTTTTTCTCTCTAGGAGCAAAACCCTAATTTTTCTTTTTTAAGCAAAAACCGAAACCTTAATCTTAACAACCTTGTGTTTCTTTTATTCAAAACTCATAGGTATCTAGGGTTCATTCTTTTTTGAAGAGAAAACCCTAGTTACCGAAGTGAAAGTGTGTGGTTATGAAGAAAAAGGTTGAAGCCGAATGGGAATGAGAGATTTCTCTCTTGGCTGTGTGCGTGCGTGTAAGAGAGTGGAATAGTCCTCACCTCCTTGAGCTTCTTCTCTAGTCGAATGGTGTAGGGTATCCTCCTCATGATTCTTGACTTAGAAGAAGTGAAATGGTAGTGTTTGGGTGGCGAGAAAGTGAAGAGAAAGTGTTGGGTCTTGAGAAAACATGTGTAAGCCGAAAATCTTTAGGAGAGAAAATGAAGAATGGGGCAAAAGGACTCCCACCTTTTCGATTACCCCTTTATAAAAAGAACATTCTATTGCTTACAAATTTTCATGCATGCGTGCCACTTGGCAAGGTGGCTCTTCCACTTCTCTTGGATGGGATTGCCTTGGAAACTCAAAAGACACAACTAGAGGTGGCGCGTGGCTCTTCCAACCAACCCTCTCTTGCTCCCTTTTCACCTTTGCCCTTTAATCACTTGTCCATATACAATGTATCTAGAGGTTAAAAGGTAAAGTGCTCATCAAAATCTTCCTTGGGCTCTTCCATCCTTCTAGAACCAATCAGTTCCCCTTCCCAAGTAAGATTGTCTTAGAACTCCAAAGGTCTTCTCCTTACTCTTCACATGCTTGACAAATGGCACAACTTGGCCTTTCCTGCCAAAAGGGGCGTGTAAGCCCTAGCCTTAGGTGACCTCATCCTCCACTCAACTTTCTAAAAACTCATGCATCTAAGACAAGTATCTCACCATGCTCTTCCCTAGGTTCCCACCTAAAAGACCAAATGGCCCTTATATGCCATGTGGCGCCTACCACATGCCTTGGAAGATATTTTGGGCCTTCCAACCCTAGTATTCTCCTTGATGGCCAAAACCCATAAAGGTCATATTGGGCTTCTCCTCATCTCATCTCCCTTAGAGCCTTCTGATCTTAAGAATCCCCAAGGTCCAAAAGTAAAACTCACTAAGGGTTTTTTGTCCAATTATAGTCTATTCATCTCTTATTCAAAAAGTTTAGGAAACCTTTTCTAAAATGAAATAAAATAAAATGACAAGAAGGAACGGGGACTTGGCAAAGTCTGGGTTCTCACAACAGGGTCCCAAAAATTTGGAAAAAATCTAAACATTGCTCGTTGAGGATTCTTCATAAGCAACATTGTTACAGAGCGTGATCATCTTATTCGACACAATAAAAAGTAATTTAAGCTATTAGCTATAAGATAAATATGTAATAATGCTAAACCAAAGGTTACCCAACTCTTACATAAACTAACTGTGCTTCAGGTTGACTCCATTCTCCACCATGGTTAGTCTATGATTTAGCATATAAAGTTGTCAGGTTATACTTGGCAGGAGTTTCTTCTTGCTATAGACATAAAAAAATAGAATTAAAAGAATAAAAGTGCATTTACAACAAAAACAAATAATTTAATTTATAAGTACTAGCTTTTTAGAGAGGATGAAAATGTCTCGAGCTAACATGATTATGGATTTTCAATTTTGATCTCTTTACTTTATTGACGTGACTCCTCTCCTACAAAAGAAAACAAAATTATTAGAGGATATAACATAGGAAAAATGAGTTGAATAAAATGATATAATGCATTTACTTGATATGCTAACTCATCAAACATATCACATAATTTCTTCCACTCGTTTGATTGCATGCCTTGAAAAGGATGTTGGTGCACTTCCTCAGTATTTTCAAATTTCTAATAATGTTTGTGGCATCTACCCTTATGCTTGCAGTATGCATCATTCAATAGTTCATCAATAGTCTTGTGGTCCTCTCATCGACAGAAATTAAATTAAAGCTCATTCTTGAATATATCTTTATAATAGAATTAATAAACAATCTAAACATCATACAATACACCATGTTTAATGCACAAAAATATAAGGTATTTACTTACAAGTCAACGCTTCTTTATATGGTTTTTAACATCCTAGGAAACTTGACACAAGATGATGTAGCCATAGGTGCATAGGTATGAGTAAAAGTATCAATGTGAGAAGCGAGCCAAGCCGATGGATCTCTACTACCACCAGTGAGGTCATCATCAATCTTAACTTTGATTTTTTCAGTCTTGCACACTTTCTCCAAGCCAACACCTCTGGTAACACCTCGACCTCGACAGATATTGCTACAGCTTTATGGTTCATGAAAGAATACATTTCATATGTTTTTAATCATAAATAAAATATTCTTAATATATGTAATTAATATTAATTAAATATTGTGACTGATTCTTGGGATGCTGGTACATTATCCTCACTAGACGAGTCCAACAGAGAGTTGAGAATAGGTGTAGACAAACAAACTTATTTACATTTAGGTGGCATAGTTGTCTATAACTGTTCAAAATATCGAGTGTAAATAATGTGACTAGTACTATTGAATTATGATATTTCTGAACATGCAACAGTCAATTAGTATCAGTTTGACTTGACCATTCTCCCTCATCATCAGTTGATATGTACCAAGATTCACTATTTTCTTCATTTGATGTGTTAATAACTCTAGGCTTAATGTCTTTCCTATGAAGTGGAAGCATATCATATTGACTTAAATCTGTAAATAATGAAATGGCATGTTCATTTTCTTGATAGGCTTCAACGCTAGAAGGAATGTCATATTTTTCATTTTCTTTTTCAACTTCTAGGATATTGTCAACAATATTATGATGGGTGAATTTTTGCACCACTTGCCAGGCGCCCCCATACTCAGGATCATATGTGTAAAAGATTTGATTTGCCTAGCAAAGTACGAAATGGTCATCTTTTATACCATTTTTAGGATGTATTAACCTTGATAAAATATTCATCGATAGGAATTATCAATCTTTGATTGCTTACATCCCACCAATGGCACTTAAACAACCATACAATAGGTTCTCCCAAGTATTTTAACCCAATTATATCAGTAAGGACTACATAAATATAGATGTTTTCCTCCTCGTGACTGCCTTCAACAAAGACACCACTGTTTTGTATTCTTCTATTCTTTTCCCTATCAACGGTGTGAAATCAACCCTGCACACTACATCTAATGGATCATATGCCAAAGCATACAATTCATCCGAGATTGCTCTAGAATTAGCATCATACATCTATACAATCTTCATTAATAAATATAATGTCAATTATTCTATTGTTGTAATAAGAAGTGATGAAACAAATTTATTTAGATTACGAGTTTGTCAAGCCACTCCTTTGTTCAAACCACAGTGGGAGTTCTTACTCGTGCTTTTTTCTCAACATCAATGGCATCATTTGAGTTTAGCTTATCCATATGTTTATTGCACGTGTAATACTATACGGCCAAGATTTAGTTATATTGGTAGTGACAATGACCATTCATTGTCAATATATACCTTCGCAATTGTTCCCTCTGGGCGAGCCTTATTCCTCATTGATCTCTTTGATTTATTGATAAATTGCTCAATTAGATACATCTAACCATACTACACTAGTCCAATAAAAAAAACTTCATGGGACAAATGGACAGGTAAATAGACCATTACATCAAAGAAAGATGATGGATATAGACTTCCCAAATAAGGTTGGGGCCTATATTGTCCACAAATAATATTGCAATATTGTGAAGTCAACAAATTGTGTTTCTTTTTAGGAAAATATAGTCACATGCCCCTTGTGCTATACCCAAATTTGGTTTGCCTCCATGTACTTTGTTTTAAGAAATAATAACTTGAAGCTTCAAAGAGGAGAATATTTTAATGTTGATGAGGTTTTAAATAATGAGAAGTGTTTAGCATTTTCACTTAGGTATGAGCTTCAATTTGGTAGGAACATCAAAAAGGTAAAAAAAATGTTCTAGATCCCTTAAACATTGAAAGCATTGGCTTGATTGAAAAATGAGTAGGTGAAGGATCTGAACTTCTTGATGGAAGTATTGAAGAACCATATCTCATTGAATTTAGAGGATGGTGTTACTCTTTCTGATGATAGTGGTGGTGATGAAAATGATAATGTCTTGATTAATATTTCTGAATTTGATAATTATTGCTTGGTGGATGATAAGTAATAGATATTATGTCATACCTTTAATTTGGTTTTCAATTATGTATAAGCTTTTAAGACCTAGATTGAGAAATATCAAGGAAGAATTTAATTCCTTCATTTGTTCTTATATTGGTTATGTGTTTTATCTTGACTAATCATTTCTTTTGCAAGATTTGTGTTACAATGTTATTAGGATGGTTATGTGTGTTGTTTTCAAAGTTTACAAGAATGATCTTTCATGCAAGATCTATGGTCAAATCGTGTCTCCTACACAAGTTGTGTGCTCCATTATGTGATTGATATTCATAAGCAAAGCATAAGCATCATGTCTCAGACATTGATGGAATATGTAACTGGGGAACATGCCCATGTTTTTCTCGCCTCAGATACAGGAGCAAATGTTACCGAATTAAAGATGGTGTTGGTGGTTAAGGAATCTAGCTTATGATGGGAAGAAGAAGATTTTAATTATTTGTATTGATCCAACACGTAGAGTATCTTATTAAATGTGGGGAAAGTTAGGGCTCAAACGCAAAGTGATAGATTTAATTATTTGTATTATATACTTAACAAGTCCACCAAGTACTAATAATTAGGTCGAATGTTACTGAAATTACCCAAGTACCCCTGTATATGCACGAAATTATCTACCAATTTACTTGAACAAATTGGTTAGATCTCAATCTTGCAATTATTTAATCAAATAAACATATAAAGTAAATAATTAAATTTGCATGACACAACGATTAGTTATAAAGAGAAACCTTTAAAAGAACTTGTTATGAATGCAACCCGAGTCCCTTATAACCTTAAGGACTCAATATTGAAATCCAATCCAAAGAAATACAATACAATGAGATAAAAGATAACAAGATTAGCAAGATTAATCAGTTAATCAATAAGAAATAAGAAAAAGATTAAAGAAACAGAAATACAAACAAAGATTACGTGGTTCGGCCCTAATAGCCTACATCCAAGGCAGGAACAGCCTCATAGATCATTTTATTGATGAATCTTCAAAGCCAATGTGCCAATATACAAGATTGAACCAATATCGAGCCAAGACAAGCCACAAGAACCAGCTTCCTCTTTCCCTCCACAAAAACCCTAGCTCTCTCTTCACTCAGACTTACCAAATCCCTCAAAAAATGATAGAATGCACAAAATGAAATCCCAAGGGAACCCTAACACAGAGACCTTCATATATATATACATGCTCAAGAGATTACACCACGTGGCTAGATTGAACGGTCATCCTTCACTTTCATCTTTATTTTAGATGCTACCGTTTAATACACACATGCTCTGCACATGTCCTCAACACTGCATATATAAGAGCTGCTACTTATCATGGAGTGTATCATTTATTTTCTGCATGCACATCAGTTGGTATAACAAAGTGATTGTAAAATAATTGACACACATGACCAATATTCACAATTCTCCACCATGACAATATTTTACCCATCACTCCTATCCTACTCTTATCTTGGCTGCTCTGCTATGTCCCTCTACTAGGGACCCCCACCAGACTACATATTAATTACGTTCAGACAGTGTCTGAACTTTGCTAATGGCAAGGACTTAGTCATCATATCTGAGGGATTTTCCTCAGTTGGAATTTTCTCCACTCCAACTTCCCTAGACTCAATTACATCCCTTACAAAATGAAGCCTAACATCTATATGCTTAGACCTTTCATCATATACTTGGTTTTAGCCAAATATATTGAACTCTGGTTATCACAATTTACAATTATATTTCCTTTAAAAATACCTAATTCACGTGATATACCATTTAGCCATATGGCTTCTTTTATTGCTTCTGTCATAGCTATATACTCAGCCTCTGTTCTTGACAAAGCTACAACAGATTGCAAATTTGACTTCCAACTAATGGCCCCCCCATAAGCAGTAAAAACATATCCTGTTAGAGATTTCCTAGTATCCACTTACCAGCATAATCTGCATCTACAAAACCTTCTAACTCACAACCATCCTTAACATTAGTCCCATATTTCAAGCCCAAAGCCATAGTTCCAGAAATATACCTTAATAACCATTTAATGGCCTTACCAGGGTTACTCATAAACCTACTAATAACATTGACAGCAAAGGTAAGATTAGATCTTGTACAGACTATTGCATACATCACACTTCCCACCATGCTAGCATAGGGGATTTGTTGCATAAATTCCACTTCTGACTTTGTTTCTGGGGTCTGACTAATGGACAACTTAAAATGTTGGGCTAAAGGTGTGCTTACAGGTTTAACTTGGTCCGTACCAAATCTTTTAAGAATTTTAGATACATAGTTTTTCTGGGATAGATACAGACACCTCTCGGACCTATTCTTGATAATATCCCTTCCTAAAATTCTATTGGCCGGTCATAATTCTTTCATGTCAAACTCAGATTTCAACATACACTTAGCCTGTTTAATCAAACAGAGGTATTTACATGCTACCAACATATGTCTACATATAGCAAAAGATATATTAATATACCATTAACATCCTTGTAGTAAACACAACTGTCATAACAGCTTCTTTTAAAATCATTTTCCAACATGTAAGTATCAAATCTCTTATACCATTGTCTAGGAGATTTTTTTAAACCATACAAAGATTTTTTAAGTAAAAAAACTTGATAAGAGTTAATGTCTTTTATAAACCCCTCAGGGGGTTGCATGTAAATTACCTTTTCCAATTCTCCATATAAAAAGTAGTTTTTACATCCAGCTATTCTAAGTGCAGATCATGATATGCAATGAAAGACAAAAGAAATCTAATGGAACTATGCTTAACCACAGGAGAGAATATCTTATTAAAATCTATTCCTTCCCTTTGAGTGAAACCTTTAGCCACTAGCCTTACCTTAAACCTAGTACCTTCTACCCCTGGTATGCCTTCTTTCCTTTTATAGATCCACTTGGATCCAACCAACTTAACCCCATTAGGATTTGTAACTAGATCCCAAGTTTTATTTTTATTTAAAGACTCCATCTCCTCATGCATAGCAAGTATCCACTTGGTGGCATCCTTGCTAGCAATTGCCTCTTTATAGGTCCTTGGTTCTTGATAAACAACATCATCAGCAATAGTTAAGGCAAAAGCTGTAAGCTCTGCGTGACCATACCTAATAAGTGGTTTTATAGTCCTTTTCTTCTTGTCTCTTACCAAAATGTAAGAGTCAGAACCTGGTTTATCTTATTCCTTTGAAATTGGGTCCTCAGAGTTACTGACTTCCCCAGTATTCCTATCTGTTGAGGTGTTTTTCCTCTCCACCTCAACCTGTACATTTCCCTGAGTGTTACCAGGTCTTTGTTCTGCTTTTATATTTTGTGCACGAGCCATTTGGGATTCATTAAAGATCACATCCCTGCTAATTATACATTTATTTCTGCCAGGTTTGTCCATCCATAGTTTATAACCCTTGACTCCCTCAGCGTATCCCACAAAAATGCACTTTAGTGCCCTAGGGTCTAACTTATCAGTTTTTGAGTGTGCATAAGCTGTGCACCCAAAAATTTTGAGGTAATCATAACTGGGAGGTTTCCCAGTCCACATTTCTTGTGGTGTTTTAAATTCTATGGCAGAAGACGGATACCTGTTAAATAAATGGACAGTTGTGGCAGCAGCTTCAGCCCAGAAAGTCTTAGGTAACCCAGCATTTGACAACATACATCTCACCTTCTCTAGAATGGTCCTATTTATTCTTTTAGCTAGACCATTCTGTTGAGGAGTTTCTCTAACAATTTTATGTCTTAGAATCCCCTCCTTTTGACAGAAATTATTAAATTTTGTTGACAAAAACTCTAACCCATTATCAATTCTTAAGGTTTTCAATTTTCTGTCTACCTGTTTTTCAACTAAGGATTTCCATTCCTTAACTTTCCAAAGTTGTCACTCTTATGTTTAAGAATGTAAATAAATCCACACCTTCCTAGAGTAGTCAATTATGGAGAGAAAATAGTTTCCTCCACCATGAGAAGTTACTCTAGAAGGTCCCCAAAGGTCAGCATGTACATAATCTAGGGTCTGAGTAGTCATATGAATTGCCCTTTTAAAATTAACCCTTTTAGCCTTTCCATAGACACAATCCTCACAGAAAGGTAAATTATCCAGGCCTGCATCTTTCAGCAAGCCCTGTTTCTGTAGTGCTAAAAGTCCTTTTTGACTAACATGCCATAACCTCCTATGCCAGAGCACAGATTTGTTCTCAATGCATTCTGTACAGGGGATGCTTCCCCTACAGTG
Source organism: Carya cathayensis (assembly GCA_011037825.1). Classification (NCBI taxonomy): domain Eukaryota; kingdom Viridiplantae; phylum Streptophyta; class Magnoliopsida; order Fagales; family Juglandaceae; genus Carya; species Carya cathayensis. The sequence goes on from QGSO01000660.1 coordinate 326,905, forward strand.
GTTTTGCCAACTAAGGTATAAAGGTCATTCTTAATTACCACTTTCATAATTGTGAGTGAACCTTTAGTGACTCCAAGGACCCCTTGCTTCAGACTTAAAGGAATAACCTGAATTATCAAGCATACCAAGAGAAATTAAATTTCTTTTTAGGTTAGGTATAAATCTGACCTCTCTCAAAAGTCTCTCCATCCCATCATGTAATTTTAGTCTTATACACCCAATAACCATGATCTTACAGGATTTATTGTTCCCTAGAATTACATGCCCACCATCCAATTCTGAAAAACTTTCAAACTAGTCCCTATTGGGACACATGTGAAAAGAGCAGCCTAAATCTAAAATCCACTCTCTTCCATGACCTATCTCAGATACATTCAGTACCTCAGCACTTTCATACCCATCTAACACCACTGCTACATCCCCTTCCTCTTTGTTTTTGTTTCCTACCTGAGTTTTCCTATCAGGACAATCTCTCTTGAAATGTCCTTCTTTGTGACATAGGAAACACTTTAGTTGTTTTCCTTTAGACTTAGACCTACCTTTCTTGTTATCTGTTTTATCTTTCTTACCTCTCTTTTCTAGTCTTCCCCTAACAGACAGTCCCTCACCATGTTCTTGTTTGGTATTCTCTTGATTTTGTAATTCCCTAGCATGAAGCACAGATTTCACTTCATCTAGAGATAGGGTATCTCTACCATACATCATGATCTCCTTAAGGTTTTGGCATGAGGAGTCCAAAGAACTCAGCAAGAGGATTGCTTGACCCTCATCCTCCACCTTAATGTCTATATTGGCTAGGTCTAATATAATCTTGTTAAAAGTGTCCAGATGTTCTCCTATTGAAGTTCCAGAGGTCATCTTAAGAGTATATAACCTAGTTTTCTTATAGAGTTTGTTAGCTAAAGATTTTGTCATGTAGAGGTGTTCTAGCTTTAGCCAAATACCAGCAGCAGTTTCTTCACTGGCTACTTCCCTCAAAACTTTATCTCCTAGGGAGAGAATCAGTACATTATGGGCCTTTTGGAGGATGTCCTTATGGACCTCCAACTTCCCTTCCTCTTTCGAGGAAGAGCCCCTTTTATCACAANCATATTAATTAAGTTCAGGCTGTGTTTGAACTTTGCTAATGGCAAGGACTTAGTCATCATATCTGAGGGATTTTCCTCAATTGGAATTTTCTCCACTCCAACTTCCCTAGACTCAACTACATCCCTTACAAAATGAAGCCTAACATCTATATGCTTAGACCTTTCATCATATACTTGGTTTTTAGCCAAATATATTAAACTCTGGTTATCACAATGTACAATTATATTTCCTTTAAAAATACCTAATTCACGTGATATACCATTCAACCATATGGGTTCTTTTATTGCTTCTGTCATAGCTATATACTTAGCCTCTGTTCTAGACAAAGCTACAGCTTATTGCAAATTTGACTTCCAACTAATGGCCCCCCCATAAGCAGTAAAAACATATCCTGTTAGAGATTTCCTAGTATCCACTTACCAGCATAATCTGCATCTACAAAACCTTCTAACTCACAACCATCCTTAACATTAGTCCCATATTTCAAGCCCAAAGCCATAGTTCCAGAAATATACCTTAATAACCATTTAATGGCCTTAGCAGGGTTACTCATAAACCTACTAACAACATTGACAGCAAAGGTAAGATCAAATCTTGTACAGACCATTGCATACATCACACTTCCCACCATGCTAGCATAGGGGATTTGTTGCATAAATTCCACTTCTGACTTTGTTTCTGGGGTCTGACTAATGGACAACTTAAAATGTTGGGCTAAAGGTGTGCTTACAGGTTTAACTTGGTCCGTACCAAATCTTTTAAGAATTTTAGATACATAGTTTTTCTGGGATAGATACAGACACCTCTCGGACCTATTCTTGATAATATCCCTTCCTAAAATTCTATTGGCCGGTCATAATTCTTTCATGTCAAACTCAGATTTCAACATACACTTAGCCTGTTTAATCAAACAGAGGTATTTACATGCTACCAACATATGTCTACATATAGCAAAAGATATATTAATATACCATTAACATCCTTGTAGTAAACACAACTGTCATAACAGCTTCTTTTAAAATCATTTTCCAACATGTAAGTATCAAATCTCTTATACCATTGTCTAGGAGATTTTTTTAAACCATACAAAGATTTTTTAAGTAAAAAAACTTGATAAGAGTTAATGTCTTTTATAAACCCCTCAGGGGGTTGCATGTAAATTACCTTTTCCAATTCTCCATATAAAAAGTAGTTTTTACATCCAGCTATTCTAAGTGCAGATCATGATATGCAATGAAAGACAAAAGAAATCTAATGGAACTATGCTTAACCACAGGAGAGAATATCTTATTAAAATCTATTCCTTCCCTTTGAGTGAAACCTTTAGCCACTAGCCTTACCTTAAACCTAGTACCTTCTACCCCTGGTATGCCTTCTTTCCTTTTATAGATCCACTTGGATCCAACCAACTTAACCCCATTAGGATTTGTAACTAGATCCCAAGTTTTATTTTTATTTAAAGACTCCATCTCCTCATGCATAGCAAGTATCCACTTGGTGGCATCCTTGCTAGCAATTGCCTCTTTATAGGTCCTTGGTTCTTGATAAACAACATCATCAGCAATAGTTAAGGCAAAAGCTGTAAGCTCTGTGTGACCATACCTAATAGGTGGTTTTATAGTCCTTTTCTTCCTGTCTCTTACCAAAATGTAAGAGTCAGAACCTGGTTTATCTAAGTCCTTTGAAATTGGGTCCTCAAAGTTACTGACTTCCCCAGTATTCCTCTATGTTGAGGTGTTTTTCCTCTTCACCTCAACTTGTACATTTCCCTCAGTGTTACCAGGTCTTTGTTCTGCTTCTATATTTTGTGCATGAGGCATTTGAGATTCATTAAAGATCAAATCCCTGCTAATTATACATTTATTTCTACCAGGTTTGTCTATCCACAGTTTATAACCCTTGACTCCATCAGGGTATCCCACAAAAATGCACTTTAGTGCCCTAGGGTCTAACTTATCAGTTTTTGAGTGTGCATAAGCTGTGCACCCAAAAATTCTGAGGTAACCATAACTGGGAGGTTTCCCAGTCCACATTTCTTGTGGTGTTTTAAATTCTATGGCAGAAGACGAACACCTGTTAAATAAATGGACAGTAGTGGCAGCAACTTCAGCCCAGAAAGTCTTAGGTAACCCATAATTTGACAACATACATCTCACCCTCTCTAGAATGGTTCTATTCATTCTTTCAACTAGACCATTCTGTTGAGGAGTTTCTCCAACAATTTTGTGTCTTAGAATCCCCTCCTTTTGACAGAAATTATTAAATTCTGTTGACAGAAACGCTAACCCATTATCAGTTCTTAAGGTTTTCAATTTTCTGTCTACCTATTTTTCAACTAAGGATTTCCATTCATTAACTTTCAAAAGGTGTCACTCTTATGTTTAAGAATGTAAATCCACACTTTCCTAGAGTAGTCATCAATGATGGAGAGAAAATAGTTCCCTCCACCATGAGAAGTTACTCTAGAAGGTCCCCAAAGGTCAGCATATACATAATCTAGGGTCTGAGTAGTCATATGAGTTGCCCTTTTAAAACTAACCCTTCTAGCCTTTCCATAGACACAGCCCTCACAGAAAGGTAAATTATCCAGGCCTGCATCTTTCAGCAAGCCCTGTTTCTGTAGTTCTAAAAGTCCTTTTTAACTAATATGCCCTAACCTCCTGTGCCAGAGCACATATTTTTTCTCAATGCATTCTGTACAGGGGATGCTTCCCCTACAGTGGTTGTGCCAACTAAGGTATAAAGGCCATTCTTAATACCCCTTTCATAATTGTGAGTGAACCTTTAGTGACTCTAAGGACCCCCTGCTTCAGATTTGAAGGAATAACCTGAATTATCAAGCATACCAAGAGAAATTAAATTTCCTTTTAGGTCAGGTATAAATCTGACCTCCCTCAAAAGTCTCTCCATGCCATCATGTAATTTTAGTCTTATACACCCAATACCCATGATCTAACAGGATTTATTGGTCCCTAGAATTACATGCCCACCATCCAATTCTGAAAAACTTTCAAACCAGTCCCTATTAGGACACATGTGAAAAGAGCAGCCTGAATCTAAAATCCACTCTCTTCCATGACCTACCTCAGATACATTCAATACCTCAACACTTTCATACCCATCTAACACCACTGCTACATCCCCTTCCTCTTTGTTTTGGTTTCCTACCTGAGTTTTCCTATCAGGACAATCTCTCTTGAAATGTCCTTCTTTATGACATAGGAAACACTTTAGTTGTTTTCCTTTAGACTTAGATCTACCTTTCTTGTTATCTGTTTTACCTTTCTTGCCTCTCTTTTCTGGTCTTCCCCTAATAGACAGTCCCTCACCATGTTCTTGTTTGGTATTCTCTTGATTTTGTAATTCCCTAGCACGAAGCACAGATTTCACTTCATCTAGAGATAGGGTATCTCTACCATACATCATGATCTCCTTAAGGTTCTGGTATGAGGAGTCCAAAGAACTTAGCAAGAGGATTGCTTGATCCTCATCCTCCACCTTAATTTCTATATTGGCTAGGTCTAATATAATCTTGTTAAAAGTGTCCAGATGTTCTCCTATTGAAGTTCCAAAGGTCATCTTAAGAGTATATAACCTAGTTTTCTTATAAAGTCTGTTAGCTAAAGATTTTGTCATGTAGAGGTGTTCTAGCTTTAGCCAAATACCAGCAGCTGTTTCTTCACTAGCTACTTCCTTCAAAACTTTATCTCCTAGGAAGAGAATCAGTACACTATGGGCCTTTTGGAGGATGTCCTTCTGGACCTCCAACTTCCCTTCCTCTTTCGAGGAAGAGCCCCTTTTATCACAAATGAGGGCATCCTGCAAGCCCTGTTGGACTAACAGGGCCCTCATTTTAATTCTCCACAACCCAAAGTCATTTTCCCCAGTAAATTTCTCAACATCAAATTTCGTGGTCCCCATAGAACCTAAGCTCATGATACCACTTGTTAATGAATGCAACCCGAGTCCCTTATAACCTTAAGGACTCAATATCGAAATCCAATTCAAAGAAATACAATACAATGAGATAAAGATAACAGGATTAGCAAGATTAATCAGTAAATCAACAAGAAATAAGAAAAAGATTAAAGAAACAGATATACAAACAGAGATTACATGGTTTGGCCCTAATGGCCTACATCCACGACAGGAACAGCCTCATAGATCATTTTATTAATGAATCTTCAAAGCCAACGTGCCAATATACAAGATTGAACCAATATCGAGCCAAGACAAGTCACAAGAACCAACTTCCTCTTTCCCTCCACAAAAACCCTAGCTCTCTCTTCACTCAAACTCACCAAATCCCTCAAAAAATGGTAGAATGCACAAAATGAAATCCCACTAGAACCCTAACACAGAGACCTTCATATATATATATATATATACTAGTAGAATAAACGTCCTTTGGACGTTTGCCTAGTTGAGAGAAAATAGTTTGATAATATATATGAACTATATACATGACAAAATAAAATCGTTTACAAATAATAAGTTACAAACTAAAAATAATAAGTTACAATCATGAGAAGTTCTATTTTGTTGGTGATTTTGTGCCTGGATACATGGAAGATCTGCAAAACCTGGTTACAACTGCAGGAGGTAATGTTTTGAAAAGTAAAGGAGCTTTGGTACCTGGAAAATAAATAAGAATCAATTATTTCAACCTAATGGAAACTGAAGTAACATGGGACAAAACAAATATCGAGAATATGTTAACAAGGAATGAAATTTGCACAATTATTTTTCCAAGCCAAATTAACCCTCTCTATCTTCCATTTTCTTTTTGTGTTATTTTCTGAGAACAGAACAGGACCTTCAAAGAATTCCAAATCTCCCTAGAGCACTACTATTGGCTCTCTAACTTTTACCCACCTATCAAAGTCGGTCTGAATACTACTCAAAAAATAGAAAATACTATTTAAACAACCCCCCTCCTCTGCCCTTCACCCCACAATTATAACTCAACTTTTTTCAATATATATTCCATTAATGTTGCAATCATACTAACAAAGAAATCAAAATCTACCTGGGGTATTAGGTTTTTCTCCATGACATCTTTGAAAAGTGGAGGTGGGGGCAAATGCAGTCCAAGCACTAAGTATGGCATTCTGGAAGTTTCAGTCAGAACCACTTCATGTTCAGTTCCACCACCAGTGAATTTAGAAACAAAATTCTGGCAGTCACCATTTTCTTTCTTCTCAGTGACAGCTTTGTTTTGCATCTCTTCCACAACCTCCAATTCGCCCTATCAAGTTATTGTACATTTTGGATAAGCACTAGTGAAATCCAGTGAATCCAACCACAAACAACAAAGTGACCAACAAGAAAAGAAGGATAAAATAAACAACCTGAAAGCAATCATAGATAATGCTTTTATTTTTCTTTGTTGTAAGATGCCTAAGCAGTGTGGAAAATGATTCTTACATGCCTCCTCATATGGTATATTTAGAGGGAAAGGAATGATGGGCTTACTTCCCATGATTATTTGAATCTTTTCCAATTTCTAGCTATCAAAAAAAAAGTTCTAGCTAGATGACTCTCACACACATTTGTTCATACATGGAATGCACCTTTTGTGTTTCTTAAATTAAATTATTATACTAATCAAGAAAGGGAAGAAACTATAAAAGTGGCAAAATCTTGCATTTCAATAAAAAAAGATTGCACCTATGTCAAACCCAAAGGAATGTAATCCTATGGAATCATAAAAAGAGCAAATATACCTATCATTAATACCATTTTCCTCCTTTTAGACAACATTCTATGAATTAACAGCAAAACGGTAAATGTCCACTCTCAGTAACAGTATCACATTTATAACTGATAGCAACACATTGCCAATTTATTCAAACTACTTAATTAAAATTTTTGGGAAACTTATCATCCATAGGCAAGTCCAAATCCTAGATGGTGTGAAACAACCCACAAAGAATCAGTGTCCATCATGATTATGAAGCACTTACATAACATTAAAGCATAAGTAACTGCCACACAAGTGTCAAAGCAGGTTAAGTGTTCAATACTTATACATTGACCAAAAGAATATACACATAAATACATGGACACTCGTATCAGATCATCCTCATTGCATAGAATGTAAAATCTAACTGGAAACCATCAACAAGCACTAATGCCTGATTAGATTGTAAAGAATAGCTTTTTTTTTCTTTTTTTCTTTTTTAAATAAGTAGATAATAAAGAATGGCTTTAGAAACCAATTCACACAATGCACAGTTGCTACTGGAGCAGACTCATAATGCATAAATTCTTCTATTCTACAATCACATATTAAACTGATCTTTGTAGTTCCTAGTCAAGTTTGACATGAAATGTATACGGAACAAGAAATGTATTCAATCCAAAACACCAATAATAACTCCACCAAAGGAAGAGAAAGGTATATTCAGTTATCTAAAGGTCCCACAAATACAATCGATTACTCTGTAGCAAGGGTCTTCCAAGGTAACTAAAGTGCCCATTACAAGCCAATTACAAAATCAATATTGAAGGTTCATCCCCAAGGAATTCCAGAAGATGGTAGAAATTCATCTGGTGCATAAGTTAAGGATCAAATGATTAGCTCCTAAACACTCTTTAACCCAAAATGCATCCCCAACCTCCATCATATGAAGCATATACTTCTCAAAATCTTTTTTTAAAAAGTAATAAGAAGTTTTATTGAATCAAATAAAACTGAATGATGATATCTAAAGATACAAAAATAGACCTGCCACCAAACCTATAAGTCTAAACCCTTCTCAAAATTATCAGATCAACTTTTCTGAAGGCTTGAAGGATGAGATATTTGTGAAGTAAAATCATGATGAATATGAGCAACACTGGTAATATCTTACTGCCCTACAAATTTTCTCAATCAAGCACTAAAAACAAAATACTTTTTGCTTCAACTGAGAAGTATAAAATAAAATTCTCATCTACACTTTTCATCAGTTAATCTAGAGAATTCTAAAATGATAATTCTTACATGGAGGTGTGGATAAACATTTAGAAGTGGATTGAGGGTGATCGGCTTAAGTTCATCAATGCACGTCCTTTCTGTAAGAAATCAAATAATGGACAGACATTACTGCAACAGGGGACCAGCTCCTGCAACAACTTCATCGGAGCATTAATTTTCTCTCTCCTCGCCTACAAATTTTTAATACAAATTAATAAAATCATAAACTTGAGTGAATCCTATTGTGATGAAATTTTTAGAAAACAAAATAATAATTAAGTCATAATTAGTGGTCAATTAAGAGAATACTTGCTCTACTAAGCTATGGCTATCGGTAGCTTGACCGCGACGAGCTCTAACGTGAACGTAAGGAAGCTTCTCAGTGTCTTGGGAGATTTCCATCTTGGTCTTCTTCGTACACCCTTTGCCCTGAATTTTTCCCCCAAAAGCAGAAAGTTGGTCCAAGTTCAGATACGGAAGTGACGGAAATTACTGAAAAGGAATTCCCAAAAAAAAAAAAAACAAAACCTTGGATTTTAGCTTCTTCTCCCGCTCCTTCCTCTTCTCCGACCTCTGGTTCTTGATATTCACCGTCAGATCAGAAACCAAGAGCTGGGATGAGTTGGGGTTCAAGTCGTGCTGGCTCGCTCTTCACCTTCTCCAAGTTCACACTTGAATCTCACGGCAGCGAGCTCATCTCTAGAGAGTGCTCGCCGGAGCGGAAGCCCGAGAACTTCGCCGCGCATTCGATTAGGACTTTGTTTGAGAGAACTCGGGAGGGAGAGATTTTTCTGGAAAGTGAAAGTAGAGGAGAGCCGAGTGGAGTAAAATCGAGAGACCGCGCTTCACATTTGTCGTCAGGAAGGTAAAAAGACTAAAATATTTGTCGATAAAATAGAAATAAAGCAAACCGCCTGTAATTTTGAAATACAATTAAGGGTAAAATAGGAAAAATAAAAGTTAGACAAAAATATTGTACAAAACGAATTCGCTTATATATATATAGATAATAGAGTTTTAATATTTTTTATGATTTTTTAATTATTTTACAGTTCTGCCTTAAATATTTAAAGTTAAAGTTGTACACGTCCCAATGTTTGACACATTGGTATTACCTGTACGCATGCACTAACCACCTAAAAGAAAGAGAAACTTCAATACGCATGCATTGATCTGACCAACTGACAATGGAGACACAACAGCATGTTTTAGTCCCAATGCAACCGATGGAAATCACTGACACAACCTATTATAAACACAATTTAAAGTCTTGCGCACGGACAACATACACAAAAATTGAAGTAAAGAGTGAAGAGATGAAATACATGGGAACGGAATTAGAATTTACTGTTTATTACTGTAGCAGTGGCTAGATACTTATTATTATAGAAAGATATATATATATATACATGCTCAAGAGATTACACCACGTGGCTAGATCGAACGGCCATCCTTCACTTTCATCTTTATTTTAGACGCCATCGTTTAATACACACGTACTCTGCACATGTCCTCAACACTGCATATATAAGAGCTACTGCTTATCATCAAGTGTATCATTTATTTTCTACATGCACATCAGTTAGTATAACAAAGTGATTGTAAAATAATTGACACACATGACCAATATTCACATAACTCTTTAAAGGTAAAACCCTATGGGGCAACCAAATCCAGAAAAGTCAATTTTATTATCTGAAAATCAAATTACAAGTAAGTTCTCAATTACAAAACTTTTGTCAATTGACTCTCTTACTTGATGAGAGTATCTCCTAGGGCCTAGATACATGAGTATCTACTCCAAACACTAGTTTGCATAATCCTTTTATATGTCCATTTTTTTTGCTTATCTTTTTTCACAATGATTAGAGTAGCGATTCTTTCTATAAGGACTTAAGGGACAGATCCGTGTAGAATGTTTGTCTTTTTTCATAGCGATTCAAGACCGACTTTTTATATATAGATTAACCATTTGTGTTTGGCAAGGGGAGATCTCTTTATTATTGTACTAGGTTCAACTAGTATTAGTCAATTTGAGGCATGGACTCCCTCTATGACGTGTACTCAATAATAAATATGAAACTTAATTATAAGGTGCATACATATAAGTTCCTCACAATACTTTGTTAATGAACTTTGTCAAGATGACCCATATGGTTATTATACACAAAGCGAACTGCACAAAATAGAGAGATGCATAAGTTCAAAAATTCACTATGTGAGAACATAAGTGCTAAAACCTTGACATATTAAGCAAGCACTTTTCCTTAAAAAAATTTAGAAACAGATAAAAAAAAAAGTATTTTAACCTAAAAAACAGAAACATAAAACAAAACAAAATGAAACAAAAATGAATGTCCTAAACTAATGATATTCAAGGAATGCAAAAATATGCAAGTGGTCCTATCAATGTGACACGACATCTTATTTGACCACCAACTTTGTTTTAAATTTTGACATATTCTTTTCATCAACACCACTTTGTATAATGTTTTCTTTGTTGTGAATATAAAATTATGCTAGTTCACCAAGCTTGATATTTATTAAGGTGAGAGTCTTTCCCTTCATTTTAAACTTTCTTTCACCTCCATATTTCTCCACTTTATTCAAGTTAAAGCAAAATGGACTTATATGGCCAACAACTCCACAATGAATATAAGTAGGAATAAACATACCTTTCTTCACTCTTTTGAGCTTGATTTTCCATGCAGATTTTTTGAATAAATTGACTTAGATATAGCTTGATTTTGAGTATTTATACATTGACTTCCTTGAATAAAAACAATACCTTTAGATCTAGTGGCAGCGAATGATGAGGCTGGATTTTCTTTGCCTTTGGAATTTGTGTACACTAAGGGCGTTCTATCACAATTGGACTTTTGAAAGCTCAACATTTCCTCAAATTTCTGTGTTACAATTTTTTGTTTGCACTCTTGAAAATTTCTCAATTCTTTTTTCAATGCAGCCTTTTGAACATTTAACCTGGATATTTCAACATAAAAAATTTTCAATGCTTTAGCAAGGTTATTCTTTTCATTCTCCACAGCTGTGAGTTTGTTGTATAGCTTTTTGTTGAGTCTTTTTATCTTGATCACCTCTTCACATAAATCATTATAGGCTTCGTGTACACTCAACTTATGGTCAGCATCAACAAGAGCTATATTAGAGCCACTGTCATCACATTCACTCTCAGATTTTGTTAGTATAACCTTAGGAAAATCATTAACAACAGTAGAAAAAGCTATACAAGAATTTTCATCATTAGATAATGAACTTGAAGTTTTAGATTTTGAATTGTCACTAAGTGTGACATTCAATATTTTTCCTTTAGTTTTTTTTAAAAAACAATTGGACATACAACTCTTATGTGACCATATTCTAAGCATTCATGACACTTTACTTTATCATTTTCCTTTATTCCATTTTTCAGAATAATTTTTCTTTGTAGAAAATTCCTTACCTTGTTTTTGTTTTCCAATAGCTTTCTTGTTAAATAAGAATTTTCTGAATTTCCTTGTAATAAGATCTATATCGTCCTCGTTCATATTTTTTTTATCAGAAAAATCATCTCAATCCTCTTTTATAGCTTTTAAAGCAATGAACTTACATTTTCTTACTTGAGTAAGTGATAACGTATAATTTTGCAAGGAGCCAACTACGTCTTCCACCTTAATAGCATCCAAATCCATACTTTCCTCAATGGCTGTAACTTTTGGGTGAAATCTTTCAAGCAAAGACCTTAAAATCTTTCTCACAACCCTTAAATCCTCCACCTTCTTGTCAAGATTTAACCTGAAATTCACAATATCATTCTAGTTTAATATAAAAATCATTAAAACTCTCATCTTCCAGCATTTTAATCTCTTCAAATTCTGAGGTTAGCATCTTCAATTTTAAAATTTTTACTATTTTTCAGCCTTCATGTGTAACCTCCAAAATATCTTAAGTTTTTTTAGCAATCTTACACATGGAGATTCTTTTAAATTCTTTGGGGGATACAGCCATGAAAATAGCATTACGTCCTTTGCTATTCCAATTGTAATTGGTGATCTCATCTCTAGTGCAAGTATCAAGAGATGTCTCAGACTTAGTACATCCTCGTTTAATTGTATATCACATACAATTCAAAGACTTGAAGAAAGCCCTCATACGAACTCTCCAATAAACATAGTTTTCCCCCATCGAAGTGTGGCGGGACATATAATGATGACGACATGATCTATAGGGGCACGAATCACACTCGGATGAGTGAACCATGTTTTGATATCAATTGAAATTACCCCCAAGTACCCCAGTATATGCATGATATTATCTACCAATTCACTTGTACGAATTGGTTAAATCTCAATTTTGTAATTATTTAATCAAATAAACATATAAAGTAAATAATCAAATTTGCATGATACAACAATTGGTTACGAATGGAAACCTTTTAAAGAACTCTTTAAAGGTAAAACCCTATGGAGCAGCCCAATCTAGAAAAGTCAATTCAAATTAAAAGTAAGTTCTCAATTACAAAACTTTTGTCAATTGACTCTCTTACTTGATGGGACAAACTACCTGTTGTTCTCTATTGCAATAGCAGCCAGACTTCTAACGATATTTAAACATTGACTTTTCTCCCAAAACTCCAGTGGTTGAAACTCGACCAATCAATTCTCCAACATGGAGCAATGATCACACTCTTTGAGAGAAACAATATGAAAATTCTTCAAGGAATTTTTTCTCCAAAATATGCACTGAAAATTGTTTTAGAAAATATTTAGATCTGAATTTATGCAGATCCTAACGAGTTGGATCCCTGAAATAAATAATCTGAAAGCAGTTTTAGTTTCAATAGAACTCTGCTGATGGGGCGAGTCTGACGTGAAGACATCTCTTGACAAAATGCTGACACCACAATAAATTCTCCCTGCAGAATCAGATTTCAGTTCAACCTCTTCTCTGGATAAGTGCAGATTCCTTGGGACTTGATTTTCACAATTATGACTTATTTAAACAACATCTAATACCTCCTAGATAAACTTAATACATTATAGATAAATTCAATAAATAATTTATATTCATTCAAAATTACAAACTTAATGATAGGATAAACTCTATCATTTTAATCACCTAGTTCTATCCAAACTTATCAACTTAGTCACCTAGTCCTATCCAAAATCTTACATCTTCAGTTGCTAAGTTGAAGTATGTCTAACTTCATGCTCTTTATTTCACATTGTCTAAAGATGGCGAACCAATTCCTCCAACCGGAATGTTGGAGGGTTGTTGGCTTGTCATGAGGCCCATGAGGTCACATCCTTTCATATTTATACAAATCATTAAATTTTCATGTGTAAATCATACGTCTCCAAAAGAAAGCAAAATAGATTGTCGGTACTTCATCAATATAGTTAGGGAAAATACCCCCAGCTTTGAGAATTCTAGGATTGAACAAAACAGTAGAATACGATAATTTGTTAATTGATATACGTACGAATATTTTACATTTACATAAAGTATTATTGTACACTAGAAGAAAAAGAAAAGGAGAAAAATTTAAGGGAAAAAAGGGTAAACCAAAGATGTGTCCCTCTTTTTGAAATTACCTGTGTCAAAAGTTACTCCTTTTTAGTCCTGAATTTGGATAATTTTAGGTCATCAGGTACATAGGATTACCAACAAATTGGTAAAACAGTGCACACTGCCTGTATTATGAGGGCAAGAGAAAACCCTGAAAACTAATCTCCTGCATGTAACCCCAACATATGATGCAAGTGTAACACCAAAGAATCCACTCATTATGAATGCGAGGGCTATAGCAGACATGACAAATGCCATTAGGGATCTTTCACATCCTGGAGGACAGAACCGCGCCATTAGAACACTACATGGCAGAATCTTGAAAACAAAAAGAGAACCTCCAATAAGTCTGAGAAAATCACAACATAGATAGCCTCTGGCACACCCATCATTTTGTAGAACCCCTTCACAAACAACACGCCTGATATCATAAATACGACCATCAATGCCTGAATAGCTGAAATCAGTTTCCTTAATGGGACTGTCTTCAAGTGACGATTATAGACAATGCTCTACAGAAGCATTGCTGCCGGACCAAACACTTTAGAGAGACCCAATACTGACGAGTCAATCTTCAAATATTGTGTCTAGCAAAAGAACATGGTGCCTGTTAGTGCTAGAATTATGTCAGATGATACGAATTTTGTTTCATCCTCATATATGTAAATTGTTCATGTACTTACTGACCCAGAAATGGGAAACATAATTATGGAAACTGTTGAGCCTGAAACCTGTCCAGAATCACACAAGACGATATTTAAGTGGTTCAGCAAATTGCCTACGTCCACTGGAGCCTCTTTTACTGAGTTTGTACAAGTTTACAAAACTCTCTCAAACACTCTCACGTACTCCCTCTTTTCTCTATGTTTTTGCCCTCTCCATTACATGAGCTGAAACTCTCCTTTTATAGGAGAGGTTAGCCCCAAGGATTGCTGCCAATTAGCCTTAATTGATGGCTAATTGGCATGTGCAGCAGATATTGTGGAAAACACAACCAAACGATGCCTAATACACCAAAATAGCAAACGGTGGAGAGGGTTCTCACTTGGGTGGTTTCAACAATCACCCCCTCCACCCAAGTGTGCCATATGAGGCTGCTTACAAACTGATTCATTTTTTCAAATGAATGCACCTCATTCTTTGACATGAGAGACTTCCACTGTCGAATGCGCTCCAATGCACATGAGGGTGCTCAGCAGTGTATGATATTGATCAAGTCCAAACAATGTTGGAACTTGATCCCTGTGACGACTTTCGTCAACATATCTACTGGATTGTCTTCAGTGCCAATCTTCTGAAGTTTGATGTCCTCGTCTTCTAATATTTCACGTACAAAGTGAAATCGGACATCTATGTGTTTTGTTTGAGAGTGATATACTTGATTCTTTGCTAAATGAATTGCACTTTGACTGTCACAGTGAACGGTAACCTATTGCTGCTCAAAACCCAAATCTGTTACCAATCCCTGTAACCAGATAGCTTCTGTTACAGCCATGTATTCAGCCTCAGTGGATGATAGTGCAATTGTCGACTGCAAAGTTGATCGCCAACTAACTAGTCCTCCACCCATAGTAAACACATATCTAGTTGTCGATCGGCATTTATCAAGATCACCTGCATAGTCTGAGTCAACATATCCAGTTACTAGACTATCTTCACTCTTCTCAAACTTTAAACCAATATCTACGGTCCCTAAAATGTACCGTAGAATCTACTTAGCCGCATGCCAATGAGTCTTTCCAGGATTATGCACATAGCGACTAACTAAGCTGACGGCCTGGGAGATATCAGGTCGTGTACACACCATGGCATACATTAAGCTTCCAACAATACTTGCATATGGGACATTCCTCATGTAATCCCGTTCTTCATCATCTTTAGGAGACTGCAATGCACTGAGCTTGAAATATGGGGCCATAGGAGTACTCACCGGCTTCGTCTTCGAGTCGATGTTAAAGCATTGCAGTACTTTCTTCAAATACTGCTTCTGAGTAAGGTGAACTGTGCCTTTCACCCTATCTCTGTTGATCTCCATTCCCAATATTTTTTGTGCTTCTCCCAGATCTTTCATTTCAAACTCATTACTTAACTGAGTTTTTAAACGATTTATCTCCCCCTTGCTTTTACATGCTATTAACATATCATCTACATATAAAAGCAAATAAATGAAAGATCCATTTGCAAGTTTTCTGAAATATACACAGTGATCGTATTGGCAACGAGTGTATTTCAGATTCATCATAAAACGGTCAAACCGCTTATACCATTGCCGAGGTGACTACTTCAAGCCATAGAGAGACTTCTTCAGACTGCATACCCAATTTTCTTTTCCAGCTTCTTTGAAACCTTTTGGTTGAGATAGATAAATCTCCTCTACTAGATCACCATGTAAGAAAGCTGTCTTTACATCAAGCTGTGCTAACTCAAGATCATACTTTGCAACCAAAGCTAGCAATATCCGAATGGATGAATGCTTCACAAAAGGAGAGAATACTTCACTGTAGTCAATTCCCTCTGTCTGAGCGTAGCCCTTAGCTACCAACCTAGCTTTGTATCGCACTCCATTTTGAGCAGCTTGATCATCTTTCTAATTGAAGATCCACTTACAGCCAATTGTCTTCTTTCCTTTTGGAAGCGGCACAAGCTCCCAAGTTTGGTTCTGGTGAAGAGACTGCATCTCTTCATTCATAGCCTTTGTCCATTCAACTTGTTCACTGGACTGTATGGCTTCTCTGTAAGTGGTTGGGATCTCACCCCTTTCAACTGGTAATGCATATGTCACATAGTCTGCAAGACGTGTCGGTACATGTTTCTCTCGTCTCGGTCTGTTGGTTGTTATTGATTCGGGTTGACATGGAGGTACTGTGACTGGACTATCAACAATTTCTTGTCCATGTTTTTCCGAATTCTTTGAAGTAATAAACTTCACAGTCTACGAATCATCTGATGTTTCGCCATCATTGCTGCCTTCATTGGAATCTTTATGCTTATGTGACTTAGGCATCTCAGATTCGTTGAATGTAACATCTCTACTGATTATTACCCTTTTAGACTCTATGCACCAGAGTCTATACCCTTTTACACCAGTACTGAAGCCTAAGAATTTTGCTTTCTTAGCTCAAGGATCAAGCTTACTTTCTTTAGCATGATAGTAAGCAGGACATCCGAAAACATGTAAAAAATCATAATCAGTAGCATGTTTACCTCTCCACATTTCAATGGGTGTCTTCCCATCATTGGCAGCAGCGAGTAGTCGGTTAATGAGGTGGCAGGCATAGGTCACAGCTTCAGCCCAAAATTGTTTACTGAATCCAGCATCCAGCAACATACATCGCACTTTCTCTAGTAAAGTATGATTCATTCGTTCTGCCACACCGTTCTGCTACGGTGTACCTCGTACTGTGAAGTGTCTGACAATACCCTCTCTCCGGCATACTTCCATGAAGGGATCTGAAGTGTACTCACCTCCATTATCAAATCTGAGCCGCTTGATCTTTCTGTCGGTCTGAGTCTCAACCATTTTCTTCTAATCAAGGAAGATTTTCAGCACTTCATCTTTACTCTTCATCGTATATACCCACACACGATGAGAATAATCATCTACAAATGTTACAAACCAATGCTTACCTCCCAAAGATGCATTTTGGGTAGGTCCCCAAACATCGGAGTGTACATAGTCAAGGATTCCCTGTGTATTATGTACAGCGGTTCCGAACTTGATCCGCTTCTGCTTCCCTAATACACAGTGCTCACAGAATGATAGTTTTCCAGTCTTGGCACCTTTGAGTAAGCCTTGCTTCACCAGTGTTTGCAAAGCTTTTTCTCCAGCGTGTCCCATACGCATATGCCAAAGACTGGTGGTGTCAGCATCAGTCTGATCTAGCTTCTCATAGCATGTGGAAGCTCTTCCATCAGCAGTACTTCCTTGCAAGAAGTACAGGTTTCCTCGCTTCAAACCCTTCATTGCCACCTGAACTCCCATTAATACTTTGAGAGTTCCGTCTTCAATGGTGATTCTGAATCCCTTTGAATCCAGAGATCCCAGTGAGATGATATTCTTCCGCAAGTCCGGAACGTACCGAACTTCTGTCAAAGTCTTGACACTGCCATCGTGCAGCTTTAATCGAATGCTACCTATTCCCTGAGTCTTACAGGCACTATCATTGCCCATAAGTACTGCTCCACCATCAATTTTTGTGAAGTCAATAAACCAGTCCCCATTGGGACACATATGATAGGTACATCCAGAATCCATAATCCATTCATCGGAATGACAAATGGATGATGAACTTGCCAAGGCAAAATCTGACTCGTCATCTCTGTCCACGACATTGGTTGTGGTGGGTTGATTCTGCTGTTGTCCCTTCAGCTTGGGACAATCTTTCTTCCAGTGTCCTTTGTTGTGACAAAAGGAACACTTGTCTCTGGCGAGTTTTTTGCCGACTGATGAACCACGTGATGTGGCCCTGGTTTTCGAATGAAAACCGTTCTTCCTTCCGGGATACCTTGACTGTGGTCTCCCCCTTGCTGTTAGCACTTCACTTGATGTATCTTGATGTACCTGCTTATCTTTTCTGCGGTACTCATTGCTAATCAAAGAGCTGGATACATCATCAAAACTAATCTTTTCCTTCCCATACAATAGAGTAGTAACTAAATGCTCATATGTATCAGGCAAGGAATTTAACAACAGTAAAGCCTTATCTTCATCTTGGATTTCAACATCCAAGTTTAACAAATTAGCAAGAATTTGGTTGTAACTATTTAGATGTTCAGACATGGAAATACCTTCACGAAATTGGAATCTGAAGAGCTTTTTCTTTAAGTGCAGACGGCTCTCAATGCTCTTCTTCATGAACTTGTCCTCCAATTTCTGTCAAAATTCCCTAGCATTTGTCTCTCTCATGAAAAAATACTTCTGCTCTTTGGTAAGGTATAACCGGATTGTACTGCAAGCTTGGGTATTAAGCTTCCTCCAATCCTTCTCAGTCATCTCATCTGGCCTCTCCTCCAGCGCAATATCCAACTCTTGTTGGATCAAAACATCCATAACCTCACACTGCCACATGCCGAAGTTGCTGGTTCCATTGAACTTTTCAACTTCAAACTTGGCATTTGATACTGTGGACCGACGTCCTGAGCTACTGGCATGTTCAGAGCTCCTGTCTCTTCCAGAATGTCCCATTTGAATTTAGAAAAATATAGAATAAAAATTTCAAAATTCTAACCGTACGGATGAGTCCGGAACGATCCAAATAGTAGGAAAACACTATTGATTGTTGAAATCGGACTCCAAATGGCTTAGATCAAGCCGAAAATGGATCTGGAAATGAACGACCCTGATCGTCTGGGGCGTGAGATGCACGCGCTGCAGCTGTGCGAGTGGAGCGCGTGAGGCGCATGGAGAACACGCATTGATAACCTGTTGGGCGCGTGGGGGCGTGTGGCTTACACGCGCAGAAGGCCTCTAGGGCGCGTGTGGAGCGTGTGGAGCACGCGTCTTCCTCCTCTGGGCGCGTGGTGGCTTGTGACTGCGCGTGGTGGCGCGTGGAGCGTGAGTTTCAGTCGTCTTCAACCTCCAGATGCGCGTGGGGCTCGTGGATCCACTCTCCGATCTTCTACCGGCGCGTGCGAGCTCCTCCGACCTCCGTTTTCGATTTCGTTTGCGGCAACGGTTTCGTCTCGACACGAGGAACACCTTGAAGTGGTCAAAATTTAATTTTGATCACTTTGATTTCTGGCCAGCTCGAACCAAGAGCTCTGATACCAATTGTTGAGCCTGAAACCTGTCCAGAATCACACAAGACGATATTTAAGTGGTTCAGCAAATTGCCTACATCCACTGGAGCCTCTTTTACTGAGTTTGTACAAGTTTACAAAAATCTCTCAAACACTCTCACGTACTCCCTCTTTTCTCTCTGTTTTTGCCCTCTCCATTACATGAGCTGAAACTCTCCTTTTATAGGAGAGGTCAGCCCCAAGGATTGCTGCCAATTAACCTTAATTGATGGCTAATTGGTATGTGCAGCAGATATTGTGGAAAACACAATCAAACGGTGCCTAATACACCAAAATAGCAAACGGTGGAGAGGGTTCTCACTTGGATGGTTTCAACAGAAACAACAGATCTACTTATCAGAAAAGAATGGAAGCAACATTTCTCTAGCCATTCACCATATGGAAAATCCAACAACAGAGTGAACTGCCTAGCTGTAAGATACATTGAAATCTCGAGTAACCCAATTAAATCATGCCAGGCAAAACATTCAGCAGAACCAATGCTCAGATGTCAAGATAAGCACAAAGTACCATTTGGTACCTTTAGAGCATGGATGACGTGATAACCAAATTCCTTACATAAGCACCAATTTTAATCTACATTGCATTCTGTGATAGAAGGAAGTACCATGTGTTCGTAATTTGGGGTTATCTAATAATTAGTCAGTACTAGAAATCTAAGCAGTGGATTGAACTTCCAGAATTTACTTGATTTAGAAGAAATCCACTAAGCGGTGGATTAATCCAGAAGAAGACACTGTTGAATTTCAGATTGAGGCTTTTGAGGAAGGAAATGGGATTTGGAAATGTATGTATGGGCAAAATGGAAAGAAAAAGTCAGAACAAAAAACACTGTCCATATGAACATTGCGGTTTATATATAGATTAGATATATTTAGATTCAAGAATAGAATAACTCTTATATAATTTTATATAAGGCTTGAAAAAACTATTCGATTCAAGCCGATTCAATTTGAAATTGAACCGATTTTAGTGAACATTTTAAATTGTTCAATGAATCACTTTAATTAAACAATTTAAACATATTCAAGCCACTTTTAAACTCATTTGATTCTATTCCAATCGATTCAAAACTATATTTATCTTAAGTTGTGATCTAACAATTGAGTTTTTTTCTTTTTAATTTTTTGTACAAAAATATGATAGAATTAAACATATTTTAACTTCTTTATTATTGTATTCAATAAAAACTGAAAGATAAAACATCTAGTTCTTAACTTTTTTTAGTTGAACAAAAACTTAAGGAAATGAATGAGTATTTATACTAAATTTATGGTTGTGCATAAAATACTACGTTTTCCATGTGTTTATAACTTAATGGTCTTTATCTTTTTCATATATAAGACAAACAAATGTGGGCAATTGAGGTTAAATACATATATTACATATTGAAGTTATTTAGATTCATATCATATTTTTATTGAAGCTAGTCAATGAATTTTTATTTTATACTATTTTATACATGATATAACATGCTTGAATTACATCAAATATGATTTTGAATACTTTTTATTAATATTGAAATATTCGATTCAAAACTATCATGAATTGCCTAATTCAATTTGTTGAATCACTCAATTTATTGAATCGGTCATTTTTCAATTCCAAACCCAATTCCAATTTTTTAATTCTTTGTGAAAGTTACGTACAACTACCTTTCCATCCCATGCACACAACTTAATAATATGCCATTATTTATATATCTTTAAATTTTATATAAAATGAAAACAAGAATCAAGCTGTTAACTAATAATGGACCATACCACGTAAACATAGCGTTATAAATATAAAATAAGAAGTTTATACTAGATAATATAACTCTCTTTGTTCGCGTTCCCATCCGGTTCCTCATATCTAATTCTTAATTAAATTATAGAGATAAAAAATGAAAAGGCAAGAAAAGGGACCTACATCTGATTCCCTATAATAAATTTTGATTTTAGGATGTGTACAGTAGCTTCCCATATTTTGATTTTTTTTTTATGTTAAACTTATATTTTAATAGAATATAAAGAAAGAATATAAATGAAAGTGAGAAAAAATAATAAAGAAAAAATAGAGAAAGATTATTTTAATAGAATAGAGAAATGATAGAGAATAAGATGTAAGATGTTTTTTAAAAGATGTGTAAAATTTAAGAGAAAATTATAAAAAAATGTGATTTTTAACTAATTTTTAAGAAATATTATAGAGAATCAAATGGAAATGCTCTAACTTAACTTTCTATATTCACTACAAGAAAAATAAGTTTTTGCGATCAATTTATTGCAACGAACAGAATATTAAAAACTAATTTTAGTTGTTAATATATTTGTTAATATTCTTTTCGTTGCAATAAATTGATCGTAAAAGTCAATTTTTCTTGTAGTAATTTTAGCATATGCCTTCGATTGAATATCATCATCCTTGTGGCCTTTTGCACGAAGGAACTTATTTCTATTGGATGTTCCCTTAGCTCCCCAGATCATATCCCTTCGGTCGTAATATGCTTTGTGTTTACTATTTTCCTTTTCTTTATCAATACAAAAATTGTTTAGAAAAAAAAGAGAATATAAAAGGGCTGTTGTTTCCAATATAAATGCGTACGGACAGAGATAGGTATATATGAGTTCATCCAATAATGTACAAAGTACAAACAAAGAGACCGAAATTACAAGCAGTACGTAGGCATTTATTCATTAATAAATACGACCTTGGAATACATGTCTGAGTCGGCAGTTACTCATGACATCTTACCTAAAGATTTATGAAGCCACACAAGATAACATAAGATAATCAATCTGTACTCGTACGTCCATTATAATCCAATCAAAACCTCGGAGATAGATGGGCTTTCAATGGATGTTTCATCACTATAGTGAACTCTTCTTTCTCTGACAAATCAACGTCCTCCTCTCCATCCACAGTTTTCCACTCAAATTTCCATACCAGATTGGCCACAAAATACTCCAAATGAAGCGTTGCCAAACCAGACGCAGGACAAATCCTCCTCCCTACCCCAAACGGCATCATCTTAATCTCTCTACTTCCCGTTATATCAAACAGTACTTCCCCCGCTCCTCCATCATTGCCGCTCAAGAATCTCTCCGGCTTGAATGCCATGGGATCCTCCCAAACCTTCGGGTCCCAACCCATCTCAGCAACCATGAAATTCAAAATAGCATTCTTGGGCACCAAGTAGCCCTCCAAAACTGCATCCTCTGTCACCGCATGCGGCAACAAAGTATGCGCAGGTGGGTGCCGCCGTAAAGCTTCCAAAACCACGGCCTTCAAATACGGCATCTTGTGCAAATCCTCCTCCTTCACCTTCTGGATCTCACCATCACGGACACCAACAACACCTTTAATCTCTGTGTAAAGCCTCTCTTGGACATGAGGATATTTCACTATATTTGCCATAATCCACTGCAACGCCGTGAACGTAGTATCTGTGCCCGCGTCGAGAAACTCCGAGCACAAGGTCACCATTTCGCCCATGTCAAGCTTTCTTTTTTCCTCCGGAAACTCCAAATCCAGCAACGTATCCACGTACGATACCACGAACTCGTCATCATCTTTGTCTTCCAAGAGGACGTCGGCCTGAACTTTTGCCCTGGTTAGTCTTTCTTGCTTCACTCTCTTTCTCACTTCTATCAATGGCATTAGTACGGCCTCCTGATCTCTACGAATGTTGAACAACTCGTCCCAACGCTTACGGAACAATTTCATTCCAATGCTTGGAAAGATATTGAGTAGTTTATAGCTGTCCATGCTCAAAAGCTGGCGACGCTGGACAACTTCGATCTCTTTAATCTGGGTCTCGCTGAGTTTGTCCCCGAAACACATCAGAGCCAACAGGCAAAACATGGCGTATTGAAAATGGTGGACCACGAAGACATGGTCCACCTTACCGGAATTTTCTTTGATAGAGTAAGGCAGAAGGCGGTCGAGGAGGATGTCCAAGACCCACGAGCGTGCACGAGAGTATGACTTGACGCGCGAAGGGTGGAGGATCTCGGAGGTAAGATTGCGGCGGAGGAGGCGCCATGTCTGGCCATAGAAGGCGGAGTTGATGGTGCGCTGGTTGCTGGAGAAGATCTTGCTGGTGGGGAAAGCGGGGGGGCGGTCAGAGAAGACTGCGCCTTTCTGAACGAGGGCATGGTAGGCGATCGAACGGCTGGCGACAAAGATGTTGGGCTGGAAGCCGATACGGAGTGTGACTATGGGGCCAAACTGGGCATGGAGGTTGCGAAGGATGGGCTCGATCTCAGAGAAGGACTTGCGGAGCCATACCAAGTAGCCTAAGACAGGGATGGTGAAGGGTCCTGGAGGAAGCTTCTGCTTGCCGTTTCCAGAGATTTTCTTGAAGATTAGATAGCAGAGGAGAGCCGAAAAGAAGGAGACGAGGATGATGATGAACCAGTTCTCCATTTTTTGGCCAAATATGTGGAGGAAGCTAGCTAGGAGTGGAATATAAAGTGAGCACTGAGCACATCATTTATGGGAAAGAACTGGCCTTATATAGAATTTGAGTGAGGTAGTAGTTACAGTTGGTGTAAAACGACCTTAGACAGGCGACACTGGGGAAAAATAATACACAACGTTGCTGCCACACTGTTAATACGGTAGAAATCTTCAGTTTTATACCTTGTTTGGTTGGAGAGTTTATATGAGATGAGATATTTTGTTGAAAGTTGAATAAAATATTATTATAATATAATTTCTTAATGTTAATTTTTTTTTATTATTATATGTGATAAGATGAGATAGGTTGATTTTATATTAACCAAATTAGCCCTAATTTTAAAATTTTATAAAAAAAAAAGGAAGAACTTTTAAAATTTGAATTTATTGTCTATTATCTGATGTGAAACTTGTTGACAGCCCTCGGTTGTTAATGGCTGAAAGAACATACATACATACATATATATATATATATAATTTAATTTCTTTGGCAGAAATCATGTATACATGTATATATATACATATACATAAAATAAAAAATTACAATATATGAATCATTTTAATTTTGGAGACATTTTATTGGTCATGGGTTTGGCAGTAGACTTTGGTTTCATNAGTACTAGTGACTGTTGGTGTAAAACGACCTTAGACAGGCGACATTGGGGAAAAAAATACACAACGTTGCTGCCACACTGTTAATACGGTAGAAATCTTTAGTTTATACCTTGTTTGGTTAGAGAGTTTATATGAGATGAGATATTTTGTTGAAAGTTGAATAAAATATTATTATAATATTAATTTTGTTTTGATTAGATGTGATAAGATGAGATAGGCTGTTTTATATTAACCAAATTACCCCTAGTTTTAAAATTTTATAAATAAAAAAAAAAAAAAGAAAAAAAAAAAAGAAAAAGGAAAAGGAAGAACTTTTAAAATTTGAATTTATTCTCTATTATCTGATGTGAAACAATGTGAAACTTGTTGACAGCCCTCGGTTGTTAATGGCTGAAAGAACATATATATATATATATATAATTTAATTTCTTTGGCAGAAATCATGTATACATGTATATATATACATATACATAAAATAAAAAATTACAATATATGAATCATTTTAATTTTGGAGACATTGTATTGGTCATGGGTTTGGCAGTAGACTTTGGTCTCATCAGTTGGATAGCTGGAGCAACAACCCAAGAAATCTTCAAGTTTTGGGCCCTCTTCATTTGGATTTACTGCAACCATCGAATTCTCTAATCTCCAATCTACAAAGAAAAAGTGATCAATAAGCAAGTGCAGAGCAGAAATTGACCTTAAATGAGATGGGAAGATGCAATCGGTTCACCTGACAACCAAACCATATCATCTGAGAGACTCTAAATTTATTCTAAAAGTAGAAGATGATAGGTACCTCCATCTCTCCACCCTCTGTTCCCTTTGTTACTCACAGCTGTTGGCTGATGACAAAAATACCCCAGGCTCAGGTGACTAGTGGAGAGCAAGTTTCATTCCATAAGCTCCATTAAAATCATAATCTACCGGGCTTTTTGATTGTGTTTTTCGTTTTTTTTTCCTTTTGTCTGATTTCTTAGAGCGGAGTGTGCTTTAGTGGTTGGATCAAAGGTCCACACAATAAACAGCCAAGTAGACAAATTTCCAATAGTTTATGTACACAGACTCTTAATAGATCAAAGGTTCAACTGTATCTAACATTGCCGTTCGTTTTAAGTAAACTTAAAATAAAACATACCATAAATATCATAGCACATGCGCCAACCCCCCTAGGATTCATCACCACCCACTTTGATCGTGTCTTAAGCCCGTAGTTAGATTGGATTAAAGCCGGGGATGGCATTACCTCTACCACATGCATTGGGTTCATCGATGCAGTGCATGTCTCTCAAATGGGCCTAATTTTAAAAGGTTTACAAGTACCTATAGATCAAGCAGAGTCCATAATTACTTCTTGTCCTGGCGGCCGAATCTCGTTCATATCTCCAACTCCACATGTTCGTGATGCCATATATCAATCTGAATTTTTTCGAAATAATGCAATATTGGCAGTAATAGCGTAAATCAAGCAACAGATATCACGTACCTCAATCCAACGCCTCGTTCATGGTCGACAATCAAGCACCAAAAATCTAGCATCCTCTGCTCCTGTGAAATGATTTTGTTTCCAAAGCAATAGCTGATATATCTACTGCATTTATTGTAATTATTTACTGCAGTAACTTTACACTTGCATAAATCTAAGCTGTTATAATGTCAACATGTAAAAAAATACAAAATTCTTATACCTTTTCAGTTTTCAGGCAATATAGATCAATGTTGACAAGATTTGTGAGAGGTCGATCAGTGTAATAGAACCCACATTTAGGGACGAAAGATGTGGTTTCACTTTTATCTCAAAAAAAAAATTTTTGTGACAAAATTTGTCTGATCTATTCAAAGACAGTTCAAATGGATAACATATTTCAAGACAAAATTATTTCTTATGTAAATGTCCGAGGTCGCATTTGAACACACAAACAGGTTCGAATACTTCTAATATGAGGCTGTTATTCGAACAATATCTTTCACATTTGAATGGATTCATAATCATTCAAATGAATGATAAGGCATTCGAATACCACATACATACCCATTCGAATATGAGTGATGTGTGTTCAAATTATTATGATACGCGTTCCAATGTTAAGATCTTATTTTGTTCGAACTAGTATCAAATAATTCCACAATTGTTGTAATTGCCATCAAACTACAACCTAACTATAAAAAATATTAAAACAAATATAAGAAAATATTTATATGATAGTGAAGGCATAAATTGTTGCGATATCATCATCTGCATCTCTTGAAGCATTTCTTAAAGCTGAATTGCTAACTCCCTCTACAACTCCTCTTGTTGCTGTTGTTTTCTTAATTGCATCTCTGTGTTAGCTTCATGCGACGATACTAATCCTCCAACTCTCTCTACGTTGACCTTAGTTGCTCAATCTCTAGTCTTGCTTCCTTGAAGTCTCGAGAAGAGTTACTTAATCTGCTTTTGGATCTCGAAGAAGAGGCATAAGATTTTACGCACAGCCCCACACCTCTTAGATATCAAGGACGAGGGTCCCAAAACTTTGGAAAAGATCTCAACATTGCTTGCTTGAGGGTTCTTCAAAAGCAGCATCATTACAAAGCGTGATCATCTTATCCTACACAATAAAAATTAATTTAAGCTATTAGCTATAAATAAATATGTAATAATACTAAACCAAAGGTTACCCAACTCTTACATAATCTGATTGTGCTTTAAGATGACTCCATTCTCCACCACGATTAGTCTATGATTTAGCATACAAAGTTTTCAAATTATACTCAACAGGATTCTCTTCTTGCTACAGACTAAAAAAAAAAAAAAAAACAACTAAAAGAATAAAAGTGCATTTACAACAAAAACAAATAATTTAATTTATACGTACTACTTTTTTAGAGCCGATGGAAAGGTCTCGAGCTAGCATGATGATGGAACTTCAAGTTTGATTTATTTACTTTATTTACATGATTCCTCTCCTACAAAAGAAAACAAAATTATTAGACGATATAAGATAGAAAAAAATTAATAGAATAAAATGATTTAATGCATTTACTTGATATGCCTACTCATCAAATATATCACATTGTTTCTTCCACTCATCTAACCGTTTGCTTAAAAGGATTTTGGTGTGCTTTCTCAATATTTTTAAATTTCTGGTAGTGTTCATGATATCTACTCTTATATTTGCGGTATGCATCATTCATTAGTTCATCAATGGTCTTGCGGTCCTCTCATTGGTAGAAATTAAATTCAAACTCATTATTGAATATATCTTTATTGTAGAATTAATAAACAATCTGAACATCATGCAACACACAATGTTTAATACACAAAAATAAAAGGTATTTACTTACTGGGCAACGCTTTTTTATATGGTTTTTAACATCTTGGAAAATTTTGGCCAAAGATGATGTAGCCATAGGTGCATAGGTATGAGTAAGAGTACCAACGTGAGAAGCTAGCCAAACCGCTGGATCTCCACTACCACCAGTGAGGTCGTCATAATCTTAACTTTGATTTTTCCAGTCTTGCACACTTTCTCCTAGTCAACACCTCTAGTAACACCTTGACCTTGATGAGATATTAGTGCAACAGCTACATGGTTCATGAAAGAATACATTTCATATATTTTCAATCATAATTGAAATATTATTAATATATGTAATTAATATTAATTAACATATTGTGCTCTGATTCTTAGGATGCTGATATGCCATCTTTACTAGACAAGTCCAACAAAGAGTTGGGAATAGGTGTAGACAAACAAACTTATTTATGTATAGGTGGCACAATTGTTTATAACTATTCAAAATATCGAGTCTAAATAACGTGACTAATACCATTTAATCATGATATTTTTGAACATGCAACAATCGATCAGTATCAATTTCACTTAACCATTCTTCCTCATCATCAGTTGATATGTACGAGGATTCACTATTTTCTTCATTTGATATATTAATAATTTTGGGCTCAATGTCTTCCCTACGAAGTGGAAGCATATCATATTGACTAAGATTTATAAATAATGAAATGGCATGTTCATTTTCTTGATAGGCTTCAGCGCTAGAAGGAATATCATATTCTTCATTTTCTTTTTCAACTTCTGGGATATTGTTAAAATACTATGAAAGGTGAATTTCTGCACACTACAAGAAAAAAGGACTTTTGCGACCAATTAATAGCAACGAAATTATTATTAGCAACCAAAATCTTGCCAGGCTTTAAGATTATACATGTAAAAGACTTGATTTGCCTTAAAAAGCACGAAATTGTTTTCTTTATACCATTTTTAGGATGTATTATCACTGATAAAATATTCATATGTTTACTACACATCTAATATTATACTAGAATGATTTAGTTATATTGGTAGTGATAATGACCATTCATTGTCAGTATATACCTCCATACCTTGTTTGGTTAGAGAGTTTATATGAGATGAGATATTTTGTTGAAAGTTGAATAAAATATTATTATAATATTAATTTTTTTTGTTATTATTAATGTGATAAGATGAGATAGGTGATTTTATATTAACCAAATTACCCCTATTTTAAAATTTTATAAAAAAAAAAGGAAGAACTTTTAAAATTTGAATTTATTTCTATTATCTGATGTGAAACAATGTGAAACTTGTTGACAGCCCTCGGTTGTTAATGGCTGAAAGAACATATATATATATATATATAATTTAATTTCTTTGGCAGAAATCATGTATACATGTATATATATACATATACATAAAATAAAAAATTACAATATATGAATCATTTTAATTTTGGAGACATTGTATTGGTCATGGGTTTGGCAGTAGACTTTGGTCTCATCAGTTGGATAGCTGGAGCAACAACCCAAGAAATCTTCAAGTTTTGGGCCCTCTTCATTTGGATTTACTGCAACCATCGAATTCTCTAATCTCCAATCTACAAAGAAAAAGTGATCAATAAGCAAGTGCAGAGCAGAAATTGACCTTAAATGAGATGGGAAGATGCAATCGGTTCACCTGACAACCAAACCATATCATCTGAGAGACTCTAAATTTATTCTAAAAGTAGAAGATGATAGGTACCTCCATCTCTCCACCCTCTGTTCCCTTTGTTACTCACAGCTGTTGGCTGATGACAAAAATACCCCAGGCTCAGGTGACTAGTGGAGAGCAAGTTTCATTCCATAAGCTCCATTAAAATCATAATCTACCGGGCTTTTTGATTGTGTTTTTCGTTTTTTTTTCCTTTTGTCTGATTTCTTAGAGCGGAGTGTGCTTTAGTGGTTGGATCAAAGGTCCACACAATAAACAGCCAAGTAGACAAATTTCCAATAGTTTATGTACACAGACTCTTAATAGATCAAAGGTTCAACTGTATCTAACATTGCCTTTCGTTTTAAGTAAACTTAAAATAAAACATACCATAAATATCATAGCACATGCGCCAACCCCCCTAGGATTCATCACCACCCACTTTGATCGTGTCTTAAGCCCGTAGTTAGATTGGATTAAAGCCGGGGATGGCATTACCTCTACCACATGCATTGGGTTCATCGATGCAGTGCATGTCTCTCAAATGGGCCTAATTTTAAAAGGTTTACAAGTACCTATAGATCAAGCAGAGTCCATAATTACTTCTTGTCCTGGCGGCCGAATCTCGTTCATATCTCCAACTCCACATGTTCGTGATGCCATATATCAATCTGAATTTTTTCGAAATAATGCAATATTGGCAGTAATAGCGTAAATCAAGCAACAGATATCACGTACCTCAATCCAACGCCTCTTCATGGTCGACAATCAAGCACCAAAAATCTAGCATCCTCTGCTCCTGTGAAATGATTTTGTTTCCAAAGCAATAGCTGATATATCTACTGCATTTATTGTAATTATTTACTGCAGTAACTTTACACTTGCATAAATCTAAGCTGTTATAATGTCAACATGTAAAAAAATACAAAATTCTTATACCTTTTCAGTTTTCAGGCAATATAGATCAATGTTGACAAGATTTGTGAGAGGTCGATCAGTGTAATAGAACCCACATTTAGGGACGAAAGATGTGGTTTCACTTTTATCTCAAAAAAAAAATTTTTGTGACAAAATTTGTCTGATCTATTCAAAGACAGTTCAAATGGATAACATATTTCAAGACAAAATTATTTCATAGAGTAAGGCATAAGGCGGTCGAGGAGGATGTCCAAGACCCACGAGCGTGCCCGAGAGTATGACTTGACGCGCGAAGGGTGGAGGATCTCGGAGGTAAGATTGCGGCGGAGGAGGCGCCATGTCTGGCCATAGAAGGCGGAGTTGATGCTGAGCTGGTTGCTGGAGAAGATCTTGGTGGTGGGGAAAGCGGGGTGGCTGTCAGCGAAGACTGCGCCTTTCTGAACGAGGGCTTGGTGGGCGATCGAACGGTCGGCGACAAAGATGTTGGGTCGGAAGCCGATACGGAGTGTGACTATGGGGCCATACCGGGCGTGGAGGTTGCGAAGGATGGGCTCGAGCTCAGAGAAGGACTTGCGGAGCCATTACAAGTTGCCAAAGAAAGGGATGGTGAGGGGTCCTGGAGGAAGGTTCTGCTTGCCGTTTCCAGAGATTTTCTTGAAGATTAGATAGCAGAGGAGAGCTGAAAAGAAGGAGACGAGGATGATGATGAACCAGGTCTCCATTTTTAGGTCAAATATGTGGAGGAAGGAATGGAATATAAAGGTGAGCACTGAGCATGTCATTTATGGGAAGAACTGGTCTTAAGAATTTGAGTGAGGGTGTAAAACGACCTTAAACAGGCGACATTGGTGAAAATAAATTCACAACGTTGCTGCCACACTGTTAATACGGTAGAAATCTTTAGTTTTAGTTTGAATAATTATAAAAAATAAAAAAATAAAAAATTTGAAAATTTGGAAATCATGTTATGTGCCAATAGATTATTATGTACACAGCAGCTAAAAAAAAATAAAACATTAAAAAATAGATTATGTACACAGAGTCATCATTCATAATTTACGATAATTACTTCTAACGTCCATTTCTCCGACTTCACGTGTACGTGATGGAATATATCGATCTGATTTTTTTCATGAGGGACGTGCTACGCCCACCGCTGAAGTTCTTACTAGGCGTTTTTTTTTTTAAATACTTTTAAATATTTTTAAAAATAAAAAAATATTATAATATTATTAAATAATAATTTCTTAACCATTAAAAAAAATTGAGCGAGATTCCCCGGCGACATTTTCGTTTTCAGATGCAATATTGGCAGAATTAGCGTAAATCAAGCAATAGATATCACGTAACTCAAGCCGGCCAACACCTCAACCATGGTCGACAATCAAGCACCAAAAAGTCAAGCATCCTCTGCTCCTGTGAATTGATTTTGTTTGCAAAGCAAAATATGTAATTTGAGCTGCTATCTATATTAAATGGTTTGGGTACTTATCCATTTTAACTTATTTTATCTAATTATTATAATTTTTTTAAATTTTAACATAAAATATAATAAATAATTCAACTTTTTCCAATATTAAAATAATAATAATGTTAAAAAATAATATTCTAATAATATGTTATTCAATTTTTAATTTTTATTACAACTTAACTCAGCTCAACTCAACATCCAAACGCAACCAGGCATATATAATTTTATTGTGCTTCATGATGACTCCATCCTCTACTTCGATTAGTATGTGATTTACCATACAAAGTTATCAAGTTATACTCAATGGGATTCTCTTCTTGCTATATGCATAAAAAGCTAATATTAAAAGAACAAAAATGCATTTACAACATAGAATTAGGGATCATGTCTCAAATTTTGATGGACTGTGTAACTTGGGAACATGTTACATGCCTATGTTTGTCTCGTCTTTTAGATGTAGGAGTAAATGTTACAGAATTAAAGATGGTTTTGGTCGTTAAGTTAGGGTTCGAGCGCAAAGTCTCCACTTTAATATTACTAAAATCACCACTTATTCTAAAAGTTTAAATTAATATGAAAAGATAGATTTAATTATTTATATTACATACTTAACAAATCCACCAAATACAAATAATTAGGTTGAATGTTACTGAGTTGAGGTATGTCTAATTTCATGATCTTTATTTCACATTATCTAAAGATGGCGGACCAATTCCTCCAGCAGGAATGTTGGAGCCTTGGAGGGTTGCTGGCTTGTCACGAGGCCCATGAGGTCACATCCTCTCATATTTGCCCAAATCATTAAATTTGCATGTGTAAGTCATAAGTCCCAAAAAGAAAGCATACTTCATCAATACAGCTAGGGAAGAAACCCTGGCTTTGAGGATTCTAGAATTGAACAAAACAGTAGAATACGATTATTTGTGAATTGATATATGAATATTGTACATTTATATATAAGTATTATTGTACACTAGAAGAAAAGGAAAAGGAGAAAATTTTAAGGGAAAAAATGATGAACCAAAGATGTGTCCCACTTTTTGAAATTGCCTGTGTCAAAAGTTACTCCTTTTTAGTCCTGGATTTGGATTTCAAATCATCAGGTACATAGGATGACCAATAAATTGGCAAAACCGTGCACACTGCCTGTATTATGAGGGCAAGAGGAAACCCTGAAAACTGATCTCCTGTAACCCCAACATATGATGCAAGTGCAACGCCAAGGAATCCACTCATAATGAATGCGAGAGCTATAGCAGACATGACAAATGCCATTAGGGATCCTTCACATCCTGGAGGACAGAACTGCGCCATGAGAACACTAAACGGCAGAATCTTGAAAAAGAAGAGAACCTCCAATAAGCCTGAGAAAATCACAACATAGACAGCATCTGGCACACCCATCATTTTGTAGAACCCCTTCACAAACAACACATCCGATATCATAAATATGGCCATCAATACCTGAATAGCTGAAATCAGTTTCCTCGGTGGGAATGTATTCAAGTAACGATTATAGACAATGCTCCATAGAAGCATTGCTGCCTGACCAAACACCTTAGAGAGACCCAAAACTGATGAGTCAATCTTCAAATATTGTGTCTGGTAAAAGAACATGGTGCCTGTTAATACTGGAATTATGGCGTAAGATGCTGCAAACCATGTTATTGAGTAAGCAATCTCAGGTTTTCTTAATGCGGCTGAGAGCTGCGAAAGTTGTTTTCTAATCCCAGCATTGACTTTGCTCTTGGGAAGGTTAAGAGAGCTTTCAATAACAGTAACGGTGATGAAAAACTGGAGAGCAAGGAGCAGGCAAAAAAACAGGAACATAGTTTGTGGGGAGAATCGATCAATCACAAGACCACCTAGGAGGTTTCCAAAGACTCCGCCAGCAGAGGAAGCCATCCAAACATATGATTGGAGCTCTCCTGAGGCAGACGGTTGAGAACTTTTAGAAGAGGAAGTTGGTTGTTTTCCTGCCTCTGCAACAATGGCATCATTCGCAACCTCCACTATCGAAGCGCCAAGGTTACTGAGGAGGAGATATACAGTAATGGTGAAGATTGAGATGCTTGACGGGGAGATTATTGCTATAGCTAGCCATGACACTGCTTGTAATAAAGCTGCACCAATGAATTTGTGAGATTAATTAGATAAAAATAAAATTATATTATAAATTTATATTGCATGGCTAAGACAAAATTATAAATACCAGAAGCAGAAAAAAAAATAAGGACCTTCATCTAGAAGTCTAGAACTCATTAGTTCAGAATTATAAGTAATCACGGTATAAATCAAACCTTTCTTCTACAGGCACAAGAAAAAGGGCACAAAATTATAAGTTTAGATAATCACTTTCCAAGGTATTGATTGAGCTGTTCCTCATGCAAAAACTCTTTCTCCCAGTATCTAATTTCGAGCACTAAATAAAATTTGTGAAGATAGCAAAGCAGCTCCAAACTCACCAAGTTCTGCACCAAGCTGAGCAGAATCATATTTTCTTAAAGCTTAAGTCCAAACTAGCTTTGAGTGGGTCAGAATTTAACTGAATGAGATCTCTAGAATAACCGAGTTCTCATCTTCCTTTAAAAATAAAGGTTTCCAACCACTCAATTCTAAAATATCTTCTGAGTCTCACTCTAGTCAGCCAGTACCTCTGAAGCCTAGAGAAGAACATAAGTTTTGAGCAAATAGCACAGGATAAACTATCTTGAAGAGACTTGGTGGGAAGATCTGAATAATGCACAGATGTATATGCCAATCATGATGGAAAGAAGTAATAGGGTTGCTCATCTGAATGTGATTACCATGAAAATTATTTAATATCAAACATCATGAACATTGCAACCTTTGTAACTTTGTTTCAGCTCCTTCAATACCTAAGAGTCTTAAAATGTTTCCAACACAAAAGAGCACCATGGAGTGGTTTGGGCAACTTTTGCTTTCAAATCTTTGTGAACAAAAGATGACTTACCTTAATAACTAATGAAAAAATAACTCAAGTTAAAGGTTTAAAAAATTGTGGCTTCAGCTCCCGATGAGAATACTGGCCATAATCATCAATAAATATTTTCAAGCTTCCAAAAGCAACTTTATCATACTTGTTTCCACAGAGACGATTGAACTTCAAGCAATGTTTTGAGATACTTCAAAAACAAGATCAGTGGTCGGCCTTGCTCCACTTAAACAACCTTTAGTAAATCTACAGGTAACAACATATAGAACATATAATTCATACATTCCTTTTGCGAGGAAATTATTAAGAAAATACATGCTTCTATAACCTTCAATTTTACCAAGTTCACGACCTCCTACAAATAACCCCGCATCTTACTTGTCAACATAGTGGATTAACCAAAATAACAGATATTCTTTGTTGTGCTTAATAAGGGTAAAAGGTGCAAAAATAAGACATTGATTAGAATAATTATTATATAATAATGGACTTTAGGGGAAAAAATGAAGTTAGAGGCGTAGTAAACAATATACATAAATGCTTGAAATCAACCTGCTAAAAAAGAAAAGAAAAGGAAGAATTTGCTTTCTACAAAGAAAGAAGAAGTCTTTTCAGGAATGGAATCTCCGCTACTTTCGCTTTAGCTCAGCAGAATATACAAACTTTATACTGGGGCTCTGGTCAATAAATATCAACTTGATAAAAAAAAAAAATTCCCAAAAATGAAATTTATTTACAGAAAAACCTGTTAGTAATTAGTATTGTAATTTAAACAGCCCTCTCTTCAAGGCATGAAAATTAAACTTCACAGAATATCAATATTCACTTTTGAATCCAAAATATCAACATTACTTCCATTTTCTTTTTAAAAAAAAGCTTTTAGCTTTGTGTTCCAGAACCAAATTTTCATAGTCATATCAGACGATTCAGATTACAAAGGAAACTGAATTCTCAACACTTCGAAATAAAAACAGAAGTCATTATGTACTCTCATCGATCAAGATTTAGCAATCAGTACAATCCAGATAGAGAGATAGAGAAGCATTACCTAAAGTTAGGCAAAGAAGGCGAGTTCACTTACCTCCGACGGCGATGTAAGGAATGCGATGCTGGCCATTGATGTAGACAGCGTCAGAAACGATGCCGTAGAGAGGCTTGGCGACCATGGGGAAGTTGACGGAGTTGAGGAGGAGCTGGAGCGCGGAGGAGTCCACATTGAGGCCGTCCTTCAGAAAGAAGTTCAAAGCCATCAATGGGAAGCACCTGAAGCCCTGAACCAAGAACCCGAGCCCCAGAAGCTTTCGTATCGGGTTCGGATCCCCACCCTCTGAAGCTGACACCATTTTCGGTCGAAGAGTCCAATTCGTTTCTTCTTCTGAGAGCAGAGAGATATTTTCTCTCTTTTTTTTTTTTTTTTCTTCACCGTCTCAAATGCAGTTATAATAATATAACGAGGCAAGGGAATGTATGTTGGCGGTGTCATCGAATGACACGTGCCTTCGATGATGTGGCTTCTGCTTTCTTACTTTGAGATTATTCTCCAACTTTTATGTAGATTTGTTCTTCCTTAAATGTAATGGCATGTTAAAGTAATTAATTAGATTATAATTCATAAAGAATATTATATTTTATGTAATATATGAAAAAAAATATATAGATATTAAAATTTATATAAATTTAAATATGAACATAATAATTAAATTTCTTGTTATATATATTATCTGTTCAGTTTAATGAAAAAAAAAAGTTAGCTTTTCTTAAAAAATTCATTTTCCAAATTATTGAATCATAAAAAATTAATATTAAATATAGTTATAAATTGTGCAAGCATTGCACATTCTTTTTAAAAGATCTATCATTAAAAAAATTAATATTTTATATAAATCTTATATTTATCTTATTTTTTCAAAAAGAATATACGACGCTTACATATTCTATAACTATCTGTATTAGTTTTTAAAATCAGTTCTGCTACGTCCAGTTGAGTTTGCGCACAAGTTGTGTACACTACTAACGTGGGAAAATGCATTTTATTAAAAGAAAATGATGAAAAACACGATTGAAGCTTATGGAAAGAGGCCCCAATTTATGCACTCCTTCCTCGGCCAGTAACGATCGACCCCCATCCCCATTGATGTCTCTCTCTTCTAGGTTGGCTTTTGACTGCCCTCCTCCACCACGGACGTCAAATCCCAACTGCTCTCTGTTATGTGTGCATCTGGGTTGAAGATGAAGGCAGCAAGCAACGGTTTTAACGGATTCTGATACGGTGAGTTTTGATGTGCAGCAAAGGATAGCAAGTAATGAAACGGTGCGCAGAGAAGAGGAATGTTGTTGTACGATTTAATTGTTGAATTTAATGAAACGATTCGTTTTATGTGGTTATAAGAAATAAGCCAATACGGCACCGTTGAGTTTTTACATTTGGAAATGTTTGTAAGTCGGTTAGTTAGGTTCTGATACTTCTTCCTTTAAATAGAGTGAGTGAGGTTGCAGAAGGTATCGATGAATTTCTTCTGTAAAGGTTGATTGTGTGGAGCTTAGGGATTGCTCGAAAATCTCTTATGAATCTTATGAAAGCTTGTGATTCCATTCTGAGTTGTTCTTCTGTGAATTAGTGTTCAAGATTGTATGAACTGTTATCTGGACCTCCATTACAACAGAGGTTAATATACTGGTGTTATAGTCGTGGAGCAGCAGAGACGAACGTGACAATTGGTATCAGCAGTAGGCGATCCTTACCACAGAAAGTGTGATGGCAGAAGGTACGCGTGGAGCTCTTAAAGGCCAGCAAGATGCCTCTCTAAAGAACCAAGACATGGTGCAGAAACAACTTGAACATCATCAGCACACTATTACTGGAATAACCGAAAGGTTAGATCAATTTTCTGATATGTTGAGATCTGTTGTTGAGTCTATGAATGCTTTATCTAGAAATGATAGAGACGTTTCTAGAGAAAGAGATCATCTGCCTAGAAACCATGAGAATAGGGGTGGATTTCAGAAGGGTTTTAGGTTGGATTTTCCACATTTCAATGGTACTGATCCTGCTGGATGGATCTTTAAGGCTAATCAATATTTTGATTGCTTTCAAGTACCATTTCATCAAAAACTAATGGTGGCTTCACACCATATGGATGGTGAGGCATTGGTTTGGTACCAACATGCTTTGGATTCTGGTCAATTTAATTCATGGGAGACTTTAGTGGTGGCAATGCAAAATAGGTTTGGACCATCTGCATTTGATGATCCAATAGAGGCTTTGACAAGATTGAAACAGACTACTTCTGTTGGATTGTATACCACACAGTTTGAAGCCTTGTCTAATAGGTTGAGAGGCTTATCCGAAAGGCATAAAATGAGCTGTTTTATCAGCGGGTTGAAGGTTGACATAAGAATTCCTGTTAAAATGTTCAATCCCTTGAACTTAGGGGCTGCATTTGGCTTAGCATTCTTCCATCAAGCTGTCTCCCTTTGAAGCCCTTTATGGTTATGGTTCCCCTAAACTCCTTTCTTATGTACCTGGTATATCCTCCAATGATGCTGTTGACCAACAATTACGAACAAGGATGAATTACTGAGGTTATTAAAAGACAATATAGCACAAGCCCAGCACAGGATGAAGTTTTTTGCTGATAGGGGCAGAACAGACAGATCTTTCCAGGAGGGTGATTGGGTCTTCTTAAGACTTCAGCCTTATAGGCAGAAAACAGTGGCTATGCGCCATAACATGAAACTAGCTCCAAAGTTTTATGGCCCATTTCTAGTGCTGCAGAAAGTGGGGTCAGTGGCTTATAAACTGGATTTGCCATCATCTTCCAAAATCCATCCTGTCTTCCATGTCTCCTGCTTGAAGAAGAAGTTGGGCCAGCAGGTTATTCCATTGCCCACCTTACCTCCAACTGATTCTAATGGCCAGTTACAACCTGAGCCACGTGAGATCCTTGATATGAGGATGCAAAAGAGGGGCAACAAGGCTGTTACTGAGGTTTTAGTCAGCTGGGTGGGGGCTGCTCCTGAAGATGCCTCTTGGGAAAGTTTGTGGAACTTGAGGCAGTTATATCCTCACTTGGTTGGCACTATTTTGTAGGTGCATCTGGGTTGAAGGCCTTGTGGACAAGTCCTTTAAGAGGGGGAGATTGTTATGTGTGCATCTGGGTTGAAGATGAAGGCAGCAAGCAACGGTTTTAACGGATTCTGATACGGTGAGTTTTGATGTGCAGCAGAGGATAGCAAGTAATGAAACGGTGCGCAGAGAAGAGGAATGTTGTTGTACGATTTAATTGTTGAGTTTAATGAAACGATTCGTTTTATGTGGTTATAAGAAATAAGCCAATACGGCACCGTTGAGTTTTTACATTTGGAAATGTTTGTAAGTCGGTTAGTTAGGTTCTGTTACTTCTTCCTTTAAATAGAGTGAGTGAGGTTGCAGAAGGTATCGATGAATTTCTTCTGTAAAGGTTGATTGTGTGGAGCTTAGGGATTGCTCGAAAATCTCTTATGAATCTTATGAAAGCTTGTGATTCCATTCTGAGTTGTTCTTCTGTGAATTAGTGTTCAAGATTGTATGAACTGTTATCTGGACCTCCATTACAGCAGAGGTTAATATACTGGTGTTATAGTCGTGGAGCAGCAGAGACAAACGTGACACTCTCCTCTGCCACACTTCTCTTGCTCAAATTCGTAGCCACCTACTCTCCTCCGGCATCGACGTTAATAGTGGGGCCTTGGGCAGCTATTGTCCTCCTTTTTTGTTTATGTATATGAAATACAAGATTAGCTATGTGGTCCCTAGACCACACCTAAAGCCATTGGGGCCTTGGGCACCTGCACAAGTATCAGCATTTGCTCATTTCCATCAAATCAGGCCATTTCGAAATGCATGCACAAAACTAAGAAATGCAAAGTATACATATGAACTTGACATTGAAGTTGGAATCACAAAATTCCAAGTGCTGCTACTACCATAAAAGAGATTCAAAGAATTAGATAGTCACATAAATGAAAGGGTAACCACCGAGGAGCCCAAAGACAAACCAAGAAGTTCCACACAAGAACACAAACAGTGACAAGAAGAATGGCATGAATTCAACACTCTTAGTTTTCTTCAATCCCCACTTCCTTCGTAGTTTAGACAAGTTTGTGTGATTTTCAAACATCTTGTAATTGAGTTAGTTGGTCATTAAAATTTGATTATTGAGTGAAGACCAGTACAATCTCATCATATTCGTAAGTACTAGAATTCACCTATTCAACAACTAGAAGCTTATTTTCTCACCTATGCTACCTGCCCCTCTTAGGCAGAACTATAATATTTTAGTCAAATGAGAAAATTTACCTTGTTTTATGGCAACCCCAACAAAACCCAACTCCTTTTACTGCTAACATTAATTCTAGATCTGACGAAGAATCTAAGATTAGTGTCCCTAGGTCTATTTGGTATCTCTCTCGACCTCATCAACTTCCACGCCAACCCCAGAACTAGAGCTCTCTTTCTCCTATATAGATATATAATAATTAATCACATAAAACAAACTCAGAAACCTTCCAAAAGCTCAAAGTGCTAAAAACCCTAAACACACCGAAGCATACCCATTAAAGACTCAAATAACCAAAAATGGAAAAACGAATGCATGAACTCCCCAAAACAATTGGTTTCAATCAAAATAAAACAAGAGATTAGGGTTTCAGCACATAACAAATAAAAACAATCAAGATTGGTTTTAAAAATCACAAAGAGAGAGACATACCAATGGTGACTAAACTAGCTTGCATGGTGAAGAAGAACATCACAGCAGGCTGAGTCTGTGGCTTGTAGAAGCTACAGGGGAAACTTCATGTCTTCGACGAAGTGGAAGAGGATATGAGGGAATGGGGAAGAAGGAGAAGGGTGAAACACACCGTTTCAATAACCCAGCACCATTTCGAACTCAATTTCGCCTCACGCCCTCCAATCCGCACCGTTTCATTATTCCATTCCATGTCATCTGTCGTGCGCAAAGGTGCACAAACTTGACTACAAATAGCATTTACTAAAAATTAAATGCTGAAAAGAATATTAGATTTCTTATAATAGAACATTCATTTTACAAATCAAATATGTCACGTGTTTCATAATTTTTGCATTATGCTAAAAAAATAATACAAGGTATGAAAGAGGAGGGAGGAGAAATTATAGTTTTATCTTATTGCTACCCGTGAATGGTTGTGATTTTGTGAACCAAATTAAATTACTGAGGCTTTTTATAAATCATTGTAAGAACTTAAAAGTTTTATCATTATAAATCATAGTTTTATTGTGGCCTTGTTTACTTACATAATTAAGAAGAGAAGAGATATTTTGTTAAAAATTAAATAAAATATTATTATAATATAATTTTTTAATATTAATTTTGTTTTAAAATTTAAAAAAATTGAATTATTTATTATATATTATGTGAAAATTTAAAAAAATTATAAAAATTATATAATATAAAATGAGATAGTTTAATTTTATATAACCAAACCATATATTTCTATTATAGAATTATTCTTTTTCTATTTTTAGCGAGCATTAATATAGAAGGTATTTAAGGAAAAGGTAGAAAACTCCGACAAATATCAATAAATTGGTCCCCAACCATCCTTAAGAGTCAAACTAAGTGGGGAAACCTCGTATAAGTAATTTGTATATTAAAAATGATCTTCTAGTCTTTATTTATTTATTTTTTACTTCTTCAATGATATTATCTAGGCTTTTAGGATTGGGGGTGTCTTAATTTTCTTCAAAGATTTTTGTTTTGGGCATATGCTTTTACTTGATTTTCTAGCAAACAGAAATGATTCCGGAAATGTGTGGAGGGTTCTAAATGATATGGATCAGAATATACTGTTAAATACATCGAAAACGTAGGAAAATATGCCTCTTCATTTGTGATTTTCAACATTTAACTTAATGCTATATGTCAGAACCCAGCCAAGCGGCAGAAGCCTTTACACCACACATAAGTTTCTTTTTTCTTTTTGTTCTCTCTTCCGTGTCAAGCAAATAAAGAACTTTACCAAAAGTTCAAGATAAGGGTGACAGATGGTTGATTCCAATCGGCTCACCTGTACATTAGCTGACAACATGCCTTCCCACATAAGAGATAAATCTCACAATTACTTATTGGCAATGCAAAAAGACTGTTAAGTACAGGATTCTAATTTCTTCCCTTTCTCTTTACGGCAAAATTGTCAAGAGAACCATCAAAGATCACATGGGTCAAAAACAATAAGACGAATACCAAAACCTGCATATTCATCATCTGATAAGTTAAGGAATGCAACCTTTTTTCACATTCAAGGAAATATACTTCGGTAACTGGAAGCATTGCAGTGGACCTAAAACCTGTCAAAGCAAGTACTTCTCAACAACAGTCCGCCCAAACTTTTCTTGGACATCCTTTGGAGTTTCAACCTGAAAAGTTCACAGATAAGAATAGTTCAGCATGAAACTTCAGAGAAAAGATCAATTCAAGAGCATCCATAATATTGTAAAGATGGGCTGGGCCACTCACCGCATTGAGAGCTTTGAAGAGAGCCTTCACAGTGTTGTGAGGATTTCTTGAGCCAATGACCTATCAAGAGTCATCGTGGTCAGAACNCTGCTACGCCCAGTTGAGTTTGCGCACAAGTTGTGTACACTGCTGACATGGGAAAATGCATTTTATTAAAAGAAAATGATGAAAAACACGATTGAAGCTTCTTCATCGACAATCTGTAGAAAGAGGTCCCAATTTATGCACTCCTTCCTCGGCCAGTAACGATCGACCCCCATCCCCATCGATGTCTCTCTCTTCTAGGTTGGCTTTTGACTGCCCTCCTCCACCACGGACGTCAGATCCCAACTGCTCTCCTCTGCCACACTTCTCTTGCTCAAATTCGTAGCCACCTACTCTCCTCCGGCATCGACTTTAACATTGGGGCCTTGGGCAGCTATTGTCCTCCTTTTTTGTTTATGTATATGAAATACAAGATTAGCTATGTGGTCCTAGACCACACCTAAAGCCATTGGGGCCTTGGGCACCTGCACAAGTATCAGCATTTGCTCATTTCCATCAAATCAGGCCATTTCGAAATGCATGCACAAAACTAAGAAATGCAAAGTATACATATGAACTTGACATTGAAGTTGGAATCACAAAATTCCAAGTGCTGCTACTACCATAAAAGAGATTCAAAGAATTAGATAGTCACATAAATGAAAGGGTAACCACCGAGGAGCCCAAAGACAAACCAAGAAGTTCCACACAAGAACACAAACAGTGACAAGAAGAATGGCATGAATTCAACACTCTTAGTTTTCTTCAATCCCCACTTCCTTCGTAGTTTAGACAAGTTTGTGTGATTTTCAAACATCTTGTAATTGAGTTAGTTGATCATTAAAATTTGATTATTGAGTGAAGACCAGTACAATCTCAATCATATTCGCTAAGTACTAGAATTCACCTATTCAACAACATGGAAGCTTATTTTCTCACCTATGCTACCTGCCCCTCTTAGGCAAGAACTATAATATTTTAGTCAAAGGAGAAAACTTACCTTGTTTTATGGCAACCCCAACAAAACCCAACTCCTTTTACTGCTAACATTAATTCTAGATCTGACGAAGAATCTAAGATTAGTGTCCCTAGGTCTATTTGGTATCTCTCTCGACCTCATCAACTTCCACGCCAACCCCAGAACTAGAGCTCTCTTTCTCCTATATAGATATATAATAATTAATCACATAAAACAAACTCAGAAACCTTCCAAAAGCTCAAAGTGCTAAAAACCCTAAACACACCGAAGCATACCCATTAAAGACTCAAATAACCAAAAATGGAAAAACGAATGCATGAACTCCCCAAAACAATTGGTTTCAATCAAAATAAAACAAGAGATTAGGGTTTCAGCACATAACAAATAAAAACAATCAAGATTGGTTTTAAAAATCACAAAGAGAGAGACATACCA
The DNA here is from genome assembly GCA_011037825.1 of Carya cathayensis. Classification (NCBI taxonomy): domain Eukaryota; kingdom Viridiplantae; phylum Streptophyta; class Magnoliopsida; order Fagales; family Juglandaceae; genus Carya; species Carya cathayensis. Next base: position 370,692 of record QGSO01000660.1, read on the forward strand.
ATGGTGACTAAACTAGCTTGCATGGTGAAGAAGAACATCACAGCAGGCTGAGTCTGTGGCTTGTAGAAGCTACAGGGGAAACTTCATGTCTTCGACGAAGTGGAAGAGGATATGAGGGAATGGGGAAGAAGGAGAAGGGTGAAACACACCGTTTCAATAACCCAGCACCATTTCGAACTCAATTTCGCCTCACGCCCTCCAATCCGCACCGTTTCATTATTCCATTCCATGTCATCTGTCGTGCGCAAAGGTGCACAAACTTGACTACAAATAGCATTTACTAAAAATTAAATGCTGAAAAGAATATTAGATTTCTTATAATAGAACATTCATTTTACAAATCAAATATGTCACGTGTTTCATAATTTTTGCATTATGCTAAAAAAATAATACAAGGTATGAAAGAGGAGGGAGGAGAAATTATAGTTTTATCTTATTGCTACCCGTGAATGGTTGTGATTTTGTGAACCAAATTAAATTACTGAGGCTTTTTATAAATCATTGTAAGAACATAAAAGTTTTATCATTATAAATCATAGTTTTATCGTGGCCTTGTTTACTTACATAATTAAGATGAGATGAGATATTTTGTTAAAAATTAAATAAAATATTATTATAATATAATGGGTCGTGCTACGTACAGTCCCCTTCGGGGCTTGCGTGCGCACGAAAAGGGTGTATAGGTCATTTCCTCATGATTTGGTTCAAATATAAAAAATAACCCTAATTTCATCTTCTCCCTTCTTACGGCTGATAATCTCTGCAATTCGGTAGGTTCCCTGTGTATTTCCGTCCACCGACATCAACCTGCTCAACTCCTGCATAACAATCGGTCTGTGCAGCTCCTCCTCCACCACCACTATCGGCTTGTGCAGCTTCCTATGCAAAGCTTTGCAGCAACTAAGTTCCACCTAGCCCGCACCACCAAAATCTCCCTTTGCCAGTCGAGTTCCTCTGCGGCGCTCCACCATCACTGTTGGCCTTTCCAGTTTCCTGTGCAAAGCTGTGTTGTTGTTTTAGTCGGCCTGTGCAGCCCGCATCATCAAAATACATTTTGTTAATCTCACTCTTGGCATTCACCTTTCTATTTATGAGCCCAATAAAAGCATTTGTAAATTTCATTATTGTCTCAGTTCGCAAAATTCTTTTGTGATAAGGTGAAATTGACGTTGTACGCATCGGAGAGTGTGGAAAAAGCTCTTATAAGACTAGAAAAGTGTTTCAAGAGTTGCATTTATCAAGTGTTGATTCTGGATTTGGTTATCTAAAAGCGGCTTCTTCTGTGACCTTGAGAAAATAACGAAACTAAAAAAAAAGAGGCTCCGTAAAAGATGAGATCAGTAAATGGGAATTCACTGAGATTAAATCTTTGTGAGATCGTCAATAGTGTACCAAGGGTGTCTTTAGAGTATACCGAATCAGTATAGCTATCCTTCTTCTGATACAGCAACGCAATTTCACAATCAGTATCGAAATGGAGTGCTAAATAATTTATTTTTTTATTTTATTGTTGCTTGTCGATGTTATTTTTTTAGGCATCCTTCAGAGCGAAAGCAGCTTCTTTTCAGCAAATTTTCTTCTTATTATCTGATATTTGTTTAAGAATAACTGAGACCAGTGACTACCACTTGACTTTCTCACTTTTGAAGATTCGTTTGAGAAGGGAAATAATGGCAGTGAAGATGACCATAAGAAAGAACAAAGAGCGAAAAGATTGTGGGAGTGTTGAATATAGTCTGCAAACCCAAGAGAGAGAGGCAAAGGAAGGGGACGATGGTTTCATTCAATACGCACCGTTTCTATACATCATAATTTCTAACTTAAATCAAACGAACCGTTTGATCTCTATATTTCCACGTTAGTCGTGCACGAGCAATCCCCAACAGAGGATTGCATAAAGAATTATTCTAATATAATTTTTTAATATTAATTTTGTTTTAAAATTTAAAAAAATTAAATTATTTATTATATATTATGTGAGAATTTAAAAAAAATTATAATAATTATATAATATAAAATGAGATAGTTTAATTTTATATAACCAAACCATATATTTCTATTATAGAATTATTCTTTTTCTATTTTTAGCGAGCATTAATATAGAAGGTATTTAAGGAAAAGGTAGAAAACTCCGACAAATATCAATAAATTGGTCCCCACCCATCCTTAAGAGTCAAACTAAGTGGGGAAACCTCGTATAAGTAATTTGTATATTAAAAATGATCTTCTAGTCTTTATTTATTTATTTTTTACTTCTTCAATGATATTATCTAGGCTTTTAGGATTGGGGGTGTCTTAATTTTCTTCAAAGATTTTTGTTTTGGGCATATGCTTTTACTTGATTTTCTAGCAAACAGAAATGATTCCGGAAATGTGTGGAGGGTTCTAAATGATATGGATCAGAATATACTGTTAAATACATCGAAAACGTAGGAAAATATGCCTCTTCATTTGTGATTTTCAACATTTAACTTAATGCTATATGTCAGAACCCAGCCAAGCGGCAGAAGCCTTTACACCACACATAAGTTTCTTTTTTCTTTTTGTTCTCTCTTCCGTGTCAAGCAAATAAAGAACTTTACCAAAAGTTCAAGATAAGGGTGACAGATGGTTGATTCCAATCGGCTCACCTGTACATTAGCTGACAACATGCCTTCCCACATAAGAGATAAATCTCACAATTACTTATTGGCAATGCAAAAAGACTGTTAAGTACAGGATTCTAATTTCTTCCCTTTCTCTTTACGGCAAAATTGTCAAGAGAACCATCAAAGATCACATGGGTCAAAAACAATAAGACGAATACCAAAACCTGCATATTCATCATCTGATAAGTTAAGGAATGCAACCTTTTTTCACATTCAAGGAAATATACTTCGGTAACTGGAAGCATTGCAGTGGACCTAAAACCTGTCAAAGCAAGTACTTCTCAACAACAGTCCGCCCAAACTTTTCTTGGACATCCTTTGGAGTTTCAACCTGAAAAGTTCACAGATAAGAATAGTTCAGCATGAAACTTCAGAGGAAAGATCAATTCAAGAGCATCCATAATATTGTAAAGATGGGCTGGGCCACTCACCGCATTGAGAGCTTTGAAGAGAGCCTTCACAGTGTTGTGAGGATTTCTTGAGCCAATGACCTATCAAGAGTCATCGTGGTCAGAACATATACCAAGATTGCAGGAAACATCCTTCTAAAATGGATTCGGTTTTGTAGTTAATTACCTTAGACTTGATGTTTTTAAAACCAGCTAAATGCAATATTGTTTGGACAGTTTTCCCTGCTTTCATACCTGTCCTAGTGGGTGCAGGCCAGAGATACACCTAAAACAATTTTAACAATATGCAGGAATCAAAGAAGCTGTAATTGCGCAAAAAATCCAAGAAACGAGGGGAAGGAAAAGAAATTCATTCCAAATACATAAATGCATGGAAAGCAGGTGAATACCTTTGTCTTTTTATAGGATGTTTGTATTGCATGTGCAATTGTATGCTCCTCATGCCGTTCCACATAGTGGAGATTCTGAAAGCATTTCTCGTATGCCTGTTAACATCATTTTAATAGCATAAGGGACCTACAACCCATATTGCCTCATGGGATTGAAACAAAAAATCTTCCAATAGTTTAAGGTTCTAACAGTCAACTCCGATTTTGCACATGAGAAGAAAATTTAAAACTTTTCGAAAACAAATATCCTCACAGGATTGATTAGTTGCTTTGCCTTCTTAAATAAGAGACTAACTGGACTTCATATAGAGAGAGGGCAGTCAAGACACAATGTTGATGAAGTGGACTTAATTGGAATAGAAACAAAGAATGCAACGACAGCTTAAGAAATATATTATAAACTAATACATTTCCCAAGAATTTCAAGTCTTGCAGGAAGAATCAAGGACATTACAGAACATAGCTGAAATGGTAAAACTGTGGGAGCTGTATGCAATACAAGTGAACCAAAAGAGAGCCTTTTCCTTTTTTATAAGTCAAAAATATTAATTAATAAGCACAAAAAGCATAACCCAAGTACATTGGAAGTATACGAGAGAAACACCTAACTGCCCAGACACTGCACTGATTGAACTTGGGTGAATAAAACCAACATAAAAGATACCGTAGTTACCAAAGCCTGAGTCACTAGAAAAGACCAAGAGATCGGCTATTGCTGCATCCTTTTCTAGTGCGATCTCAAAAATAGCAGGGAAGGTGTCTTGGCGGCTATGTTTACCCCACCATTTGTCATATCACAATCTAACACGAGAGCCGTCACCCGCCACAATAGAATATAGAATTCATTAGGGCAGCCCAAGACTGGTAGATGAAGACTATCACAGAGTTCTATGAGGCATTGTATTCTACAAGAATGACAAAGGGTACCATAGATAAGATGAGCTAGACCCCCTCCAAGAAAGGTAAATTCACGATCAGATTGTTTTACCAAGATCTAATGAGCCCTAGAATGACCATATTCCCATGAAAGAAAATATGGCAGACAAACACTCCTTCAAAAATAGCTTTTTTTTCCGTAAGGACAGCATCTCTGGACAAAATCCTCACCACAGATAATTTAAGGAAACATCAGGTAATGGTGTTGAACTGGTGTTGTATATATAAGAAGAATGGTGAGTCAATAGATCATTTGTTTTACACTGCAAGGTGGCCACGACCATGTGGGATGATTTTTTTGCAAGAATTGGATTTTTATGGGTCATGCCTCTTAGACTGGTGGATTTCCTTACAAGCTGAAGAGGCCTCCAAGGCAACTCACAAGTAGCAGCGATCTAGAGAATGGTTCATATATGTATGTGTTGGTGCATTTGGCAGCAAAGAAATGATAGAAGCTTCGAAAATCGTGAAAGAACAATGTATGAACTTAAAGTTTTCTTTTTTAAAACTTTGATCCTATGGGCCGGGGCAATTGTTTGTAATGGGCTAAATGTCTTGATTTTCTACTTTCGATTGTAAAATCTAATTAGGTTATTCTCATGTATACTCCATGTGTACTTGAGCTTTGCTTGTGAATAAAACTTCTTGATTACCTATAAAAAAAAAATATATTTTCCACAAATATTGCTCTGCTGACTATCAAACTTACCTTTTCAACATGCAAATAAATCCACCACCTGACAAGGCATAACCCACACTAGCCCAAAGATGCCAACAATTGAACTTTATAGAGAACTTGGTATCTCACAATAAAGTGACAAATGCTCTATGGTCTCATCACTAAACTATGAAAAGTAGCAAGAGCTTTGCGAATAGTTTTGATATCAACCTTACATCTCAAACGTGTTATATTTAATAAATGATGTTAGCACATGATCTATAACTGATGCCTTTTATCCAAAGTGTCCACGAGGATATCCTTCCCACTCAAACAACACAGCCATCCTAACTCACTATACTGAGGGGTAAGCTCAGTCTCTCAATCTCTCTTAATTTTTCACAAGTTTTGTTTCTCTACCAATGTCTGGACTAAGCATCTATGGTCCACATTAAAAGAGTGTGAAAAGAAGGGCAAGGAATATGTAGAGGTTGGCGATTAGGGCTCACCAAGTGCAAATTCCATGAGATGGTTGAGGCTATCAAGCATGCCTTGGACTTTAATGAGCAAGCACAACAGATTAGGCACTTCAGCATCAATGCCAACTAGGGCTGTAAGGCTATCGGTCCGGACCGAAAAAACCGACTGGACCGAATGGTTCAATCCGGACTGGACTGAACCTATAGTCTTATTGGTCGGTCTCGGGTTGTATTTTTTTGGACCGGACCGAAACTGACCGAATGTATATACATATATGTTTTTAAATATTTATATATATATAATTGTTTTATATAGCATTTGTATAAGTTAATTATGTCATTTTCATCCAAGAGATCATGTTAATTATGTCATTTTCATTCAAGAGATCACCATTGACCATATATATAATGAAAATATTTAATATTCATTAACCAAATATTTGATAAAATGTTAAAGAGATCACTTAATTTCAATTTTAATAATTTAATTAAATTTTGTATTAACTTTTCTGTCAAAAAATGAAAAAAAAAAAAGGAAAACAAAATGTTTATGGACCAATAACTAACAGTCCAGTCCGGCAAAAATGGAGCGAAATTTTCAGTCTGTGACACCCCCGCCGTGTGGTGGGGGGGGGGGGGGGGGGGGGGGGACTGATTACACCATTAATGCTAATGACTACACTTGTTATGTATGAAAATTTGAATTAGTGAGTGCGGTGAGCCTCATATTTTTGGGCTTAAATCAGATTTTGTTGCAGTTCCCAAGGATTTTTGTGGTTGTTCTTATCTGCGCATCCTTTTTTTTTGTTTTTTTGGGGGGTGTGCAATTTGAGTTTTTTTTTTTTTATAAGTGATAAGATATTTTATTGATGTAATGATAGGCATAGCCCAAGTACACTGGAAGTAAACAAGTGAATACAACTATTTAGAAACTAGAGACTGATTCACACAATTTGAGTTTGGACTTCATTTGGTGCCTCCATTTGAGGATCCGTATTCCCAGAATTGCAATAAGATAGACAGGGATGGGTCGGGGGAAGGAGAGCTCCTGTTTTCCTTTTCAGTACAAATAATAACCAATTTAAATAGAAAGTGCTATGGGATCAGCCACATAGGATAAAACCGAGCACATTATTTGTTATGTGTTAACACCATTCGCAAAATTTACAGAATTTTGATGAGATTGAAACAGTTTATAAAGTTCATGCTTAATGATGCTAATTTTTTAAGTTCAAGGACCAAACAGAAAATGATCCTAAAGTTAGACGGTCAAGATTTAGCTTGCCCAAACTTCATTCAAATCAGTTTCCAATTACATAACCTGGCATCCTTACACTTGAATTTATAATTTCCTAAAAACTCTATATGCACAACTTTTTTTTTTAAGTCAAATTATCCTTATGCTCACATATATATATATATATATATATTTCTCATACCTATCATACGAGGTCCTGAGCATATTTTTTTTATAGGTTTTTTATAAGTATTTTTTTTTTTTTGGTCAGTTTTTTATAAGTAACTGAGAATTTTATTGAACTCAAAAGGCATAGCTTAGACAGGACGTATACAAAAGAAACAACTAGCCAGAAATAGAAAAAGATCACCTACCTCGAAATAGAAAGAGATTGAATCTAATAATAGATAGGTAATCAAATTATGCAACTTGAAACAAAAACAAGTTATAAAAAAGCAGATAAAGCAAAAAATCCAAAAGAATTAAGTATAGCACCAAAATAGGTACCTTTTGAAGAGCAACAGGAATTGCAGGGCCTTTGGCTTTAGCAAAGCCAACAACACCATGATAATTTCCACAAGCTAAAATAGCAGTGTATTTGACCACTTGTCCACCCTAGAACATTTTAGATTAAGATATAAACAATGATAACAGAAACATTATTGTCAATAAAGTGAAATTGAAGAAATCTTCAATACCTTAGTAACTTTACAGGTTCGATTCACATCAATCAATTTCACATCAAAGCCCTGCCATCAAATGTAACTGCTTGAGCTTATGAAGAAAAAATATAGAAAAAAAAAAAAACATAAGTAATTAAAATATCCGGATGAGGGAAAGCTCAAAACTAACTGAAAAGAAAGGAGAGAAAACAATGCACACCATCTACAATGAAGACAATGGTATATATGGTCAAACTCGTAAAAAAATATGTTCAAGTAACATGCAGAAAAAAATAATCCAGGTCAAGGAAATCATTATGCATATTATACATACATATAACTTTAATTTTCAGGTTGGTGTGGGAGTTTGATACAATTTTTTACCATTCGACCCCTCACTGATTTCCTCATCAACTAACGGTTTCTTCACTTGGATGAGACACTGACATTGAGGCAAGTTAGTCAGCTAAAAACTTTCTTTCATCTTTTTATAGTAAAGTAAAAGTAATGGTCTGTTTTGAAAATATCAATCTAATTGTTGTATAGGCTACAGACTCAAGGTCATAATGAAGTTTCAATGAATCTATTAAAGCAAATATAGGGCCAGCTATGCATTTATAGCTATCTCTAAGAAAAAAACTAACGAAAGATTCAAATTTGACTCAAGGTGATTCAAATTGTACACACATAAAGGACGAACTGTCATAAATCAAGATGGCAAGCATGACCATATAATTGCAATTGTGTTTTTATTTTTTCCCCCACACACATCATATGTACACGTCAAGTATGTTAATAGCTCTTGTTAATTAAACAATTTTCATCATTCCAAATGCAACTAACTACGGTAACATTTAATCCTGTGGAATGAACCAAGGAAAGCAAGATTAAATAAACTTCATCAAGACCAAACGAAATTGTGCCATACTTATAGCTCCCAAAAAATTGCGAGAGTGAAAATACAAGAACAAAATCTACAACCAAAAGATTCATCCAGTAATTGTACGATACTATTAGCTAGATGGAATTAATTGAATGATACTATTAGCAAGATGAAAGTAATTGCATGATACTATTAGCAAGATGGAGAAGAAAAGAAAAAAGGAACATCACATTGACACGACACATTTCTGCAATTTATAAGTACATAGTTTATCCTTAACCATCTATTAAAATGAATTTTCCTATTAACAAGAAAAAACAAACAGGATGATGCATGACTTACTTTCCTGTAAAGAGGTCTTCTTTTCTTCTCTGTCAACTCATTTCTCTCCTCGGCAAGATCTCTGATCTCTTCCTCTAGAACCTTACCCTTCTTTCCAAACGTATGATCCAACTCCGCTAGCTTCTCTTCAAGCTTTTTGTCAATGGCATTAAGCTTCTCCAAAAGTATGTCATCCCTCTCTTTCATGTCATCAAACTCTTCCTCATCATCATCATCACCCAGTATCATTTGCTTCTCCTTCTCAAATCCAGCATGGTCCAAAATATCAGCAGAGGGCCCAACTTGTTCATGCTGAATAACCCCAAAATTGGCAGGATTGTTAGGATCATAAGCTTCCTTCCATTCTATCAGCCTCATAGCTCTATTTAGTTTTTGCTGAAGAATGAATTTATCCTTTCCCTCAGCTACTTTCAAACGGTTCATCAACTCACCAATCACCCGATATTCAGGGCGGAGTTGGAAATGTTTTTGCTCAAACTTGTCTATTTTACTCATCCATTTGAAGGCATCATCAAGTGTTTCTGTTAAAGAGCACCAAAAATATAAAAAATCAGTCCATATAAAAGAACAAACAAATTATGCATATATACACACAACTTATGGTAAGTACTCATGAAGTCCATGTAACTCAAACCCATAACCCAATACACAATCCGTTCGTATGGGGGGAGTGGAACTGCTGTTTCGCCCAAAGGGCATTGCTACAACAACTGATTACACCAAATAAAGAAAATATATGAAACATGTACTTCGTGCTGCTTGGAAAACTGAGGAAAAGGAAAAGAAAACATTTAAAACACATATATCAATATTTTGATAGGCACATATACCAAAATTCAAAGATTTTTTTTACATTTTCAAAATTTATATTACTTCAACATATGAAAGAAGAGTAAACCGCCAAAATTGAATATTGAATATTAACTTTAGTTTTAAGTGTTGAGAAAATGCATCATGAAAGAGCAGAAAATTTTAATTAATTTACGAACGTTCAGAATGGTTCAAATCAAATCCAATTTAGTTTCTCAGATTTTGTTTTTTTAATGAGTTACAAAAACATCTTACTGCACCATTGAAATTGTAGGATCAGGCTTATTTTGTTCCCTAAAATTTCCAACCACCAGTGCTAGCATATAAAACACATTGCTCACTGTATATCTAATATAATAGGTTTTAAACATTTATTCATAAAAAATAGGTTTTAAACATTTAACTTTCATTTTCATTCCTTTATTTTTTCCACTTTCGAAGTAACAAAACACATAAACCAACGATATCTACTCAACATTTTAGTAGGTACAATATCCACTCAACATTACCGACATGAAAGGCAAGGTATCAGTCAAAACAAGCCGGAAATAAAACACCATGATCATTCAAATTCCATTTTCTATAGTTCTCCCACACTTTCCAAGCGCCCAAACACATCTTCCTAAACTTTTCCATTCAACAATACAAAACAAAACACAAGAACAAGCAAAGTTAAACAGCCTAAACAAACAAAAAGAATCAAGGCCGATGCATTTCGTACCGGCCTCAGTGAAGTGCTTAAGCAGCTCCTCGTGCCGCTTGAACTTCCTCTCGAATTGATCCCACCTCTTCTTCACGGCCTCAGCGCTAAAACGCTCATCGTCGTCATCGCTATCGGAGTCAGTAGGCTCTTCGTACTGGTTCAAGTCCCCGGTGTCCTTGAGCTTCTCCTTTTCAAGCTTCTCTATCAATGGCATAACCCCCATGTAGTCCTCCTCATCCTCAGCGTCAATGTCTTTGGTGTCCAAGCCAGCCCTTTTCCTCTGATCCCTTTCTCTCTGCCTCTCTTTCTCAACCTCGGCCAGAAGGTCCTGAACCACCCTAGATGTGGCAGTGGAATAATGGGTCTTAGTTAAGAACGAGAAAGTCTGCGTCTGGGAGGTGGGAAACTGTGGGTAACTGGAGATTTTGCGGGAAAAGTAGAGTGGGGAATTGGGGGATCTTTTCAGTACTTGGTAGTTGAGGAGGAGGCGCGACCATGAGAAAGGTTGTGATTTGGAGGCCATTGCCGTTGTTATTGGTTCATCGGACTGGGAGCGAAAAGAAATGCCTGAGATTTGAAAATGAGATAGTTCTGAATTAGGGGGTTAGGGTTTAAGGTTTTTTCTTCTTCTTCTTTTCTTCTTCTTTTTCGTTAAAAACAAAAAACTTCAAGCCAATAATTTTCTCGTACTCCAATAATTTTTAATTTTTAATTTTTTTTCTTATTAAATATATTATATATAAATGATAACTACAAGAATTCAATTAATTTAAAAAAATAAAATTAATAAAATTTTTTAAAGAGTAAATATAATATATGACTTGTGAGAATGATTAACAGCAAAGTTCCAACCAAATTATAGATGAAAATATTCCTGCATTAAATTAATCAAACAATGGTTAAATTTAAGGTACAAGGATAAATATATAAAATACTGTTCATTCAGCTAAAACATATTATATTGGTTTTTCTAACATTTTAAATTAGAATTTTTTATGTACAAGTAAAGTCGTGTACTAATCTGTGTACCAATAAGTTAAATTAACACTGTTTTCAATAAAATCTATTTTTTAACCAATTACATTAATTTGGTGTAGGACTGTTCATGCGGGCCAGATTTTATCCGGCCCGACCCGGAATCTGGTTTTACCAATATATTTTTTAATATTGTGTATTAATATTTTTTGGTGTACATATTAATACACAGTTGTATTTGCAACTAAATTTTTTCTTTAAATTATTATAAAAATAATTCTCCAGGTTTTATTATATTTTAAAGAATTTTTCTACTCATTATCGTTACATCACACACTTACTAAAATAATATATAAAAAAATTACAATAATTATATGATATAGAAATGATGAATATAATTTTGCAATTTAAATTATACAATTTCTGAGTTAGATAAAAATTATCAGTAGATACCGTTAGATAAAGAGGACAGCTAAAATTAACCCTTATATAAAAATTATCAAAAATTATCGATACATCAAAAGATATTTAGGTAAAATAATAAATATGACTGTTGGATTTTAAATATATTACTATTGGATTTATTAAATGAGGAAATAAAAAAATCTTTAAAAAATTATTTTAATAGTTTAGTATTACTTATAGATAATACAAAATGTGGTAAAATAACTCATTTTAACTAAAGATGTAGATAAACCAATACCAATGTTAGCTTCCAGAGTGGAGTATGAAATAAATCGTGGGTCCACTAAAGTAAAAGAAAATGATAAAGACAGTGATTTTTTTTTTATAGGCATTTTATATTTTTATTTTAAATTAATGGTATTTTCATGAAATAGAGTTGACAATATCTAAAATGTGTTTTTATAAAATAAATAGTATTCCTCCAACTTTTGCTTTGATTACATATGAATGTATATAGAGTTTTGCCATTCATTATCCTTAAGGGTGAGCACAGTTCAGGGGGTGATTGATTTCGATCCATCATTTTTCCCATCTCGGACCAGACTGGACATTCCTAGGAACCTGACTGGACCGGTAGCTATTGGTCTAACCTTTTCTCTTTTTTTTTTTTTTTAAATCTATTAATAAAAAAATTATTTAAAATATTAAAGTAAAATTAAGTGACTTATTAAATGAAAATTACATGATAAATTATACAATTATTAATATATACTAGTACTATATATTATAATTATACATTAAAGAATATAATACTTATATGTAATATTATGATATATTAAAATTAATTATATACAATTATTTATATAAATAATAAAAAATATATTTTTTTTTCTTTCATTCGATCTAGACTGAGGTGAAAAACCCCTAGACCAGGACTAGACCGAATGAATTTGTCTTATAAAAATTGGACCAGACTAGATCAGACCTGACCCAATTCCGGATCAGTTGTGTCCAAAAATGACCGGTTCGATCGATTTCTCCGGTCCGACAGCCAAATCTCACCCATAATCATTCCTACACTACACAATACACTTTTGTTAAAAAAAAAAAAAATTGGTTTTATTATTCTAAAAGTAACCGAGTTCTTCTATTCATCATACATACACCATATATTTGGTAAGAAGAAAAAATAAAAAATTATATATAGTATGTGGTGAATAGAATGATGAGTAGAATTTTTCATGTATATAACATCGTGTCAAATTTCTTTTTTCTAACACGATAGAATTTTATTCGCAAAACTAAATTTATTTTTATAAATTTTTATTTCTTTTTCAAAAAGGTTTGTCTTGAGTTTGTTGGCTCAAAACTTGCAGAAATTATTTTCCCTTATTAAAATAGCATATGTGAAGCCATATAAACGCTTCAACCTTTGGTCTCTGTGACCTGTCTGCCATGGACGCGGGAAGTAACAGTCTTTTTATCTTTGAGATTATGTAGTTTGTTGAGGAGGTTGGAATATTGTCTCGATCAATTCCATTTCTTGAGTGAATAAAGTTTCCAAGATTCATTCTTTCTCAATTCTTGTTCCTCTCATTTCTTTGTTGCTGATAATTGGTATCAGAGAGACCGATCCTCTCATGGTGGAAGATCTTCAACTTTAAAGGCTCAATAGGAGAATTTGAAGAAGCAAGTTGAAAGCAACAAGAGGCTATACATCGGCAACTGGATGATCAACAACAATCCATTAATGCCATTACTGACAAGTTAGAACAAATGAAAGATATAATTAGAACTTCTGTTGAACACCGTGTATTTCCTTCTGTGGATGGAACCCAAGATTCAAGGGGGGGTTATCAAGAAGACAGGAATTATGTACCTAGAGGAGTGAGGCTGGAATTTCCTCACTTTGATCAAAATAATCCAGCGGAGTGGATCGTTAAGGTCATTCAATATTTTGAATTTCATCAAACAACTCTTCATTAGAGGTTGTTGATGACATCTTACTATATGGAAGGGAAGCGCTTATATGGTATCAAGATGCAGTTGATATAAGTCAATTCGCTGGCTGGGGTTCTTTAATTAAGGCCTTACAAGTTAGATTCAGTCCTACAGCCTATGATGATCCATGGAGGCTTTGACCAAAGCTGAAACAAACTTCATCTGTGTTAGTTTACGAGATACAATTTGAGCGTCTATCGAATAGATTAAAGGGACTCTCTGAAAGACATAAGTTGAGTTGTTTTCTTAGTGAATTAAAGGATGAGATCGGACTGCCAGTCAGGATGCTCAATCCAATTAATTTGAGTGCAGCTTTTAGTCTTGCAAAAATTCAGGAAGAGTATATTTGGAGTTCTAGGAAGGCAACGAGGTCTTCTTGGTCTGGTGGAGAAAACAGTAGCTATGTGGGAAGTGATGAAGTTGGCAAGAAAGTTCAGAAGCCTTTCGGGCAAGATAGAAGGATTTCTTCTTCTCAAATGGATGAGAAAAAAAAAAAATGCATTTGTTACCACTGTGAGGAGAAGTGGAATCCGGTCCATGTTTGTAAAAATCCAAGGGTCTATCTTTTACAAGTAGATGAGACAGTGATCAGAGTGAGGAATTTTACAAGAGGAAAATTTTGAGCAAAGTCTACTGATCAATCGTTAGGGAGCTGAGAATCTAGAAATATCTTTACATGTTATTTCTAGATCTCCCAGTTTTCCTTTGCTTTCAACTTCATCAAATGAATGTCCATCCTCAGGAAGAGAACGTAAAAGCACAAGAACGATCAAGCTTTTGCAAGAATTTAAGGACATGTATTTTAAAATTGAGGAACTTTAAAAAAACATGAGAAGCAGTGTGGACTGGGCTCCGTTTAGATATTAAGAGTATTTCAAATGATTTGTGTAGTGAAATAGTTTGTGAATAGTATTAAAATAGTATGAGAATATCTGAAAACAACAATCATGTTCTCAAATAGAAGTTGCCGATTCTGTGCATGGAATTACTAACCAAATGACAACTGTGATGAAATTAAAAGTAAGAGAATTACAACTGCAGCAATCGAAATTGATGAAAGAATTAAGCAGTTGAACTGAAGAAGATAGAAGTGTAGCATCTGAGGTATAGCAGCTGAAGCAGATCCAAGTACGAACTCCATGCAAGAAATAATGCAGTGCTTGAAGAAGTTTTGGAACATCCAAACTAGCAATAATTTCAAGACATGAAATAGAAACTTAACAAAAACTTTCCCTCGCCCGGGTCAGAAGTAACCAAATTGGATGGTTTTGGCTTGTTCATTATCATATTAAAAGTACTAGATCTCCAAAGGGATCTCACAAAAATAAATTTACAAATTGATGTAAATTGATATAATACAACCAATTTACTTTGCAGTGAAATATACGTAATAATCTAACATATTGCATTAAATCACGCCAGATTGTGATGGTAGCGTTGTAAAATCTCCTTGCGGATTCTCTAATCATATTTTATTGAAAAGGTGAAAATTACTTGTTTTGTAAGGCTGTTGTTTTCAGCAATTCCTCTTTTTTGGTACTGTTTCAATCCCAATCAATAAACAATCAAAGTTACCTGAAATCAGTATAGAGATTTCTTGCTTCTGATTGCTTGGTTAATAGGTTTTGAGCTTTCTTGCTCTTAGTTTGGAACTCATTTAAAAATAGTTGCAGCATTTCCAGAGATACCACATGTTGCACTTCAAGTTATTTTCTGTTGTTTCTGTATACTGGGTCTATCAATTCACGGGAGCAAGGCACCATGCCTAAACCAAATTGTTTGTATGGATTCAATTTGGAGATTGCTAAAAACACAGTATATTGGTAATTTAATGGTTTTAAGAATGGAGCGATTTACTACATAAAACATCTGAAAAATGTATAAGATCAGTGTTGTGAACAGCTTCTAATGCAATTATTGAAGTTATATCCTCACAAGTTCAATGTGGTTTGATAATTGATTAGCAAGCCTTACATATCTCTTTAGAAGTTACAACGTACTTATTCCAGTAGAACTGTGGAGATAAAACCCAATAGTAATTACAATACGACATGCTTTATAATCTAACTCTTGGCATACTTCTGTCACATTTATTAATCAAGCACCTAGCATCAAGCAGCAGAGGAAAATTTGAAAAAATTTCAAGCTCAGGATCTATAGCCCAGGTCACTTCTGCATCATTTGAGCTCCATATGCAGTATCAACTTGCGTTAAGAACCGAAAACCAACTCTTTTAGAGATGTGAAAGGTGAGCCATAACCATATACTACTGTATCTTTCCACAGAGTCATTCCTGTTATAATTAGAATTATATCAGATATGTTTCCGTCTCCACCGTAATCAAGTTTCGAGGAAGAAAAACTTGATAACCATATTTCTTTTCCTCCTCCCTGCTCACCCACCCGGGTAGCGGGAGGTGAAGGTTATTAGTATATATTATATAAATATAAATAACTCTCAAAAGTAATTGACTCGTAGCACTGCAGAAGAAGAGGGATAACCTATCCACGAAAACAATCCAGTTGTTGCTGCGAAGAAGCATTCCCTACTAATAGCATTGAAACTGTAATCACAATACAATAAAGCGTTTCCAGTTGAGATCAAAATTGCTGCTCAGCATTAAAAATACTAGTAGAGACAGACCACAAAATTTGGGATTTCTTACCAGTACAAGCATAAAATGTTCCCATATCCATAAAACAAAGAAGCCCAAGTTGAACCAAGGAACCTGTCATCATAGACAAACAAATTTCTACTAATGTGTATACATGCACAATTGACCAAAGCATCAAAGAATAGGTTCAACAATAAAAGGTATGTCAAACCAGTTTGACAAGCAGTCCTCAAAAAATTTATTGTTTTGTGTAATGTGCTGGCATTGTCAGAAAATGTCAATATATATAGTAAACGAATTCCGTCATGCTTCCCATTTCTATCTAAACATGACAAAAAAATAAATGCAATTTTGACAAGGACCATAGATTAGAGGTAATACACGGCAACACCCCTTCCATTCTCCCCAAAAATGTGAGAGAGAGAACTCAACCCAAGCGTTAAGGTAGATGATATAGTCTTTGCATTACTAGTAAGCATTATTATATATATATATATATATAATAGTAGGCATTATCATAAGCATTACCGTGGTAGATGACGAACATAATTAGTAATGAGCTGTTTGAAGGAAGCAGTACAAAAGTATGCTTAAATATTTCAAATGAAGAGGGTTAATCTTCAGAACATTAGCAAGTTAAACAGACCAGTGACTAATTGAGATCACAAAGAGCCAGGAGGTACAAGAGTGTTACCACATAAAATCACGCATAAAGAGAGCCCGTGGGATCATAAGTCCATTTCCCATCATAGCAAGCAACATTGAGAAAGTTGATAAGCCTTTGATGTTGTCAGGATTTAGGAAATTTGTCCACTGAACAGGTGTAAAAGTTGTCAGTGAAAATAAAAGAGAGAGTTGCCCTCTTAAATATGTTGCAATTATAGAGTATCATGACAAGCCTATTTTACCATCTGTGCAACTGGCATCCACATGAAGAGTAGGGTAGCTGTCCACCCAGATATTGCTCCAACAAACTTCACACCTTTCTCAGAAAGTTTGCCTGTTCGTGCCTGCAAAGCTTAGCAGCAACATGTTAAAAAAGGGGGAATCTTAGTTTAAAGAATAAGATGTTAAAGCATATAAAAAAATAACATTTATTCAGATGATAACCCCTGAGCTATTCATTTTCATTTTAGTGACAATAAACTAATCCTGCAATAAATTTAAGATGAACTTGTCTGGATGAAAATGGAACCAGACTAGACCCTTTGACTTCCATTTGGAAATTTTTGAGAGAGAAGTCAAAAAAAGGAACATTTATAGAAGATGCGTTTATGGTATTAAATTTTAATGGAAAGAAGATAAGCAAAAATAACCGTAAATAATAGAGTCAACTACAGGTGTTTTACACTTGAATCACTTGATGAGTCCAATATATTTTACAAAACGTTTACATCATTGCTTCCACTTCCTCCCAAATCTGTCCAAATTGGACAGAAATATGATGGGCATTTTCCCTCCATATCTCTTCACTTCACTCCTAAATATCTAAACGTGATAAAATTTTGGACGCACTTCACTCCTTTTCCTTCCATTTCTCCCAATCCAAACACACTTGAGTTATATAAAATACATGAGGTTTGATATCTATGATTGATGTGGCTGTTCAAGGTTAATTTCAAGGCAGAATCATCAAAACACAATGATTTTTTTTTTAAAAAAGACATCACTGTGTTATGGTACCACCCAAATGCTCCAACTGTAGGGATATAGTGACAACTGTCCTTTACATCAGCACATTGCCATCATAACATCCCTTGAAAGCATGGCAATTCCATTGTTTGATCCACATTACTCAGACATAGGCACATAGCAGTTATGGAAACCTTTGGGTGGCTCAGGCAAACACCTGGGGGGAAGACCCCAAAGATCACTTTTAGTGCACCAAAACACAAATGTTAAGATCAACTCATGCACCTACATGATATGCTCGGCTGTACCGGATGAGGTCAGGTCACATGAGCATGTGCCTGATTTGTCTCACTAAGGAAAGTCAAAAAGAACATGAAATATATTTTTATAATTATTGTATTAATTAATTCCTTGATTGTAATATAATTTGAACAATGACATCGAACAACTTTCTTTTTAATCATGCTATGCATTTTCCTTGAGTTATCTCTGCCATGAGATAAATACTTGAGAACAACAAGACAAACCCATTTTCTAGTAATTATATATGCATGTGTGGGCACAGTATCCAAAAATGAGAGAGAGAGAGAGTTACTGTAGTTTGGAAATTTGACTATTCAATTAGGTTCAGCAATGCAACAATCAAAGTAGACTTCAGGCCCTAAACTACTTTACTCAAAAGGCATCTTATAAGAAAGAATTATCAACTATCCTGATTCTTTGAATGGAGAGATTCACTTGGCACAAAAACTTTAACCATATTTAAAAACTTGGCAGAATTTCTCCTATCATCTCTAAATACATTGTTTCTTATCGATGTTTTCAATAACCTAGATGAGTAAGGATATTAATTTACCAACAGCACAAAGAAAATAAATGAAACTTTATGCACCTAGAGTTAAATGGAAATGCATGCTAACGCTTTCCTCTTGTATTCATGACTCAAAACTCATTAGACTAGCTTCAATTAAAGCAACTAAACAATTCACAGATGGTGGAAACTTACCATAATAACGGCCACCATAGCTATAACAAAAGCTACTGCCCCTGGAAAGATACTATTTGGTATATAAGGGACAAAAGTGGACCACATAATCTGTATTCAAATATGTTCAGAAGGATCAGAGAATGAACTAAAAGATATTTTCACTCATCAAAATTGAACCCAAAATTAAGAAATACCACCATTATCTGAAAAACAAAGTAAATAATAGAATATAGATGTTTCTGTGTGTTTGGGCATGCAGAAAGAGACAGTGAGGCGATTACTTGGGGAAGTACAGAAAGCCCGCCAACAGTAATAAAATCTTCCCAAAGTCGCCAGATTGCAGCATTGAGGCAGTCAAAATAATTCATGAAATTCAATAAAAGCCCAGCTGCAACAACAACTGAAGTTGCCACAAAATAAGGCAGAGGCATGGCTTCTGCCAGTGCAAGCTGTGCAAATACCACAAATTGTGATAACACGCCCAATGTTTGCACAATAATCACTTCATTCTCCCGCTTTTTTGTGAAGTATGAGAGCAGTGAAAGGTTTCCAAGCAAACCAGTAAACATCCCCTGCATTTGCAACATTGTGTCCCTTAGGTTCCAGGGCAATGCCCTATCTGGTTGATAATAAAAACTAGTGAAAAAATTAATTGAAAGTTTTTTAATCTTATATCCTTCCTGAAATAGTAATGGAAGAGGATTCAAACATCATGCAGATAAGTCAGGAGCGTGACAAAACTATTTAAATATCTAGTAATGAGTATCAAAACGAAAACAAAACAAAATAAGAAGACCATGATACTAAGTAATTTGGCTTTTCTCTGAATGTTCTCTAAGAACCTACGAAAGGTTTGATTAAACAATATTAACCAAAAGACTAAAAGAAAAAATCACTATAAAAAATCAAGAAGCTTCTGCAATGCTTTACCAGCCATGGGACGGCCAAAAGGGCTGTTTTGTTTCCTGCCAAAAGATTACTTGCATTAAGGATGATCTGAGGCAGTTGCAGTAACAGAAATGGGATACTTGCTGCTCCCGAGAACTTCGCTGTTAATGAATCCCATTGCTCAAAGCTCTTATTGCTCCCAAGTTTCACTGATCCCTTTCAAAACCCCAAACAGAATCCATAGTACATTGAATTCAGATCAAGGGCTTATAATTCAGATATATAATACGAGGTAAGAGGGAAAACAATAAATATTGCAACATTATAGGAGTGCAAATTTTAGGGTTCTCAAAAATGTGACCAATAATGAGCTTAAGTACACATTAATAAGAAGTCGAGTTTCTTAAGAGCCAGAGAACAAAAGAGTCCAGATGTAAGGCCTCAAAATCATTTTCTACAAAAGACAGGACTGACGATTAGTGCTACAGCGACATCTTGAACAACTTATATTACCGACATCTTGAAACGCGAGATCCAACTCAACTATGTGTCCAACAATTATTTAGCTCAGCTAAGCAAGTTTGATAACGCTTTTCTCTTCCTCACCCATCAAAAAGAAAATCTCAATCACCATCCTAGAAATAAACAATCAGAGAACGAGAATTGGTTTTTCCACTTCGCCCCATTAGCTAAAAAAGGGCCAAAATACAAGAAATCGAACCTTTCGGAAAAGTGAATCCAAGTCAACCAAGTGTGCAATGGTTATCAGCTTAACTTAGTTAAGTTCCGTATTCTGTAACCTATCTATCCCTCACAACCATCGGAAAGAAAATTTTAATTAGCTACTCATCTTCATTGAAATTACGAACTAAAGAACAAAAAATGGCAGACCCAGAAACTGTTCATGGGTTTTCTTAATTTTGTTTCGGTAAAGACAATCTATTTTCTCAATTGGCAAAAACAGGATCAGTCAAACTTGTAGTAATAAATAATAACATAACATAAAGAGCCCGGATGCGGAATTACCTCGTGAAGAGTATGTGGGACGTCCGAGTCAAGAGAGGCAGGAGCCGGACAACTGATGACTCGGCGATGAAGCGAAGTGGCAACAGAGTTGTATTTCAAAGAGAGAGGGCTTTGGAGGGTCAAAGAGAGGAGTGGCTTCGGCAATGGAAGTGAATGGCAGTAGTTTTGGTGCAAAGAACGACGTTGAAGACCAACCGGTGCCCTACTACGATAGGAAACCACAAGAGACTCGGCCATTGTAGTTGGTCAGAACTCGTTCAAACGCTGATAAGCCTCCTTTGCAAAAGAAGAAAAAGAGATCACGTGATGTGACGGAGGGTGGCACCGGCACTGTTCAGTGGGAAAATTGTTCACCGCAGATTGGCGGAGTGAGTGAGTCAGTGACAGTCAGTAAGATGTGGGAATCCCGGGAGGAAACTTGGAAAGGCTCGTCAATGTCATTCATTATCTGCCGCTCAATCCAATTGATACGTGTTTGTTTGTGTTGGAGAGTGACGTCGGGTCGGGGAGATGAGAAGAGAATGGAGTAGTCATCACTGCTTTGTCAAGTACGAGAAGAAGCCTGCGCTAGATCCGAAATCCAATCCATGACAATGCCCACCGTCCACGTCTGTGAGCTTTCTGCTTGCTGATGTTAGTTTCAATATATGGAGATAAATTCAATTTAATTTAATTTTAAGAAGATTTTAATATTTAAATATATAACTTTTAAATTATTAAACTCATTTCAATTCAAAATTTTCTTACAAGTGAGATTCACAACTTTTTTCAATTTAACACATTTTTACACGTGAAACCCATAACTTTTTTTAACTTTTCGTAAATAGTATTAAATTTATCTTAACATCTAAATACATCTAAAGAGTATTGGCATTCAACATCGCATCTCTCCTTTATCCCTATATTTTAGGGAAAGTTTTAGGATTTTTTGTAAAAACATCACTCCATCCCAATCCCTAAAATATGAATGAAGTTTACGAATACTGGGAACCACTGTACATCTCCAAATGTGAAATTGGTTCCCTGGCCTTCGTTTTCCCTGTTGATTTCTATTATATTTCTTGTCTCATTTTATATCTTGAACCGTGTAAAAATTGAAGGGTTTCAAGATGTGGGCAATTTACCAGATCTTGTAATGATATGTTAGAGATGAAATTTAGCCATTGAAAGTTGGAAGAGATGATTATATTTGCTATATAAAACCAGAGTATGATTATATTTGCTGATATCTATTTTCCTTGCTAATTAAACACCATTTGTGAACAGGATACCTTACAATCAACACTGATATAAATTGATATGCTGATTTTGATTATCGTGGATTGTCTATGTGTATGTTGTTTGTATATCACTTGTATTTTCCAACCAATGTTCAGCTATTTTTTAGAGATGGATTCACAAATTCCTAGAACAAAATTGGATTAAATGGGTGTTTCTTTTCATGACTTGTGGGCTCTATGCCTCTACTTTTATTTTTGGACATTTAAAAGGTGAATGCTATTGGTTTAGTTATTTTATGTCAATGGGTGTTTTGCTTTCATTTGAGGTGAAATAAATATGCCTTTCCAATTTGTTGGGTTGAGGTTTCATTTATAGTTTGTTTGCACAATAATGAGATATGTTAATAGGATATTTTGGTTGAGGTTTCATTTACAGTTTGTTTGTACAATAATTGGGATATGTTAATTGAAAATCTGTATGGCTGCAATTTTTTTTTCGCTTCCTCCATCACTCTGCAGTTGTGAGGATTTGTATAGCTGTAATTTTTTTTTATACAAACCTATCACTCTATAGTTGCAAGAATCTGTATAGCTACAACTTTTTTTTTTTTTTGACTTCCTCTATCACTCTGTAGTTGTGAGAATCTATATAATTGCAATTTTTTTTATACAAACCCATCACTTTGTAGTTGTGAGAATTTGTATAGCTGTAATTTTTATTTTTTTGCTTCCTCCATCACTATATTGTTGTGAGAATCTGTTGGATTGGTCTGTGCCATTGTAATGTGCTGAATTTTTTTTTTTCAATTTCAATGCTATGTGTGTTGTCATTTCTTATGTGCAGTTTGATTGTTATGTGCACTTTCATTACTCTTTCCATGGGTAATTTGTTCTGTGTTATTGGGTCCTTTGCAGTATTTTGTATCTCTCGGAGGATGGAGGCTGTTATTAGGCTGTGATAATGGTGTTATAGTGGGGGTTAATTCACAAATGTTAATGGGGCCCATCGATATGGCTGGGTAATTCCAACCGGATGGCCATATTGCAATTTGTGATACTTTTCACAAAAGACAATCTGGGTTTAGGTGGGGTTTTGCGGCCATTCGATATTGGGCTCCTCGCTTACGCATACTGTCAATATTTCCTCCATTATGAGCCCCATTTATTTAGGCATTCGATATAAAGGCACTAGATGATAATGCACTTATTTAGCATTATTGTGATTTGCATGCTGTTTAGTTGTTGCTTTGTGTGAATATGTGAATTGGTCAGTTCTGTTTCATTGCTTTGTGCTGTGTCATTGCTTTGTGTTATGTTGTGATAGAGAAGTAATGTGTAAATTAAACCCCATCGGCTATGATGATGACAAAACCTAGTGGGGAAATAGTAAATTTATGGTCATTTCCTCAATAGCTAGATAACCCGAACAACCAACAAGTAGTGGCAACCGGTTGTTGTAGTCATGAGAGGGTGGCCAAATTTCCTAGATATTACCATTTGGTTCCTGAGTCAATGATGGAAAAACCCAATAACGCTCTCCAATTTTGTGTCATTTGCTATGATATTGGTTCATGAGCCACCAACAAAATCACCCAAAACTTCTTAGTTACATGTTTAAAATTTGTACTTTTTTAGAGATGGATTCACAAGACTCTGAACATATGTACTTTACCAACCTCTTAAGTTAAGATTCTCAACTAGACTCTACTTACAGTGATCAAAATGCAGTACTTTACCTACCCTATAATGATCTTCTTGGCGTTAGGAAATCAATCAGGGATGCGAACTTCACCCCTGATGAAAACAAGTTACTTTTATTTGCATGGCTTAATTGTAGCCATGATGCTGTCTAGGGAACAGACCAAAAACACTCCCAACTTTGGAAAAATTTTTTTGAATACTTCCATCAATTTAAAGAAACCACAAATGACCGAACCATAAAATCTTTAATATATCGGTGGTCGGCCATTCAAAAGGCGACAAACAAATTTTGTACGAAACTAGCCCAGGTTGAAGGGTTGAATCAAAGTGGCATGACCGAGCAAAACAATGTAGAATATCGATCGTTTTACTTGTTTTACACAATAATTAAGTTTTTGGTGTATTGGTTTAACATAAATTTTTTTGTTTACATGCAAGTTTGACAAGACCAAGATCATGTACCAATCGCTAGAGAAATACTCATTCTAGTTTGAGCACTGTTGGCACCTGTTGAATGACCAACCTAAATGGATTTGGCGTTCCACAAATGAGGATCCAAAGTGAAGAAGATTATGTCCTTGTCCCCGACCTTGACTCGATGTTCAGGAGCCACGGTAGATTCAATTTTTGATCTCAAGGCGGATAATGTTTTGGATAATGACAAACATCGAATTGAACCTACCAATGGGAAGGAACGCTGAGAAAGAAAAATGAAAGGCCTAAGGCAGGCCAGCAGAAGAGATTGTTGTACTCAGCAAGCTGAAGTATACGCTTCTGGAGGAGTCACGTGCTTAGGAGAAAAAAACATTTCGCCTCAAGGTAGAAAAGATGGAATATGATAAGGAAAAAGAGGTAAATAAAATCAATCTTGAGGACGAAAGACTGAGGTTGGAGGCCGAGAAAATGGAATATGACAAGGAAAAAGAGTTAAATAAAATCTGTCAAGAGGATGAAAGACTGAAATTGGAGGCGGAGAAAATAGAGCTCGCCAAGAAGGAAGCGGATCAACGTATTATAATGATGGACATGAGTGCTATGCCAGGACTGTAGCGGTTATATTTTTAGGAACTGCAAAGGGAAATTATGGCGAGACGCAATGCTACAACAGATTTGGATTGATTAGGTCTTTCTATAAAAAGTTTATTTCTTTATTTTCTGTTTTAGACAATAACGGATGAAAATATTATTGACACTAAGACAGTTTAATTATTTTTTTGAATTGTGTAAATTGATATTTTGAGATAAGAAAATTGGTCATTACAATTGGAGAAACTATTACAGATTACCCCTAGATAATACATTTCATAATTTTCATCTTCTGTTGATGACACATGTCTAGGGATTGGAAATTTGATTAAATCAAATACAGCCACTACTAACATGAAGGAAATACCAATCGATTATGCTACATGTCTACTGTTGGGAATATAATAGCCATTGATATTCAATTAGATCTGCTTGGAGCTAATGATGTGGTGAGCTGTCTCTAATATGATGATGATGCTGGATGAAGTTTGTAAGCTCAGTTGAATGATTGCATGACAGTTCTAGGACTTCATCATCAAGTTGATCATACTCAATATTCGGACCCTGACTATCATCACACTCGTTTTCAATGATCATGTTATGTAGAATAGCACATGCTTTCATTATATTTGTTACTTTATTGACTTTGAACTTTCAGGAATGTCCACGAATGATTGCAAATCGTTTTTGAAGTACTCTGAATGCACACTCAACATCTTTTCTTGCAGATTCTTGTGTTGCAGCAAAATTTTTCTTCTTATTCCCCTGTGGTAATGGAATCTTCTTCACAAAAGTTGACCACTTGAGATAAATACCATTCGTAAGGTAATACCTCATAGTGTAGTCATTGCCATTGATTGTGTAATTGACTGGAGGAGCATGCTCTTGCGCAAGTTCCATGAAAATAGAAGATCTTTCTAGCACATTAATGTTGTTATGTGAACCAAGCATACCAAAAAATGCATACCACATCCAGAGATCATATGAAACAACTGCTTCTAAAATAATAGTTGGTTCATGAATATAATTGGAGTACATATCTTTCTAGGTAGCGGGACAATTTTTTCACTTCCAATGCAAGCAGTTAATGCTTCCTAGTATTCCTAGAAATTCCCGTTGTTCACCAACCGTAAGCAATCAAGTAATATCATTGGTATTTGGAAACCGCAAATATTTTTCTAAAAAAATACTTACTATTGTCTTCATGAATTTTTTGAGACTCTCCATTGCAGTACTTTCACTAATATATAACCCCATAAGCCAGCATTCTAAGTGCTGCAGGTATATTTTGCATAAAAGATAAACCGAATCTCCTGGTATTATCTCTTCTCTGGACAAAGTACGGCTCATAAGACTTATGAAAAAATAGGGGACAACTCATCCGAAATCTCATTTGAAATAGATTCGAGAGATATACTAGATTTTCTACGAAATAATCACAAAATAGGCGTTTGTGTCCTTGAATATGATCACGTCGAATAAACTTACAGCCTTGGTGATTGCCACGATGACTGTCCATTGGCCTCGTCATTGAGAACACTATCTAACTCATCTTCAGAGGATAAGTATGTGAGCAATTTGCGAAAGAAAGTACGAGCCATTTGATGAAGGAAGTGAGAGATCAGGAGGGACTGTTGAATTTCAGTTATTTAAATCAAATGAGACTTGAGTTTGTGAGAATGTGAATACAAACAGAAGACGTACTTATAGAGGAAAAAGTTACCGTTACATATAGGACAAAAAATGTTACCGTTTGAGAGAAAACAAAAAAAAAGTTATCATTGGAGAAAAGACAAAAAAAATTTACCATTGGAGGTAGGAATTCAAAATGTTACCATTGGAGAAAGGATAAAAAATATTATCGTTGGAGAAATAACAAAAAATCTTATCATCAATACGTAGATAGGTATTACCATCAGAGAAACTGAAAAAAGAGTAGATATTAAAAAATATCATCACGTTAGAAAATGCATATATTAAAAAAAATTATTATTTTTATAATACAGATTTTTGTTTGAAAAATAATATTGTATCTGGTAGTCGAAATCGTATAAGTATTTAGTAGAATATGATATTTGAAAAGAAGATGATAAGGCAAAAGAGTTAGTAGTTAAGATTGTAAATAAAAGTGAAAGAAAAAAAATAATAAAAAAAGAATAAATAAATATTATTTTAATAGAATAGAGATATGGATGAGGAACAACATATAAGAGGTTTTTAAAAAATGAATAAAATTTAGGAAAAAAAATTTTAGGAAATGTGATTTTTAGTTAAATTATAGGAAATTTTATAGAGAATGAGATGACAATGCTCTAAACTCATCTTAGATGGACCCCATAGAACTTACTCCACCATTTCAACTCACTACTATTTATAAAGAATTGAGTTCAGTTCAACATCTAAATGCAATTTTGGATTTGGAAAAACGGTACTCTAGCTCTCCGGTTTGACCGATCTAGTTGCTCTCGAACATGGTAGGCCACCTTTCATGCCAGATAGTTGTGTTTAAATAAATAATAAAAAAAAAAAGCATGCCTGGACAAATTAAATTAGGCTGATTTCCAAATCTAGCACCATCTCTCTCTTCTCTTCTAGTAGAAAGGAAAAGAGAAACCACATATCTCCTCTTTTTCCTTTCCTCCTTCCATACCCGAGCAATCTCAACTTTACTACAGGATTTGCATTGTGAGGTTGGCAAAAGCCAAAGGAGAGGAAATAGCACTAGGTGCTGAAAAAATTGAGAAATTTTAGATATAAAAAACTCTTCTTTTTTTTCCTTTTTCTTTTATTTTCTTGGTTCGCGTTAGGAATTTTTTAGTTTATCCCTCTACTTGTTGTTTCCCTCTGTATTAAACGAGTTCGTCCAAGGTATCTACTTATTTGTTTTACAATCTCTTTGTTTTTCTTTTGTTGTGATGCCGTGTTACAAACAGAGTGTAAGAGTTGTGGGCGACCTATACTCGACCAAAGCTAAGAAAAAGTTAAAAAACAAAATCCAATCTTTGTGAAGCCAAACAATAGTGGATCGACTCTCATGATTTTTCTCCAAGTTTTTGTAAATAAAAGCATCTAAAATATGTCAATTTAGAAGAATCTTTGACACTAAAGATGATGATAACACAGAAAGTGAAAGAATGTGTATCTGTCATTCTCCTGCAAAATGAATTTGTTTATTTTTTTAATTTAAACCACGTGGCATGCCACGTGACATGCCACTTCAAGCTGGCATGCCGAGGGGTAAAGCTCAGGCTGCCCGCTAGCAATGCCCTTTAGAATTGAGTTGAGTTTTTATAAATAATAATAAGTTGAAACGGTGAAGTGAATTTTATAGAATCCATTTAAGATGTGTTTAGATATGTTTGGATATTAAGATGAGTTTAAATATATTTATGAGAAGTTGAAAAAGGTTGTGGGTCTTACATGTAAACAGGTATTGAGTTGAAAAAAGTTGTGGGTCCCACGTGTAAAGAAGTTTTGTATTGAGATGAGTTTAGTGATTTGAGAGTTGAGTATTTAAATGTTAGATTAAGCTTAAAATTAGACTGTCCAAGTTCCAAACAAGTCCTTACGTGTCATTTGGATAGTGAGCTAAAATTATATGAGTTCAGATATAAGTTGAAAATTAAATAAAATATTATTTTTTAATATTATTATTTTCAGATTTGAAAATGTTGAATTATTTATTATATTTTATATGAGAATTTAAAAAAATTATAATAATGAGATAAAATATTTTCCCTATCCAAACGAGGCCTTAGGGTCCTTTGAGCATTGGCATTTAGGCCTGATCATCCAAGCCGGAAAAAATCTAGTTTGGAACTCGGATAATCAAGTTTCATTACGGGTTCCAACCAGGAAATAATCTGGCCAGATACCCACATAGAAAAACTCATATACACCCAATCCGGATACTGGATTTTAAACCAAAACTTGGGTTTAAACCCGGTACCCAATTTTTTTTTTAAATATTTTTTTTTATGTTTTGATTTATTTTTTAATGTTTTGAAAACATGGCATTTAACAATGATACGAGAGTTAACACTTTTTGCAATTTCCTAACTGGTTTTTCTATCTATATCTAGAATTCATTCGAATTATCTACATATAATTAACATTAATATGTACTTGCGCATATAGTACATACATACACAATATATATATATATATATATAGAATAATGCTAGTATGCCCATTCATTTTGCTCCCTCATATTAACTGCTTATGCATTTAATTTTTTTTAAAGAAATTTTTATTTATTGATTAGAGAAGTAACGATTAGTGTATTGGTTTTTTTTTTTTAAGTTATTTGAAATAAAAAGTTTTAAAAAAGTACAATTTGCATTAGAGGGCACACTAAGTGAAGAAATTGAGAAGGCATAATTGCACTACCTATATATATATATATTCAAGAGTTAGAGTTTGTTATAATACATGTAAATATGAAAGGTACATTTTAATAAAAAACAATGAATAACTAGTTAAAGTTAAAAATATGTACGTAAACTATATTATACGTGTCAAATAAATTATATTATCCATGGTTCGATACATCCTTCGGATGCACCTAACACTATAATTACCATCCTACCGAAGTCTATGTATATTTATATATAAGTTGTGCTAGGCTACTGCCCAGCAATAGCTGCTAGCTACCTATCACAAAATGAGATTTTTATTTTTTTGTTTTATATTTTTTAATATATTTAAATATTTTTAAAAAATAAAAAATACATATCAATAAACTGAAAATCAGTTCTTTAATCATTAAATAAAACAAAATTTAAAAATAAAATAAAAATACATTAACGGTCATTTAGAACGGTAAAATTGAGGCGGCTTACTATCATTTTTTGTTATATATATAACATACAGCTAGCATGTAAGATCTACAGTACCCAACTTTCATTAACTTAGACTGATGGGTGTAGTTAACTTATAAGGCAGAGTATTAAAATTGACAGATTCTTACATGCCTCAGTATGTACTAAAATTGACCCAACTCTTGTCCAATTAAAGATCCAAATCTTGATAAATCATTTTTTTGTTTAGAATATAAGAAATCTAGTTGTCTGATTTTTTTTGTGAATTCTAATGTGTATATATATATATTTAAAAGAAAGAGGGTACAACCCTGAAATCTGGGTTCGGATTTTTAAAATCGATTTCATTCCAATTTTAGCCTGGGGTTAAAACTCAGGTTTTGGTCTTGGTATACCGAGATTTCTGGACCAAAACTTGGATGAACAGTATTATTGGCATTAGTGTAGCCAAATGCAAATGTAAATACATATTTAGCTAACAATTTCATTTTTTTATTGCATTGAATTAACCATATGCAAAATTTTTGCTTACTATGAACAGTATTTCTACATATTTACAAATCTACTATTCACCATTCATCCTTTATTTTACTACTTTTTTCTCTCTCCTCCCACTTGCTCTCTCTCTCACCCAAAATTTTTAATTGCAAAATATAAAAAAAAATTAATTTTAAGAAAAAAACTAATAATAATAAAATATGTATAATTCAATGTATGAGACTTTCTAGAATGGCAAGGCAACCTCCAAAATATGTGATTTTGCATTTGTATTTGGCTACACCATTGCCAATGTTCTTGTAGTATTATTGTTTTTATATATTTTTAAATTATTTTATTATTATTTATAAATTATTTAATAATATTTGTAAATAATTTACTACTATTTTATTACTATTTTCGCTACTATTTACAAATCGTCTAAGATACTTGTTAGGGGTTTTTCCCTAGGCCCGGGGCCTAGAGCTTGGGCCTAATATCATGAGAGGCACAGGCCAACTGGGCGATCCATTGACCCAATTAAAGGGTTCTCAACCCCTAGTAGGAGGCGGGGACCACTTGGGAAGCATGGAAAAACCACCTTGGCGCAAGAGAGGGTGGAGCACGCCACCTCAAGGGAACTAAGTCCCACATTTCCTTTATGGGAAAGGAGAGCGAAGGGGACAAGAGACCCTCAATTTTCTAGTAGGAAAAGAAGGAAGAACCAGACGACGTGCATCCCAGGCAAAACAAGACAGAGAGTCACGCCACATTAAATGCATTCCCTCATAAGGGCATGCCAAATTCAATGCACTCCCCAGAAAGACACGCCGCAGTAAATAAGCATGGCGAAAGGAACTATGGGAGGAAACCTCCCCCTGCCACAAAGCATGGGTGCTAATCCAAGGGACCAGGTATAAAAATGAATCTCGGGCACCAGGATAGAGGTAGACTCTCTGAACTCTCTTTACTAATGTACACACTTCTCAAAGGCAATACTGACTTTAGCATCGGGGACTTCTCAACCATACCATGGCCACCATCTCACGGTGTTTTCTTTTTGTTCGCAAGCCCCAAACTGAAGACCCAAGCTGCTGAGAGCCTAACCCAAAGGCATACAAAACATGATCTTAACAATGGTCCCATATGGGGGGATATTGAAAAACTTTACGTGTCCTTCATAGGCCTACGAGAACCCGTTCTTGGACAGCAGGAAGAGGCAATATCAATGAATATGGAAGCTAGGCTAGCTCCTATGCTGCTCAAGGGCTTCTCAAGAAAGACTATTCATCCAATCGAGAAGATCACTCTATTTGTCCTGGTCGGTAGTGCTCGCCGCACAACCCCCGTCATGGTTGATTTCCTAGTCGTGAAAGCCCCCTCCTCTTACAATGCCATCATTGGCTGGCCGAACCTCAACAACCTCCAGGCAATCACTTCCACCTACCATTTGAAAATGAAGTTCTCGACTGCTCAAGGGGTAATAGAAATCTAGGGAGAACAAGTCCTAGTGAGAGACTGCTATGTGCAAGAGCTGAAACCAAGGCCTGGCAGGGAGCACATGGTTTGCCCCAAGCCCATTAAGGCCCGCAAGCAACATGGGTATACACCTCACATGAAGCCGTGGCTAGCTTTTGTAAGTAACTCAACCTGCTGCAACTGGACGAGGAGAGGAGGGCACATATGGAAAGAGCGAGAAAAGCAATGAGCAAACCAGTCCCCCAAGGACCCTCCAAATTTGTAAATTTCATTTTTTTTTTTTTTTTTTGTGTAAACTTCATCAATGAAATACTTTTTTCAGGAATTCAATGTGTAAGATCAGCCTCCATCATCGTTAATCTTCACCAACATATGTCTCCACCAATGAAACCTTCAAATGACAACCTACTTCCCCATGGGACACCAAGGGGGTAGGTCATGCCTAAGTGCTACTCTACCCTTTCCACTTGGCTGCCCGAAAACTTTCATTTCTCCTGAGTTTCAACAGGCAGGAGCGGGTCCAATCTCAAATTGCCCGGTACTTACCTCCCCGCAGGATTTTAAAGGGCGAGATGAGCCAACGACCATCTTGACCCTCCTGCAGGGAAGAGCGGGTCAATTCATTCGACCACCTGATAACTTACCTCAACCTTCGCCACAATGAGGAGTGGAATCAGTACCAACCTATCCCTCACTTACATTCTCTGTGATATCAACGGACGGGAACGGGTACAGTCACAAACTGTCCGAATAGACTACCTCTTTGCAAGGGTCAATAGGTGGGTCCAGCCCCATTAGCAACCCAACCTCCCCCACAAAAGAGAGCAGGCCCGACCAATCGGCCAACTGAACAAATTACCCCTTTCAATCATGGCGAAGTGTGGACCAGCTACTCAGATGTTTGACATTTACATTCCACACAGGGTACCAAAGGGATGTGTGTAATGCCTAAGGCTACTTTATCCTTCTCGGGGCGAAGTGCGGGCCAATCCTCAGCTGTCCAATAACTTACCTTTCTCATGTGCATCAATAGGCAGGAGCAGGTCCAGTCATAAACTACCTGGTACCTACCTACTCGCGGGACTCCAAAGGGGGAGGCAAGCCAAAGGCCACATAACACTCCTGTGGGGAGAGCGGCCCTTCGGCCACCCAAATACATACCTTGACCTCTGCCACGAAAAAGAATGGGATCAGCGCCCGCCTGACCCTCACCAACCTTCCTCGTGGTGCCAACGAACTGGATCGAGTCCAGTCATAAACTGTCCAAATAGACTATCTCCCCGTGAGGAATGATAGGTAGACTTAGCACCAGCTTAGTTTGAGC
Source organism: Carya cathayensis (assembly GCA_011037825.1). Lineage (NCBI taxonomy): Eukaryota > Viridiplantae > Streptophyta > Magnoliopsida > Fagales > Juglandaceae > Carya > Carya cathayensis. The sequence continues at coordinate 403,425 of QGSO01000660.1, forward strand.
TTCCCACAGAGGAGAGCGGGTCCAGCCTATCGGCTGCCTGAATAAATTACCCCATCCCCATTGCAGTGAAGTGCAAACTGGCTCCTCAACCATCAATAGATTACCTCCCTGGGGGACGAAAGGAGAGGGTATGACTTGAGGCATCCCTACCCCTCCCTTGGCAGAGTGCGGGTTAGTCCCACAACTACCCGACATAACTCTAGAAAGATTGTCTCCTCCAACGAAATGCCCATGGCTTTTGTTGCTCTCTAGCAAAATGGCTCAGGTTTGCAAATCTTGATGATTGCTTACACTAACCGGGTTGACTTCTGCAGTGTACTCAAACATCTGCCGATGGATCTGGGCCATCCTAAACTTTATGTGCCACTCGGCCTCTGCCAAAGAATCAGGGCAAGCCTAGCTTTTACGTGCCGCTCAACCCCTCTCACTAAGCGCAAGGGTTAACGAGACGAGTTCAACCTTAACTTGCTGCTCGACCTTCTCCAAAGAATCAAGGCTAGCCCAGTTTTTACGTTCCACTTGGTCGCTCTCGCCAAGCATGAGGATCAATTACACGAGTTCAGCCTTAGCATACTGTTCGATCTCCACCAAAATATCAGAGTGAGCCCAGCTTTTACATGTTGCTTGGCTCCTCTCGCTAAGAGCGAGGGTCAACAAGGCGAGTTCAACCTTAATGTGTTACTCGACCTCCACCAAAGTATCAGAGCAAGCCTAGCTTTTACATGCCGCTTGGCCCCTCTCCAAGTGCGAGGGTCAACGAGGCTAGTTCAATCTTGACGTGCTACTCTACCTCTACCAAAGAATCAGAGGGTCTACGAGGTGAGTGATTAAGCTGAATTATAGTATCTTTTATACATCTAGAACCAATATGTGTTAATTATTTCATGACATTATTATTGGTTTTGTATGAAAAAGAGATTAAGAGGCATAGGCATACATCCGAGTTTTGATTTAAATTGGTTAATAGCATGGTTTATACTTAATTTTATAACTTGTGATTTTAATGAACAATATTTCTTTACATGCACAACACATCCTTAATATTCTATTCTTCCTTTTTTATTTTTTGGTTTTTGTTTCTTTTTTCCAGGCAAAGACACGCACGCGGCAGGCCTTCAGGGTTCTTCTACGTGCACACAAGATTATTCCCAAAAGACCAAAAGAGGAAAACACAGTAGTTTTGAGCATTTAGGGTTTGACACAGGACCTAGCAGCTTTTGGGTTTTGAGGGAAAGACACGTAAACTTGGGGGAGAATTTCTTTTTCTTGCTTTTGAGTGGAACTCCATGCTAGAAAGCAATATTTTTCTTGGTTTTTGTTAGGACGCACAAGTTTAAAAAGGAACCGAATGATGGTATTTTTTTTGGTGGGGGGGGGGAGGCGTAGTTTATTTTTTGGGTCTTTTTCTTTTCAGATTTTTTGGATTGAAGAACGCAAGAGGGGAAAAAGAAGTAGAGCAGCGTCATTGTAAAGCCCCAAGGGGCCCATCTTGCTGCTACCTAGCCTTCCTCCATTGCCTGCAGCCTCCATCTCCAACCATCTTGCTTGCTCTCTCCCTTCCCTAACTTTTTTATTTAATTTTAGTTTGAAGTTTATGGTGTATTTTTTAGATCTTTGGCTTAGAACATTCAGTTTTGGCATTTTATTTCCTGCTTGTTTAACTTGATGTTAGTAGTTTTTCTTGCTTAAGTTCCCTGTTTGGTTGACCAAAACCAAAAATTTCATCTCATCTCATCTCAACTCATCATTACAACTTTTTCAAATCCCCATACAAAATATAATAAATCATTTAACTTTTTCAAATCCCAATACAAAATTAATATTAAAAAATTATATTATAACAATATTTTATTTATTATTATTCAAAACATCTCATCTCATCTCATCTCATCTCATCTCATCTATGTAACCAAGCGGGTAAGCTTCCATTAGATAGGTATTACAATGATTATGGATATATTTTGAGAATTTGTGATTTGAATACAAGGATGAACCCTAGAATCTTGATTTTATGGATTTTCAGCTTCTAACTCGTATTGCATCAATTATTCTCTAATCTAGCATAGTTCTTAGCTTAGTCTTGTTAATCCCTTAGTTCCATTAGATATTAAATTAATTAAGGGTTAAATTGATTTAGAAGGGATTATTTCGCCGGAGCAAGCGGCTTTTGTGCAAGGTCGAAGCATTTTTGATAATATATCCATTGCTCAAGAATTGGTGAGTGGGCTGAATAGGAAATCTAGAGGCGGGAAGGTAATGATTAAAATTGATATGGCGAAAGCATATGATCGGGTGAATTGGAGATTTTTTATAGAGGTATTGAAGAGGCTGGGTTTTTCTGAGAAGTGTAGAGCTATCATTTATAATTGTGTTTCCTCGCGAGTCTTTTCAGTTATGCTAAATGAAAGTTTGAAGGGTTATTTTAGATCATCTCAGGGTTTTCGTCAAGGTGATCCATTATCGACTTATCTTTTTATTTTGACAGAGGAGATTTTGTCTCTTATGCTTCATCAAGAAATTTTATTGGGCCGGATTAAACCATTTTAGCCAATGGGGGGTAGAGTTATTTTGCATCTTTTGTATGCTGATGACCTGCTATTATTTGTGAATGGCTGAAGAGATTTAGTTCGGCACACAATGAGCATTTTGAAGACGTATGAGAAGATGTCGGGACAAGAGGTGAGTCCTCATAAATCATCTATATTTTTCTCTTTGTCTTTTTCATTGTCTCGGAAGGAAGATTTGAAGAGTTTGACTGGTTTTGTGGAAGGAACGTGACCTTGATTTATTTAGGAATGCCATTATATGTGGGTCGTATGTTGAATCGGCTTTTTGAGCCGCTGTTGTTAAAAGTACAAAAGAAGCTTGCGGGATGGAAATATAAGTTATTATCCTTTGAGGGGAAGATTATTTTCTTGAAACATGTATTAAATAGCTTGCCAATTCATTTGCTATCAGTGATGAATATTCCGAAAGGTGTTGTTACGGTGCTTAAAGGGATTTTTGCTAATTTCCTATGGGGTTCGAGTGTGGAGGAAAGAAAGAGAAAATGGATTTCATGGAAGAGGGTTTGTTTGCCGGTGGAGGAAGGGGTGTTGGGAATTCAAGATCTCTTGGATGTACAAACTTCTTTATTCATGAAGTTTGCTTGGAAGTTATTAAAGGGGGGTTCTTTGTGGGCTGATTTCTTTAAGGAAAAATATATTGGAAGCTGGCATCTAATGTCGGTGGTATCATTGGGGAGGGGATCCAGCTTTTGGAAAGGTATCTTAAAGGTATTTCCTATGGTGATGAGTAATTCAAAATGTCTCATCCGAGGGGGTGGGGGGGGGATTCTAGTTTTTGGTTTGATAATTGGTTGGGGGATGGTGTAGTGGCTGAATTAGAGGCGATGGTGGGTGATTCGGGCTTGAGGGTTCAGGATGTAATGGAAGGAAATAGCTGGGATGTGAGTCATGTACAGCAACTGTTGGTACTGAAATGACAGGAAAAATTGTTAATCTGCAGGTGTGCTTACGTGAGGGGTGAGATGCTTATGTATGGAAGTAGGAGGATGATGGGGAATTCACGTCTAAACTAGCCTGGGAATTATTGAGGCAGAGGGGGCCGGTTTGTTTGTGGAGGAAGTGGTTATGGCATAATGAAGTTAAAAAAAAAAATGTCTTTTATGGTTTGGCGAGCTCGACTTCATGCTTTACTAGTGGATGAAAGAATCAGGCAGCTGGGAATACCAATGGTTTTGAAATGCAACTGTTATACAGTAGCTCAAATGAAATCCTTGGACCATGTCCTGTGTCATGGGGAAGGAGCAAGGAGGGTTTAGGATTTTTTTTCTGGGGTGTTTGAGATTCGAATGCCGCAAGTGAGACGGTGGCAAGGAGTTATAAATGTTTGGTGGTTACGGGCATCCACTTGCTCTCAAGTGGGATGGCTTTGTGGGGTTGCGCTGATAATTATTACATGAGCTATATGGAGGGCGCGGTGCACAGCACGTATGGAGGGGGGGAATTTTGATTGAAAAAAATTGCCTGCTGTGTAAAAGGATTTATTGTGGAGCTTTCAACCTCCTTACGAAAACTAAAAAAACTTAATGGCATGGATGTTTTCATTTTGCAAGAATTGAATTGTCCAGTGATGCCGGTTATTAAAAAGGAGATAAAGAAGGTTGCTTGGGCTAAGTCGGGAGTGGGGCTAGTAAAGTTGAATGTGGATGGAGGATCTAGTGGAAATCCGAGTCTATCTGGAGGGGGTGGTGTCATTAGAGATCATCAAGGGAGGGTTATTGCTGGCTTCGCTCATTGCTATGGGTATGCTACTAATAATATTGTTGAATGTCGTGCTTTCCTTGATGGGCTGAAATTGTGTTATCAACTTGGGTTGAGAGATTTTCTGGTAGAGTTGGATTCGATGGTGATTGTGGGGTGGTTTAGATCTGGGGTATGCAAGTTTTGGTATTTCTGGGATTTTTGGGTAGAGGCTATTCATTTATTTCGCGTAAAGAATGTCAGTGTATGACATATTTATCAGGAAGCAAACATGGTTGCTGACTTTCTTGCAAAGGAGGAGGTGAAAGGTCGCAGTTTTCATTTTTGGGGAGAGGATTTTAGAGAAAGGTGTTTTCTTGGGCTTGTACGTACTGATAAATGGGGTCTTCCATATATTGGGGGCCAATAATGTGGGTTGGTTGCTTGGGATGAACTTGGAACCTGACTTGTATTTCGATTTTTTTTATGTCCTTGGTTTGATTTTATTTGGTATTCTTCAGCCATAAGTGAGGGCTTTTAATAAAACTGGGGAGGGGGTCACTCTTGGACATGTGACCTTCAACTTTCTTTATTAAAAAAAATAGAGCTTAATTAATTTCAGTTTTGCTTATTAATTTTCTATTGGTTAAGAATACTTAGCTTAGTTGGTTTCTTGATTGTTTAATTTCACTTTGTTAGATTTAGTCCTTAATTTTGTGTCTTACAATTAGTTTGGCAATTTTCTTGGTTAGTAGGTGGGTAATTTAGAGTTAATTTTTTATTTTTCCCCACTAGTTGGTGAATGTTTGATTAGTTAGCTTGCTTTATAATTTGGTGTTTAGTTAGTTTCGAATCTAATGTTTAATGTGCTATTAATTAAAATAGTTTAGTAAATTGTCTCTTGGTTAATTAATTTCAGCGAGTTTTGTTTAGTTATTAGTTTCCAATTTTGCATCATGGTCTTTTAATTTTCCTTGCAACACTAAAAAATCTAAAAATATGAATGTGGTCCACGACCAGTGCTCTTTTCATTTTCGTTGCACTCTTCCATTCATTGCACATATCACCACATTTTTTTCACCATTTTACATGAGTTTGATTTTAATAAACTTGTCCTGAGAAGACGATCTAGAGATTTTATTCCTAATTATTATACGACACCCTCCTACACCTCGGATAGCCTTTGTGCTACTCTTTTTTTAGTGAGTCAGCGAGACATCACCGATGTCTGCCATAAGTGTATTGAATCGGCCGAAACTGTGGGTTTGGGGAGAGAAAACCGATCATATCGGTCTCGACATGCTTCGGTGCGGCCTTCAGTCTACCGTTGGTGTCTTCTGTGATGGAGGACGAACTGAGGAAGAAGGAAGAAGTGTCATGTCGTCGTCTGGCATGGAAGAAGAAGAAAGTTGTAGAGAGAAGAAGACGATGTGTGGAAGAAGAAGAGGGTTGGGGGGTTTCACTCATTTAAGTGAAACAACGCCATTTTATACACATTAAAAAAAAATGTAAATAGACTAGATCAGCTAGTTCAAGGTTTCCTCAAACTGGCGCTGAACTGCCGATATCCGTTTTCCCTCATTTACTCTAGCCCACCGACCAGTTCTTTGCCGGTTCCATGCTATGGCGATCAATTTGATTGGTTCACGGCCGGTTTTGGTGGTTCCTGTACACCCCTACATACATCTGAAAAGGTAAAACACTTTTGCTGGCAAGCCTGGAGTCGATGGGATTGCTTGAAGGCGGGCAACCCCTGCCCAATCCAAGCGTCGCAGGAAACCAAAGTAGCAAAAAGCAAGGTCAAGCAGGCCACTGCACTTCATGCACCTCGAGACCCCTGATTCTCAAGACAATCATCAGGAAGACCACTATCAAAGCAAATCATTTTCGGGTGGAAGTGGCAGATATAGGCTCCTAGAGCATGATCATCATCTCTATCAAGGCTGTCAGTGATAAGTGGACACAGAGACTGATATTATTGAGACAGCAAAGGCCGTTCTTACTTTGAGAAGTGGGAAGGAATTTCCTCAACCTGAGATGACCATGGACAGACAGGTAGTTGGTCCTACACCTGAAGATGTAACAAAGACTAATGAAGTTGAGAAAGAACCAGAGGTAGTAAGGCCAGAGCTGAAGAAGCCTGTGAGTGCAGATGTTGAATCTAGTAAGGGGTACCAACCTGTGGTTCCCTATCCTTAGAGATTGACAGCTGGCCAAAAGAACAAATATTACACGGAGATTCAAGAGATTTTCAAGCAAGTAAAGATTAATATTCCACTCTTGGATGCCATACAACAAGTGCCTTCATATGCAAAATTTTTGAAGGATTTGTGCACAGTGAAGATGAAGCTGAATGTAAAGAAGAAAGCTTTCCTAATAGAGCAAGTCAGTGCATTGATATTGAGCGATACTCCTCAGAATTTAGAGATCCCGGCTCTCCTAACATTTCCATTATGATCGGTGAGTCACGCATTGGGAGAGCTTTACTTGATTTGGAGAGTAGTGTAAACTTGCCACCATTCTCAATGTATGAGCAGTTGGGATTGGGTGAGCTGAAAAAGACCTCCATCATGCTACAGTTGGCTGACATATCAGTTAAGGTGCCGAGGGGTATTGTAGAGGATGTGCTGGTCCAGGTGGACAAATTTTACTACCCAGTGGATTTTGTAGTTCTTGATATGCAGCAGCCAGTCTCCACTATTTACCAAGCTCTTATCATCCTTGGAAGACCATTCCTAACTACATCAAATGCTTTGATTAATTGCAGAAGTGGAGTTTTGAAGCTTATTTTTTGGAACATGGCACTTGAGTTAAGCGTTTTCAATGCTTGCAAGATGCCAGCGCATTTTGATGACACAAGTGATTTGAATGCTGTTGAGAGTTTGACACCAACAGAATTTATTTGCTCAACTTCTCATTTCTCTGATAATGATTCTATTTTTCAGATACCTGAATTTTTACTTGATGAAAAAATTGACCATATCGATGAAGATGACTTTGAATTTTTGGATTGTTTTGCAGATTCTTCTTTACCACTTGAAGTACAATTTGCAGGTGTAAGATGGAAACCCCAGTTTGAAACTCTATCACCACCAAACATACTTAAATGTTCAGAGGAAGAAGTTCCCCAGTTGGAACTGAAACCACTTCCTCAAGATTTAAAGTATGTGTTTCTTGGTCCTGAAGAACGCACTTTTCCTGTGGTGATTTCCTCAAAGTTAAACCAGAAGGATGAAGCCCAGTTGATTGAAGTCTTAAAAAAGCATCGAGGCGTAATTGGTTGGACAATAGCCGATATCAAAGGTATTGATGCTGCTGTGTGTACCCATAGAATCCATCTTGAAGATGATGCTAGACCGGTTCATGATACTCAACGTAGGCTCAATCCTACCATGAAGGAAGTTGTTAAAGAGGAAGTGCTTAAGCTGCTCGCAGTGGGTATCATTTACCCCATCTCAGACAGTAAGTGGGTAAGTCCAACTCAAGTGGTACCAAAAAAATCTGGTTGAACTGTTGTCAAAAATGATAAAAATAAGTTGATTCCAACTAGAATGGTTACTAGCTGGAGAATGTGCATTGATTATAGAAAACTTAATTCAGCCAGTAGGAATGATCATTTTCCTTTACCATTCTTGGATCAAATTTTAGAAAAAGTAGCTGGTAATGCATATTATTGCTTCTTGGATAAATATTCTGGTTATTATCAAATTGCTATAGCGCCTGAGGATCAGGAGAAAAACACTTTCACCTGTCCTTTTGGCACTTTTGCTTTTACCAGAATGCCTTTTGGTTTGTATAATGCTCCAGTCACTTTTCAGAGATGCATGATGAGTATTTTTTTGACATGATTGATGATATTTATGAAATATTCATGTATGACTTCTCAGTTTTTGGAAAATCTTTTGATAGTTGTTTGCATAATTTGACACGTATTCTCCAGATATGTGAGGAAAAAAATCTTTTACTTAATTGGGAGAAATGCCAATTTATGGTTACTCAAGCCATTGTCTTGGAACATATTGTTTCTTCTGAAGGTATAAAGGTCGACAATGCAAAAATTGAATTAATATCTAAATTTCCTATCCCTAGGACGGTTAAGGATATTCGTTCTTTTCTTGGTCATGTTGGCTTTTATAGGCGATTTATTCAAAGGTTCAGTTCTATTGCAAAACCTTTGTGCACTCTTTTACAAAATGATATTGAATTTGTTTGGACTGATGAGTGCCAAAAAGCTTTGGATATCCTTAAAAAATCGCTTACCACTGCTCCTATTGTGCAACCCCCGCAGTGGGACCTTCCCTTTGAAATCATGACAGATGCTAGTGATTATGCCTTAGGAGCTGTTTTGGGGCAGCGTGTGAATAATAGACCTTTTGTGATTTATTATGCCAGTAGAACCTTGAATGATGCCCAGAAAAATTATACCACTACCGAAAAAGAATTGCTTGCAGTAGTTTTTGCACTTGATAAATTTCGGACATACATTCTTGGTTCTCCTGTTACTATTTTCACTGACCACTCTGCTCTTAAGTATTTGTTGGCTAAGAAAAATGCAAAACCACGCTTGATTCACTAGATTCTACTATTTCAAGAGTTCAACATCAACATTAAGGACAAAAAAGGAGTTGAAAATGTGGTAGCTGACCACCTCTCTAGATTGCCATCATTCTCCTCTTCAAATGCCGGCCTTCCTGTTGATGATAGTTTCCCGGATAAGCAGCTGTTTGTGATTAATAGAGCTCTCTGGTATGCTGACATAGTCAATTATCTGATGACTGAGCGAATGCCTTATGAATGATCCACCCAAGATAAACGTCGATTTCTCTCTGAGGTACGACACTTTTACTTTGATGATCCATATCTTTTCAAATATTGTTCGGACCAATTGATTCAAAGATTCATTCCTGATAATGAGTTTTCTTCAGTGTTGAGATTTTGTCATATGGGTGCATGTGGTGGTCATTTTTCAGCAATAAAAACAGTCACTAAAATTTTGCAAAGCGGTTTTTAGTGGTTTTCCATGTTTAAAGATGCTTATAATTTTTGTAAGGCTTGTGAGCCTTGTCAAAAATTGGGATCCATTAGCAAAAGAGACATGATGCATCTTTCCCCTATTTTTACCTTAGAAATTTTCGATTGTTGGGGAATAGACTTCATGGGACCTTTTCCAGTTTCCTTTGGAAACACATATATTTTATTAGCTGTGGATTATATTTCAAAATGGGTGGAGGCCGTCGTTTGCAAAAAAAAATGACCATCGTGTTGTCCTAAAGTTTTTGCAATCTCTGTTTACTCGTTTTGGCATGCCCAAAGTTATCATAAGTGATGTGGGTTTTCATTTTTGCAACAAACCATTTTCTACACTCATGAAGAAATATGGTATCACACACCGAGTTTCTACCCCTTATCACCATCAAACAAATGGACAAGCAGAATTGGCAAACAGAGAGATAAAAATCATTTTAAAGAAAACTATCAAGCCTAATAGGAAAGATTGGTCAGTTAAACTTTTTGATACTTTGTGGGCTTATAGGACAGATTTTAAAACAAATCTAGGATGTCTCCTTATCGATTAGTTTATGATAAAGCTTGTCATTTACCTGTTGATATTCAACATCGATCTCTTTGGGCCATAAAACATGTTAACATGGCACTTGATGAAGCTTCAGAGTTGAGAAAATTGCAGATCAATGAATTGGATGAATCTCGTCGGAATGCTTATGACAATGCTCAGCTAGCGGAGGAACGCATGAAAATTCTACATGATTGGAAAATTCATCCAAAGCATTTTACACTTGGCCAGGAAGTTCTCCTTTACAACTCTCGCTTGCATATTTTTCCTTGTAAATTGAAATCTCGATGGAGTGGGCCGTACATCGTAAAGAACGCTCATCCTCACGGGGCGGTAGACATTGTCAATCCGAAAAATGGCAATAGCTTCACTGTCAACGGACAACGTCTAAAGTCATTTCTGAAGGACTTTAATCCACATGAAGAGATCTTGCTTGTGCAATATTCCAGGGAAGTGTTTTGATTTTTTTTCCTTCTTTACAGTTTTCTTTTTTTGTATTTATTATTATTATTATTACTTGTTATTTTGCTTTGATTTTATATTTCATGTTAATTTTTTTTTTTTGCTTGCTTATTTCTGTGCACTTTGTTTTCTTTTGTTCGATTCATTGATGGCCATGTCTCTCACTAGTTGGGGGGTGAGTGTGTGTGCACAGTTTAAAAAAATAACTAAATAAATAAAAAATAACATGATGTGCATTGATACATTTATGATTGAGCATCTTGGCGGAGTAGTTGAGCGGAATCATTTTGTGAAGATTTATTTTCAAGTTTAAGCATAGAGCATGATTTTTCATGCATCATATTTTGTTGATGTGTGGCTTGAAACACCAGGATGCTATACTTATTGAGATGAAATTTGATAAGATTTTTGTAGAACAAAAGACAAGTTTTTGGGTGCCAAAAACTTGACTCACTCAAAAATGAGTAGCACAAAGGCTATCCCAAGTGCAGGAGGATGTCGCGTAATAATTAGAAATAAATTCCTAAATCGTCTCCTCAAGGAAAGCTACTTAAACTCAAACTCGTTGAAAATGGTGAAAATCTTCACAAAAAAAAAATAAAGATGATGGTATGTGCAATGGATGGAAGAGTGCAACAAGAAAGAAAAAGGGCACTAATCATGGACTAGATTCATATTTTAAGATTTTTTAGTGTCGAATTGAAATGTAAAAGACTAAGAGATTAAACTAAGAAATTAATAAAACTAAGATAAGAATTAAACTAGATTAGAAAGTAATTGACAAAATACGAACTGAAAATTGAAAAGTCCCAAAATCAAGATTCTAGCGTTCATCCTTGTATTCAAATCATAAATACTCAAAATTAATCCACAGCAATCGTAATCACTATTAAATTAAAGCTTAAGGATGCGAGAAAAATAAATAGCACGAAGTAAATAAAAAAAAAATAAATTGCTCAAACTTCTAAACCAAAAATCTCAAAAATATTCCATAAACTTAAAACTAAAATTAAATAACAAGTAGGGAATGAAAAGATCAAGCCAACTGAATGGAGATGAAGATTGTAAGCAGTAGAGGAGGCTGAGTTGTGACAGTAATTGGACCCCTCAATGAGCTCTTAAATATGCTACCGTGTAAGTGAGTGCTCCAAAAGAATTTTTGTGTTGCTGCGTGAATAATTGCTCGTGATCCCCCTCTCCGGATCTGAGTGAAAATGGATTGTAAGTGTTGCTTGTAATCCAACAATGCTTTTCAGGCCAAAAGTCAGCCATATAATGTAAAATCCCATATATATACCTTAACGGCAGAAATAATCCTAGATCTGTAAAATACGATGTTCACTCGAGCGGCTTATCGAGCAAATATCGAGTGTTCAACTCTGTCTGACTTCGCTCGAGTGGCCAATGCCTCTGCTCGAGCGATGTGGACCAGACTCCACAGTAATCAACAGTTTGTAAAATTAAGCATAAAATCATGCTATTAATCAATTTAAATCACAACTTAGATTTATTCATCTGAATCATTTTTCCATATAAAACCAATGATAAAGTAATGAAAGAATTAAAATATATTGGTTCCAAATGTATTAAAATATGCAATGACTCAGCTCAATCAATAGGCTCCTAGAAGGGCCCCTCCTCCTTGTTGTCCTTCCTTCCTTGGCTAGAGAGAATTTGCTCGAACCCAAGTGGTTCCACCGCAAGGGCAGCTCCCAACCCCAGCTAAGCCTGAGGGGGAGACACTGATCTAACCATTTTGGCCCAATGAGTCGCAACGTTTGGATAAAGTGTGAATTGTGCACCGAGTCATGAAAAGGAACATATAGACAAACGGCATGGTTGCAACCCCAAACCCCACCATCTTTGGAACACACCTTCAAGTAGCAGGTACAACACAACCTTTGACGTGACCTCCTTGAGGTTTGTAATGCCCTCCTCCATGGAAGGTACACCTAAATCAACAATGCCCAACAACTTGTGCTTGGTTCTCAGTGCTCCTAACTTGTCCAGGGCCGCTGATGGAAGTCGCAAGGAGTTGCCAAACATCTGCTTCAGTGTGGGCCTATAGCGGGCCCTCCTCCAAGAAGCCCCATACAGAACAGAAAGCTCATCAGGCCTGGAGTTCTCCAGAATAGAACCCACGCAAGAAAGACAAAGGGCCCTGAATGCTTGAAGGGCAGGAAAGGAGATGCGGTGACTGCCAACTGAGAAGGGAGGACTTATATAAGTGTTTACGACGGTTCGTTCCCCAAGGTCTTGGGAATGTGCGCATTCCATGGCTCCCATCAAATCCTGCATAAATCTCATGATGCATTCCTTTCAAATCCCGCAGCATGCACTGCTCGTATCTTGTGACAGGCGTTACATGAATCTCCCCAATGAGGGAGCTCGGGAACTAATAGTGGCAAGAGCGCAAAGTGCAAGTCCCCTTCCTTTTTCTGAGAAATGGGCATCTCAAACCACAGTGGACAAGGTGAACAAAAAGTCCCGACAAACCAATCGGCAGAAAAAAGAAAGGGCAAGAGAAGAATGATGAAATGGCCTCAATGCAAAGCATGTGGCAATATGATGAGAAACAAAAATATATATACAAGTATACTAGTGCATTAATTATCACTACCAGTACAAAGAAAAATACTGAAAAAGGGAAATTTACATCATGCTGATAAGGGAATGAGATACAAATTCAAACAAGGGAGGTGTCGTGATCCTCCTTGGACTCAACAGAGCCCACCTCTAGAGCATGTAGGTCCGTTAAGCGCCCAACGGGGTCAACCCTAAGACCTTCAGGGCTGGTTCCCTTAAGATTTGCCCCTGGCTCCCTCAGGAGGGTGGGCCGCATGGCTCATCTTTTGGAGGAAAGGCATCCTGGATAATCACTCGACCAATTTGCCACCATGTTCAAGGGCAGCAGGATCGAGCTTGAGTATGATAGCCCTCGAATGTACCTCAAGCGCTTGAGAGCTCCCTTGAGGATTCAAAATAACGTGATCCCACATTTTCTTAAGGCCTTCAATATACCTGTACGCCCAAGTGTCGTCACCGACGTAAAGGGCTTTCCCCAGCTGATCGCCCAGGCAGGTAGCGACCTCCTTTACCTGAGCCAAGTCGCTCCACAAGTCCTTGATAACTATTTCCTGGGCAGCAATCCTCCGCTGAGCCGCCCCCAACTCTTTCAACGCCTCCTCCACCCTAGCCTTCTTCCAATCAGCCGCGGCCTGAGTAGCTGAGTCTTCTTGATCCTTCAAGGTAACTGACAAGGATGAGCACTCCCCCTTCAACAGCTTGAACTGCTAGGTGTCATAGTCCCAATGACCCCTCAGTTCCTTATTCTTCGCCCGAAGCTAGCTTAGCGACTCCCTTCACCGTCGCTAGCTCTGCCTCCAAGCACTTTCTCTCCTCCCTCTCCCTGATTGCACAGAGGAGAGTCGTCTTCACCATGGAAAAAAGCTCTCAATTCTATGCCTCTTGGCCACTAACGATGAAGTTGGCCAACATGTCGGCTTCCCAGAACCCACCACATTAGCCTCAGGAGGCAACTCAACCTCGGAGGACTAATGAGGAATCTCATCTAGAAGGCCCCCCCAGAAGTGCATTTGGAGCCAGTTACCCCTTCAAGATAGGTCTTGCAACCCCACGAGCACTATGGCCGCCTCTAAACCAGTGAACGCCATAGGTTCGACGACTAGAGCAACAATTGAAGAAGTAGCCAGCGTGCTAAGACCGGAGGAGTTCCCCTCCACCGGCCCACGTGTAGGATCCACAGGAGACACTTGAGAGACTGGGCTTTGGACAGGCGTCACAAGTCTAGGTTGTTGAATGCCAACCGCCCTCGCCGATTGACCCAGAAGAGACGCAAGGTCGCTGTCGGCTATGGTTGTCTCAGTGCGAGGTTTGTTCCCCTTACCCTTGAAGGGAAGGCTCGAAGAGCACTTCTTCGGCGAGGCCACTGGCAACCAGATGGAAATGCCACAGTTGGCATGAATGGTGTGACCAATAGAAGGAAGGTGCACTGTGATGTTCTCCTCCCCCAGAAGAACCTTCAAGTGGACAGCGATGGGGCACTCTTTCGCCAACTCTTTAACGATGGCAATGCAGTGCAACTCCTCGGGAGTGGCTGTCGGTCCCACGACCTTGTCACTAGGAATGACATCCTACTGAGCCCAAATTAGGAACTTGGCACAACCAATTTGCCCAACAGGGAACTCTCATCCCCAACCAAACATGAAGAAGAATTTATCGATCCAATCTGTGATTTTAAGATATCGTGGCTCTAGTATAATAAGCGCATTTATTGCCCTGAAGCTACAAATTTCCCCAACGCCCTTTTTTACATTATGGGTAAGGAGGAACTCACAGCAGGTCAAGTCGGCATGCCCCAAGTTAGACTTCAACAATGTACGTTGTCATAGGACATAGCAGCATATCAAAATCCGTCAAGCATTCAGATGAAGTTGGGCGAGAGCCCGCCCAAGATGGTGTAAAAATTTGTGGACAGGGCAAGAGAAGGGTAACCTTAGCCCACATGAGAACATACTGGAGAAAAGGGCAACGAGCGATGCGAAACTGCTAGCAATTACAGCCCCCTCCCGCGGCCCAAGAATCTCGAAGGACTCTGTGTCAAGAAAGAGATAGGTGGAAATTAGCGACAGAAAAAAGTCATGGGAACCCTCCGAGCACCAGTGACAACCGACATAGCCCGACTCTGAAGCACTGGCCTAGAACAGATCTTGCTCATCGGAGACAATGGGCTCTTCAGGCTTCTTGGTAGCCATTGGGAATAAGAGTAAAGAACAAGACAAAGGAAAGAATAGGTACGAAAGGGGACGGCAAATGAATGCGAAGGAAGCAACACAGGAGACGGAGCTTATATAGAGGCGCAGTGGTTGGCCTTCCAACTCCCAAGAGCCGAACATGGGAAGTAGAGCGATTCAAATTCCACAAACACATGACGCAAAGCTATAGAAACCACAAGAAGGTTATTAATGCAGAAGAGAACCTGAGGGCTCAACATGTGGAAGGATCGAGAGGAATTAGTGTCACCTAATTCAGGAGGGAAAGATACCAAGTGATAACAATCGTGAAAGAAAAGGGAAGAAGAAATTTTCATTATATTAGCCCGATGAGAATTAGTGGGGTAACTGTTAGGGAGTTTTCCCCCAGACCTAGGTCCCAGAGTTAGAGCCCAATATTGTGAGAGGCCCAGGCCAACCGAGTGATCCATCGGCTCAGTTAAAAGGTTGCCCCTAGTAAAAGGCAAGGATCACCTGGGAAGCATGGGAAAACCACCCTGGCACAAAGGAGGGTGGAGCACGCCACCTCAAGGGAACTGAGTCCCGGATAGCCTTGACGAGACAGGAGAGCGAAGGGCGCGAGAGACCCTCGATCTTCTAGTGGGAAAAAAAGGAAGAACTAGACGATGTGCATCTCCCAAAAGAACAATGTGAAGAGTCACACTACATTAAATGCATTCCCGCTAGATGGCCACACCGCATTAAATACACTGTCCAGAAAGCCATACTGCATTAAACAAGCATGGCGGAAGGAACTACCGGGAGGACACCTCCCCCTGCCCCAAAGCGTGGGCGTCTGATCCTAGGGACCAGGTATAAACACGACTCCGAGGTATCAGGATATGGGTAGACTCTCTTAACTCTCTCTACTCACTTACACACTTCTCAAAGGCGATTCTGACTTTAGCATCAGAAACTTCCCGATCACAACACGGCGACCGTCTCACGGTGTTTTTTTCGTATTCGCAAGCCCTAGACTAAAGACCCAAGATGGTGAGGGCCCAACCAAAAAAACGTACAAAACATGACGTTAACAATACTTAGTATACAAACAAAGTCCTCGTTAGGTGACCAACATAGGTATGAAAAATTCATCAATAATACTAAAAAAATTTGTGAATAATAATGAAATTGTGCGAATTAAGATATTTTATTAAGTTTTGAGAGAGAGGGATGAATAAAAATATTAAAAAGTTATAATATTGTTATAATAATATTTTTTCATATTATTTTTGTTTTACAATTAAAAATTTTGAATTATTTTTTATATTTTATATGGAAATTTTGAAAAATTGTAATGATTAAATAATGATTAGATAAAAAAATTTAAAAATTAAAAATTAATAAATATTTATATTTGAATACTATTTAAAAAAGATGAGACTATATGAATTCCGGAACAAGGTCGTACTGACTCTCTCGGTTTGAGTGGTTTGAGTTTATAACTGAAAAATCATTGTTAACGCGTGTTTCTTATGTAAATACGGATTCAGTGTACCCATCTTGATTCATTTACAAAGTTTTTAAGACATGATTGTGATGTTTGGAACTGACAAGTTGAGTTTTTTGGTTTTTAATGAATTGTGTATAAAAATAGTTGAGATGAAAGTTTTATAGATTTTTGCAAGTGTGACTCAATGTTGTAAATCGGTCGAGTTGAGTTTGGGCACATGATGGTCGATCATTTTCCAGATTGGACCGATCTCTTATAGTAGATTGGACCGTATTATTAGCTATCGGTTTGATTTAGTCTGTCTGAATCAATTGTTTTGTTTCATTTTTCTTTTACAAATAAATTAATAAAAAAATTATTTTAATTACTAAAATTAAAATTAAATAAATTATTGATGTAGATTGTGTAACTAACTCATCAAAAAATATATAATTAACTATAATTATATTTATAATATTGATAGTTACTATTTACTAACTTAGACCTTACTTTTTAGTATACATAATTATTAATAATTTCCTACATTTTATATAGTTGTTTCCATCCCTTTTTCTAGAATTTGGTCTATCCTCTTTACTTGTTTCAACAACTCTAGAGGAAGTACATAGCTCTTCAGTTTCCCTACAATTGGATGCATCATCTTTACCAACACTTGCACTAGTAGCGGAGCTTGTCTTTATGAGAGATGTCGAAGGTCTTATCCCATATTGAAATGGATATTGGTTGCCATCTGGATATGGCAAAAAAGCAGGTAACCACGTAGGCACTGCTCCATAATAACCAGGCATGTAATTTGCGAAGATAGGACAAGTTATTGTTATGTACTAACATAAAAACAATAATGATAATTAGCAATCACAATGTTAATGTATTATGACAATAAACATCAACTCAATCCAACAAAATTTTTAAATAATATAACATACCGAACAAGGTTTTTTTTTTAGAGAGAGAAGCATGGGCAAAAGAAAGTTGAGGGCGGCAAATCGTGAACTCACGTCCAAACCAAATTCGCCACGTCATGGTGTGCGATGTAAGAAAATTAGATAGGAGTTATACTATTCAGCATCCCTATACATTACGCATCACACATAGTATTATTTTTTTAATTTTTTTTTTAGTTTTATTTTTCTTAAACTAATTGAGTTCTTTTACTCATTATCTATATATCACACATTTATTAAGAGAAAAAAATAAAAAATAAAAAATATTTTTATTTCGTGATTAAGAAAATATTTTTTAATAATATTGTGAATATTTAAAAAAAAAATTAAAAGTATATATATAAATAACAAAAAAAATAAAAATTTACTTATGTCTAACAGTAGCTGCAATGGTGCTAGACTGCTATGGGCGATGGACGTAGCAGGACCCATTATAGTCCATTAATTAACAATAGCTCCCAGCGGTCGGCGGAGGTAGCAACATCTTAAATGAAATGCATATGTGTACGCTGATTCATAACAAGTACACGATGATCGAAGGGACATCAGAAAAGTAGGTGTATGGCATATAAATGGACAAACTACCAAAGGACTACTTACATATTGACTTGACAAATTTGTGTCTTTACGAGTGGAATTTTTTTTTTTTTGAGAAAATTAAATTTACAACATCAACAAAAATTATTTATTTTATTATTAAATAAAAACAATATTTCGAGAAAAATACTCCAATTCATTATGGGATTCCAAACATTTCTTTTTGAAATAAGTCTCTTCAAACTATTTAAAAAATGGGCAGTAATTGTGGCCATTTTTTATTTTTAATTTTATATGAAATTTTGAATTCTTTTAAAAAATTTCAATATTTATTAAAAAAATTATTAATTATTAAATAATAAAAATTCATTGAAAGAATTTGGATAGGTTTAACTTTTTCCTCGAAAAATAATAAAATGGGACTGTACGTCTATAGAGAATCTCACTTATCATTGTAAATTTTTATTTTTTAAAATATTTTGAATATTTAAAAAATTACAAAATATTTTTTTAATTATTAATTTAAAAAAATACAATCAATACCTACTTTCTTTCTATGCGTATTATCGGTAAGACTGTAATTTTTCACACGAAATGGGGAGTCGAGACTGCTAAACAGGAAATTTTGAATTTCACCAGGGTGATGCCAGTGTGCTGCCTCACTCGACTGCTGGCCATAGGGCTGTAATCGAGTCGAGCCGAGCCGATTTTTGGCTTGTCGAGCTCGGCTCGACTCAAAATACTCGAGTCCAAGCTCGAGATTTTTGTTAAATCTTTCTTCGAACTCGACACGATAAGTTAAAATCTCAACTCGAGCTTGTCCCACAAACAAGTTTGAGTCGAGCCGAGCTCAAGATCGAGCTCGAGATTGAGATTGAATTGTTTTTTTTTAATAAGATTTAATAATTAATAAATTAAATAAATAAAAAAAGAACTAATATTGAATTTATACAACTAACAAGTAGAACATTTATTAAATTAGAAAATTTTAAAAAATTTATAAATAATTAATATCTAACTAGTTAATATTTATCTAAAATAAAAATATATTATATGCCTACATATATTATTAATACATACACTTAATATGATAGTATATATCTATTTCATATATGGTTCTTACATACTAGTATATGAAATTATTAAATTTAATCGACTAATTATTATACAAATTATAAAATATACCTATGAAGTATATTCACTATATAGACATAAGTAGTTAGAATATATATTGTATATTTAATTATAAAAGTGGTATGCTTATATTATTAGTTAATACATATAATATAGATGCATAGGTGTATGTATATATTTATCAATATATGAATGAGTTTTAATCGAGTCGAGCTAACGAGTCGACTCGAGCATAAACGAGCGAGCCTTAACCGAGTCGAGTCAAGTTTTATCGGGTATGTGTCATTTACAAATCAAGCGGCCGGGTATTTGCTTTCACGAACGAGTTTTTTTTTTTCACGAGTCGAGTTCGATTCGAGTTTAACCAAGCGGGCTATCGAACAGACTGGTTCATTTACAGCCTTAGCTGGCCGTGTCTTTAATATAATTTTTTTTTATATTTTTTTAATATATTTAAATATTTAAAAAAATATAAAAATATATCAATTTATTAAAAATTATTTTTTTAATCATCAATTAAAAATAAAATTTAATTACATGAACGGTGAAACTAGCTCAGAAAGCATTGCAGCATTTTTCTTTCACCTTTATTGGAACGACTTGACTTCCAACGGCTGTACGTTGATCATGAGTTAGGTTCACAATTTAGACGCATTGTAAGTCGACTTCTTGCCACTCTCCGGCATGTTTTTCAGAAAAAAATCGAACTCCTTGACGAATATTTCCATTGTTGGGACTGGCAAGCAAATTCCCACGGCTATCCCTTCCTCTCCTTTACTATTTTTACAATGTATATAGAAGCTCCCCGTTCTAGGAATGCTTCTCAGAACACATTCCGCTAGCCCACCATAAGCTAGCTTGCCCCACCCAAAGTCCACCTTTCCAAACCCGGCGCGTGTCGCATCCGACACGAGGAATGACCCCACCACCGTGAGGACTGGCCGGCCTCTGATCATCATTATATCTGCCACTGACCGCAAATACTCCTCATTCACCTCTTTTTTTGCCTTCCTTACCAATTCCAAAGCATAACCCAAATCAGTGTTCTCGCAGAGCTTTCCGGCAGTCGTGACTGCTGCTGGGTACGCAATAACGTTGCCGTAGTAACCGCTCGGTAACGGTGGATTGAACTGTAAGAGTTTTAATAAAAAACTCTATGTCCCACACACCCATCTCAATAAAGTTTGAAATAGCTCAAACTTATCAGATAAAATATGAGTGATAATGGGATAAGAATACTCCTAAGAGATAAGATTAAAACTCTATCTCTAATTATAGTCAGATACAAACTCTGAGATTTCTTGATGGTCAGAAATCTATAAATAGCACTGAGGAGTTAAATGGTTCTCACCTACAACATTAGAGTGCCTTTTGCCATCGTGAGACACTTGTGAGGCAAAGTTGTTTGGGTGATCCTTTCCTCATAGTCAGATCTATTTCTTCATCGAACTGATGGAGAAATGTACGTATTATTATTCACTGTTTATTATTGTAGATCATATAGAATCGAAGATCCGTTTATTAATTGTTCATGTTAAAATATCTAACATGTGGTATCAGAACTTTAGGTTATAGATTTTTTATGATATCGATAAAATATACAATAAATATGTAATTTCATGTATTGTGATTTTATTGGTTTTACGATCTGATAAAGAAATTTTATGATCAAAAAATCCAGCAATACACATTCATTAATGTATTCGGTTTCCAGTTTATCTATATCTCCCTTTGCCGTAATGTACATTACTTTTTTTTTATTACATGCTTTCCTCTGTGTATTGTTTACATTGATTGCGTGTTGAGAAACCATGGGTTGTCGAGGCTGTGTTATATGGTTTTACACTATATTGCGACAGAGAAAGAAGAAAAAAAAATTGAAGGAGAAGCCGGCGGCGTGAGGAGGCTGTTATCCTCCTCGTTGGCGTCTATAAAGGTGGCAGTGGGTTTTCAAACCCACTGGCCATGGTTTTCTTTATTTAAAAAAAAAAAAAAGGGTTAAAAGGAGGTGGACCTCGACGGTGGAAAAAGGCTGGGGATGCCATGCCATTTTCCAGTTGCTGAAGAGGACCACAGTTCAGACGCCATTACAGTCGCTGTGTGCGTGTTGAGAAAATTGCACTACGTCTGAAATTCTGAGATGGTGCGGCGCTGTGAAATGTAATATGAAGGAATATGTGCTTTTATCTTAGGGTTACATGTTATAAAGACTAAAGGCTATAAAGGCTGTGGGCTATGTATTGTGGGCTTCGGCCCAGCGCATGACATTAAATAGGTTTTAATTCTAGTCCAATAAAAGAGATGCAATGGGCCACTGATTTGCCCCAGCCCAATAAAAAAAAAAAAAAAAGGGACCTGCACAATAAACCGACACAAGTAAACTCAGCCAGTTGACTTTGGGTCTCAGTCCAGTTTTGAACCGGTCCGGGTCTGACCCGGTCCGGACCGGACCGGTTATATTAAAATATTATTTTATTATTTTAATAATTATTTATTAAAAAAAAGAAAAAAAATTCTTTTTTCTTTTAAATTTTATATACATGTTATAATTGTTATTTACATGTATAAAAATTTTATTAATGCTGAATTTATATGCATGTTATTATTAAATACATGTATTTAATTTTATTAAATGTTATATGCATGTTATTATTGTTGAACACATGCATTAAATCTTATATACATGTTATTATTATTAAATACATGTATGAATTGTTTATTTTGGTTCTTATTATCATGCTATATATATAATTGTTTATCCAATATGGACAAATGATTAACATAAAAAATTAAAGAAAAACTTGGTTGCCCAAAGGTACAAGATTTTCTTAAATTTTGGTGAATAATCATTAAAATCCATAGTAAGGTGGATATGATAGAGTGGACAATTATGTGTATCAAAATCTACTCCCAAAGGAGGGTTTTGGTGACACTACTAGTTCATCTATTAAAAGGAAAAGTTGGAGGGAACAATTTGTATGTCAGAGTTTACTCCCAAAGGAGAATTCTGATGATACACTTAGTTCATCCACAGAATTTAATATTGGTGAGAACACTTTGTGTATTAAGATCTACTCCCAAAGGAGGGTCTTGATGACACTATTAGTTCATCCATAATTATTTAAATTTTGATTATTGTTTATAAGTGTCTAACTCAAAGTATTATGTGACAAATATTTTCTTGCAGTAAATGTACCGACATCATTACATTCACAAACTTCATCAGTTCCTGTTTTGAATGGCTCTAATTTTTCTGAATGGGTTGAGCGGGTCAGATTCACCTTAGGGGTCTTAGATCTGGACTCATCCCTTACAAGTCCAAAACCTCCACCCCTCACTGAAAAGAGTAACAAGGATGAGAAAGAGTCATTTAAACAGTGGGAGAAATCAAACAGGCTGAGTTTAATGTTCATGAAAATGACCATTTCTGAAAATATCAAAAATTCACTCCCTAATGTTGAGGATGCCCAAAATTTTTTGAAAAATGCTGAGGAGAGATTTAAGTCTGCAGATAAGTCTTTAGCAGGAACACTAATGGCTAGACTTACCACCATGAAATATGATGGAGCCAAAGGAATGCAAGTGCATATCCTTGAAATGACAAATATTGCCGCCAGATTACAAACCCTGGGAATGAAAGTAGAGGAGTCCTTTATTGTTCAGTTCATCCTGAACTCATTGCCACCTCAGTACGGTCCATTCCAGATGCATTATAATTCTATTAAGGATAAATGAAATGTGAATGAGCTGGAAAGTATGGTAGTTCAGGAGGAAGTAAGACTGAAACAACAAGGGCATTACTCTGCTAATTTTGTGACTAAAGAAACTGGAAAGAAAAAGCACCATTATATTAAAAAGAAACGAATTGGACCACCAAGAGGAAAGGAGCCTGGAAAAGTTAATCAGGTTCAACATAGTAGTACCAAATGCTACTGGTGTGGGAAAAATGGACACATGAAATCTGAGTGTCAGAAACGTAAGGCTTGGTTTGAAAAGAAGGGTAAGTCTCTTGCCCTTGTATGTTTTGAATCAAACCTTGTAAATGTTCCTACTAATTCTTGGTGGCTTGATTCAGGTGCTAATGTTCATGTTTCTATAACCATGCAGGGATACCTTACAAGCCAAACACCAAGCCCCAGTGAGCGATTCATTTTTATGGAAAATGAGAATAAGGCTGAAGTTTTGGCCATAGGGACTTTTCGTTTAGTTTTGAGTACTAGTCATTGTTTAGACCTTCATAACACAGTTTTTGTGCCTTTTGTGAGGCGTAATTTGATTTCCCTTTCTAGACTGGACATTGATGGTTATTCTTTTTCTTTTCATAATGGTAGTTTCAATTTGTTTAGAGACTCTTTATCTATTGGTTCTGGGTTTCTTTCCGATGGTCTTTATCGACTTTGTCTCGATAATTCATTTTTTCATAATACCTATACCCATAACCATGAAATGTGTATTGGAACGAAAAGAAATATGATGGATGAACATTCTTAGGACTTGTGGCATAAGAGATTGGGGCACATCTCCAAAGAAAGGTTAGAGAGATTAGTAAAAGAAAGGATACTTCCGCATTTAGATTTTACTAATCTTGAAGTATGTGTGGATTGCATTAAAGGAAATCAAACCAAACATACTAAGAAAGGTGCCACAAGAAGTAAAGAGCTTCTTGAAATAATTCATACAGATATATGTGGACCATTCTCCACTGAATGTTTTGGTGGAGAAAAGTATTTTATCACCTTTATAGATGATTTTTCACGGTTTGGATATATCTATCTGCTACATGAGAAATCTCAAGCTGTTTCAGTCCTTGAGGTATTTCTCATGGAGGTGGAAAGGCAGTTAGATAGAAAGGTGAAAATCATCAGGTCGGATAGAGGTGGAGAATACTATGGAAAGTATGACGAATCGGGTCGTAACCCTGGCCCATTCGCCAAACTTCTTGAACAGCGTGGCATTGTTGCACAGTACACGATGCCAGGAACGCCACAGCAAAACGGTGTTGCTGAAAGGCGTAATCAGACCTTATTGGATATGGTCAGAAGTATGATAAGCAATTCTACCTTACCCAAGGCATTGTGGGGTGAAGCCATTAAAACGGCAACTTATATCTTAAACCGGGTTCCTAGTAAGTCAGTTCCAAAAACTCCTTTCGAGCTATGGACTGGTAGGACACCAAGTTTAAGACACATGCATGTTTGGGGTTGCCCAGCAGAAGCAAGACTTTACAACCCACATGAAAAGAAATTGGATCCCAGAATAGTAAATGGGTACTTTATTGGGTACCCAGAGAGATCCAAAGGGTATAGATTTTACTGTCCTAATCACAGTCCGAGAATAGTGGAAACAGGGAATGCCAAATTCATTGAACTTGGCGAAATCAGTGGGAAAACAGAACCTAGAGATCTGATCATTGAGGAAGTACGAGTAGATGTCCCTATACCTACATCCTCAGAAAAGATAATGGTTCCTCTAATTGATCATCACAATGATACATTGGAACAAGAAAATGATCACCCATCTCAGAATGATAATACCACTGATGAACCAAGTTTGGAGTCACCAGAACAGATAGTCTTACGCAGATCTCAGAGAGATCGGAGACCTGCTATTTTAGCTGACTATGTGGTATATCTCCAGGAATCTGAATTTGACATTGGGACAAGTGAAGATCCACTAACGTTTTCACAAGCCATAGAGAGATGTGATTCTAGTAAATGGATCGATGCCATGAAAGAAGAGTTGAAATCCATGGCTCAAAATCAAGTTTGGGATCTCGTTGAGTTGCCTGAAGGGTCTAAAAGAGTCGGGTGTAAATGGGTCTTTAAGACCAAACGCGACTCTAAAGGCAACGTCGAACGACATAAGGCCAGACTTGTTGCTAAGGGTTTCACTCAGAAAGAAGGCATTGATTACAAAGAGACATTTTCTCCAGTATCTAAAAAGGACTCTTTCAGAATCATTATGGCATTGGTGGCTCATTTTGATTTAGAGTTACACCAAATGGATGTGAAAACAGCTTTTCTAAATGGAAGTTTGGATGAAGTGGTCTACATGGAGCAACCAGAGGGCTACTCAGAAAAGGGCAAAGATCTCCTAGTATGTAGGCTTAAGAAATCAATATACGGGCTTAAACAAGCTTCCAAACAATGGTACTTAAAGTTCAATGATTCCATTACTGCCTTTGGATTTAAAGAGAACATCGTTGATCGATGTATATACCTAAAGGTCAGTGGGAGTAAGTTCATATTTTTGATTCTGTATGTTGATGATATTTGTTGGCTAGTAGTGATCTTGGCTTACTTTATGAAACCAAGGGTTTTCTATCTAAGAACTTTGAAATGAAAGATATGGGTGAGGCATCCTTTGTTATCGGAATTGAAATCCTCTGGGATCGAAAACAAGGCTTGTTGGGATTGTCTCAGAAAAGTTACATAGAAAGAGTTCTTGAGAGATTTGGCATGAAAAGTTGCTCATCACTTGATACTCCTATATCAAAATGTGATAAGTTTAGCCTATCACAATGTCCTAAAACTGAGTGGGAGCGTAAAGAGATGGCAAAAATTCTCTATGCTTCGGTTGTGGGGAGCTTGATATATGCACAGATTTGCACGAGACCAGACATTAGTTTCGCAGTTGGCATGCTTGGGCGTTACCAGAGTAACCCAGGGATGTCTCATTGGAAAGCAGCAAAGAGGGTATTGCCATATTTGCAAGGAATTAAGGATTACCAGCTTACATTTAGGAGAACTGACAACTTAGAGGTAATTGGATACTCAGACTCTGATTTTGCCGATTGCTCTGATAGTAGGAAATCTACTTCTGGATATGTTTTCCTACTAGCAGGTGGAGCGATCTCATGGAAAAGTATGAAGCAAACTATCACTGCTTCATCAACAATGGAGGCTGAGTTTGTGGCATGCTTTGAGGCCACAGTGCATGGTTTATGGCTGAGGAACTTTATCTCAGGGCTTGGAGTTGTCGACTCTATAGACAGGCCGCTGAGAATTTATTGTGATAATTCCTCTGCAGTATTTTTCTCCAAAAATGATAGGTATTCTAAAGGTGCTAAACACATGGAGCTCAAATACCTAAGTGTCAAGGAGGAAGTACAGAAACAAACAGTGTCCATAGAACATATCAGTACTACGCTAATGATAGCAGACCCATTAACGAAGGGTCTAGTAGCGACGCAGTTTAAAGAGCATGTTGATAGAATGGGTCTTATGATGTAAACATGTTATTGAGCTCGTATATGTTTTATTTTATTTTGGACACTTAATGATAGCTATTATGGTAGTTTTGTTTCTGTTTTCTTGTCTTTCCATTTCTTTGTAATTGAATAGTTTGGAAGAATGATGACAAGACAATGTCTGCAACAGACATGAATTGGAACCCAAGGCATCACGGTATTAGCCTTAATTATCCCAATTAAAGATCATGTTAAATTGGTTGCTGGTGTTGTGGTACATGGAAGGGAATTTGTTGATTATATAACAGAGGACCGCCATGACTCGCATCAGTAGTTGATTTGATATTGATATTACAGAACTCATGTAATGTACTTTGAGCTATGAAAGTTTCAGAAAATGAATTTGCGCAGTATGGTTAATTTCCTGTAATAAACCCATGAACGGTAAATATTATTTTATGGGCGTATGGGCCAAGTGGGAGAATGTAAGAGTTTTAATAAAAAACTCTATGTCCCACACACCCATCTCAATAAAGTTTGAAATAGTTCAAACTTATCAGATAAAATATGAGTGATAATGGGATAAGAATACTCCTAAGAGATAAGATTAAAACTCTATCTCTAATTATAGTCAGATACAAACTCTGAGATTTCTTGATGGTCAGAAATCTATAAATAGCACTGAGGAGTTAAAGGGTTCTCACCTACAACATTAGAGTGTTTTTTGCCATCGTGAGACACTTGTGAGGCAAAGTTGTTAGGGTGATCATTTCCTCATAGTCAGATCTATTTCTTCATCGAACTGATGGAGAAAGGTACGTATTATTATTCACTGTTTATTATTGTAGATCATATAGAATCGAAGATCCATTTATTAATTGTTCATGTTAAAATATCTAACATGAACTTGCTACTCGCGTTGACGACGGACATCATGCGCACCTCCTCGTTGCTGTCGAACTGGAGTGTGATGGTGCGGCATCGCCAAAGGCATGCGATGATCACCTCAAAGGTGGTGGACTGCCTCAGGTGATGCGGCACAAACCCACGGATGGCAGACACCTCGGTACGGCCGAAAAAGAAGGAGCAGCTAGCCATGTCCTCGAGCGGGGTGATGGTGCCACCCTTGGTGTCGATCACCTCGTCGTACTCGCGGTGCGTGCATGTCAAGCATGTTGGGTCCCTCTCATTTAAGAGATGTCTCTGCCATACGGGTAAGACGGAAGGGGTGCCTGCCCCCCGCGCCAACTCGCCCACGGCTGTCATGAACTGGACCAGACCAGAGGCATCGCTCACCGTGTGGTTGAAGCGTAGTCCAAAGATGAACCCGCCGCATTTAAGCCGTGTCACCTGCATGCAAATCATGAAGATACCAACACACGATCAACTTTTTTTGGGGGGGGGGAACTAAAAAAATTCACGAGTTCCTTGACAGAATTTGTACCTGAATAAGCAGCAATGGACAATGAAGAATCCCTCCAGAGCCTGGAAGTTCAAAAAGAAGCTCCTCCAAGCACGGGAATGGAGGTCGAAGAGCATCACCAAACTGCTCAAGTGTAACATCGGCATCTGCCTCGATGAATACGACACCCTCACCGGTGCATTCTACTACAAGTTTCCTTCCAGACCCTTCTCTAAGCCTGCCTGCAAATGGGTAGTAAAACACGAGTGTTTGAGCAAGTCCCTCTCTGATGACTTTCACAGGGTCTATCCCTTGCATCGAGGGATCGTGTCTATAAAATTGTATCACCGGGACTTGAAATCGGAGACTTTCTTGATCGTCGATATCAGAAAGTTGTTTGAACTCGTAGGGTGTGGGCTTAGCTGGAGCAATTAACTCGGGTTTACCCCTTCGTACTGTGAATACCAGAGACTGAGTTGGTGCTGCCATGGCAAGAAAATGTTTCTCGGCAGACTCCGTAATGTGTGCACGCTGCGCCATAATCCGTTCTCCGAAGTTGCTATTTATAGAGACGAGGTGAAAGGGCCATACAACTTGTCGGCATCGCGCATTGCATCTGACGAATGTTACTTACAAATCTCAAATAAACAAACAAGTCTAATATAAATTTTTTATAAAAAGTTATAAAAAATAAGTCTCATTATTTTGCTATTATTTTTACTTTAAATATGAAATTTGAAATTATTTATTATATTTTAATTTATGTGAAATTTTTTAAAAATTGTAATAAAAAAAAAAGATGAATTGAGAGACTTTTTCTATTTAACAACCCGTAAAATTTCCCAACCTCAATCTTATTATTTTTATATTCCATTGAAATAATTTTTCTTTATTTTTTTATTATTTTTTCTTCCCATTTTTCTTTACAATCTTAATTATACACTTTTTAATCATTTTTTTTATCTTTTTTAAAAAATTTCTTATGGGGGATACTATAATATTTTCAAAATTATTATGTTTTTAAGAATAATATAATTTTTTGTCAAAATTTGCTTTTTTCTAACAATAATATTACGTAACGGTTAAACTTTAAAAGTTAGTAAGGAATTGAAATATATAATTAAATTTGGAATAAAAAAACTAAAATTATATAATTATTAAGAATTTAAAATTGTACATAGCATTGTAGAAATGTGTGCTGGTTAATAAAAATTAATTAAATACTTAGTGAAATGAATTTATTATTTAATATTATTGAAAGATTTAAAAATATAATTGCTTTACCTTAATAAAAACAAGAAAAAATTATTTTTATGATATTGTTTTTAGTTTTGATAAAAGAGTAGGAATAACAAATATATCTAAATATAATAATAAATTTAAAATTAAAAAAAAAAAAGAAAAATTTAGAATTAATTAGGTTGCTCTTACAGTATAAAAGTTAATTTAGAAAATTTAATTTAAAATTAATTAAGTTCTTTTATTCATTATCTATATACTATATATTTAATAAAATTAAAGAATAAATTTTAAATTTTAAAAATCATATATAATATTTAAAATTATTCACCAGTGTTCTTACAATAGCATTTCTTTGTTTTTGAGTTAATTTGCTGCTAATAGCTTAAAGGATAACATGTTGACATTTAAACATTTGCATTTCTTTGTTTTTGAGTTTGTGCACATATTTCATTATTTTCATATATATATATATATATATGAAAGTTGATAAATGCTGACGTTTGCATGAGAGTATCTAATAGTGCTAAAATCCTTACCAGAAACTTGAACGGGAATCTCAGCCTGTTGATCTCCTGCCTCATCCTATGTATCTAATAGCCTGCTCCCGAGAGGAAGGAAAGGAAACCAGAGCTAGAGACGATGATGGCGCAAAACGAGTTTTCTTTGGGTGGAGAGCGCTTTGTAGAAGGAATATTAGGACAAGGTTATGTAATACAAATCTGAATTTTTAAGTTTATATACATATATGAGCGGTGCTACAGTCACCACTAGAGCCACCGCTAGGCAAAAAGTTTTATTTTATTTTATTTATTTTATTTTTTTAAATCATTTTTTAATACTTTTAAATATTTTAAAAATATATTAAAAATTTATAATAATATTAAACAATTGTTTCTTAATCATTAAGAAAAAAATATTAAAAAAATTTTTTTTTGCCAGCGGTGGCCTTAGGATTTTCCTATATATATATATATTGCTGAGAAAACTATTACTAGAATATCCAAAGTCCACCTGGTTTGATTACGCATTAATACATATGAGATAAGAAGAGATATTTTGTTAAAAATTGAATAAAATATTGTTATAAAATAATTTTTTAATATTAGTTTTGTCATAAGATTTGAAAAAATTGAATTATTTATTATATTTTGTATAGAAATTTAAAAAAATTGTAATGATTATATTAGATGAAATGAGGTGAGATTATTGATTCTGAAATGAGATGAGATGAAATAAAATGAGATAGTTTTATATGAAAAATAAAAGTTAAATAAAATATTATTTTTATTATTTTGAAATTTGATAAAATTAAATTTTTTATTATATTTTATATAAAAATTTAATAAAATTGTAATTATGTGATAAAATGAAATAAGATAAGATTTTCTTCCGACTTGGCAAAACGTGACTCACCTTTATCTTACCTTCATTTAAAATTGGAAAATGTTAAGTAGCCCCTTCCCCGTGCCCCCTCAAAGTGACCGCTGGTCACAAAATTTTTTTTTTTAATTTTTTTTTTACTTAGTGATTAAGTAAGTGATTTTAAGTGTATTGATATTTTTTTTTGTATTTTTTAAAAATGTTTAAATATATTAAAAAAATCTGAAAAAAAAAATGAAAAAAAAATACAAGTGCGGTCAAATAGAGCGGTGCACTCTGGGCGGCAGAGTAGTACCGTCCTTTTAAATTTGGTTATAATCGCGACGTGATCTTTCCTTTATCTTTCCACCAACTACCAACTTTTAGCAATAGTCCCTTCTTCTAGCTTAAACTGATTTCATTGTAAATAACTTTTTTATCCATCTTTTTTACATTATACTTATACTTTATGTTTTTTTATTTATATTTATTAAATTTTAAATTTTTTTATTCATCATTCATACTAATATACATATATTTGATAAGACAAAAATTAAAATAAAAAATAAAAAAATCATATGTAATGTGTAATATAAAATGACAAGCAAAATCTTTTAATTATAAATTAGAGATCAACACTACTAATCGTCGTCCAAACTGTTGGAACAAAACTTTCGCTACATGCAAGCTTTTTGGTAAGAGTAATGCATATCTTTATATATATATATATATATAAAGAGCGTATTAAACAGAAATTGTTGTTTTAACGGAGCTATAGTAATTTTAATGATTTTTCATTAACTTTCAGTTAAATCCGTCTGGGCAATCGAACTCCACTTGTCTCATTGTTGCTGTAAAAGACTATTTATGAGAAAAGAAACTAACGCTTCCAACACCAAGGCCTCTTCGTATTCATCACTCTCGCTTCGTCTTCCACACATCAGAGCTCCTGATATGCCTCGTCAATAACTTATGCCAACCCTCAAAATCTCAAACTCGGAGTGTTCAAATCCCTCCTTCAACGTCGCTCCAAAGCCCTCTCACGCCTCCATTCCTTCATTACCACTGGTAACCATAACACTCATCTTACACTTTCCGAAACATTGCTTCTAAAAGGTTAAATCAATGGTTTCCATTTTTTAGGTTTTTAGGTTTTTTGTGGTTTCGAATTTTTTTTCTTGATGTTGTCGCCTATATATTTGTTGCTTTTGGATCTGAAACGAAAAATCAACAAGAAATTCAAAATGAAGCTCATGGTTTGGGCTAAAAACAAGGCACGTTGAACTAAAAAGCAAAGTACGAAGAAAATGGGGAAAATAAATGAAGGTGGAAAGTAGGGAAACTCACGGCCAAACCCGAATGAAAATGGAGGAGGAGCTTCAGACCGACTTGCAACAATGGAGAAAAACAGAGAGAAAAAAAAACGGGGGGCAAAAAATAAAACAAAGAAAGGAGGAGAAGCACGGTCAAAAACCGATGAAGAGAAGAAAAGAACCACAAGAGAAAAAGGTAGAAATTATCATGAGAAGACGAGAAGCAATAAAAACCGAAACCCATAGCACACAGATTTGGGGAGAAACAGGGCACGAAAATGGAGCTAAAAACCAAGCATGGAAATGGCTATTGGATTGACTTGCAGTGAAGAGAAAAAAATGGAAATGGAAAGAGGAAGAAGAAGCAGCAGCAAACTGATCGGTGCCCTTTTTTCCCAAAGCAAAAGCCCTACAAATCTCACTTTGACTCGAGAGCTCGAGGGAGAGAGAGAACGACAGAGGCTGAGAGGGTACATCATGGATGCAATAAGGAAGTAGCTAGACATGCTAATGGGGGTGAATCAGAACGGCAACGTTCGGGAGGTGAACCTCAAGTACTACGATTGCGACGTGTGCCGCCTTTACCTCGTCGACCTTTGCCCTCACGAGCTCTTCCAATTGACGGTAATATTTAATATATTTTATCTTTATTTTGTTTATCTTCAAAATGTATTTTAAATTGTTCCCTGAATTAAGGAAGCCCTAATCCTTTTTAAATCCATAAGGCTTAATTTAATTGTTGCAACTGTAGAACCTTTTTTTTTTTTTTTGTCGAGAAATCTGAGGAATGGGGGACAAGTTTGATTTTTGAGTTTACATCTATATGATGGTATTTTTAAAGTTTACTTGACCTGATTGGTTCCTAAGAAAGTTTGGGAACGAGACGATTTGGGTCGCAAGAAACCTTGATGAAGTAGAAGAAAAAGTGTAGTTTTTATACCGAAATTCTTTATTGAATGGGAATTGTTAAGTGATGAAACGAAGGACTGACGGATAGAATACGCGAGTTTATAGTAGTGTAAATTTGTTTGTTTAATCCCTTTGAATTTATAATATTTTCAAAGTATTTGAGCTTAAGGCAATTGTTGTAGCTGCAAGGACTGCTTGGTTTTGTATGTGGATGGTTTGGCCCTTTTGGTTCCCTTGTGAAGTTGAGACTTTTTTTTTGGGTTGGAGCGAGGTATTTTTGGAACTGATGAAGAGAGTTCTGATATGTTTCCCTTAGGTTATCATCTTAAGAAAATTTTTGTTGATGGAAGAAGTATATGGTTTTAGTAAATTTGTGGAAAGGAGAAGATAGTTGCTTTTTGGAGTTTGATTGGCCTCATTGGATACTGCAAAGATTTGGGAAATAGACTGAGAATTTGTTTAAAAGTAAGAGAAAAGCAAACAGAATTGGAGTATTTATGATTTTCCTTGTTTTGGTCTTTATGTTCGAGGCAACAAAGAAGTAACACATGGAACGCATGAGTTTTATCATAGTTGGCAAAGGAACTGAAGTCTATAGATGCACTTGGTTTGTGGGAGGGTACGTGCACAATATTATATGAAAGAAGCCACATGCAAAAGATAGTCATGAGTAGTGAGATGTAGAAATTGCAACTTGTTTGAATTGGCAACAGTATTAGAGGCTTTTGCTCCTTTTTTCAATGAATTCTACAAAAGATGTGTCTGACTTGAAACTAAGCTGTATAATACCTATTGCTGGGTGTGACGCCCCCAAATTCCGCTTGGGATTGAACAGACATTTGAAGCGTCGAGACATGCAACACAAGGTTACCTGCCCCCGTTCATGACATATAAGATGCAATGTTCCTAACATGCATCTAGCATTATGCAATATTCGCAGCGGATTATTTTTTTTTTTCTTTAGCAATACTATGCACCAAACTAAAAATATCCCAAATACTTGAAACATATTTCATACATAAAAACATACTAAAAAGCCGTGATCACTACACTAGTCCAAAATGGTTGTGATCAAAAGAATACTTGAGATACAACTCCAAAAGTACAAGCATTAACCTAAGTTAAATACTATACCATCATCAACATCGCACCGTAGCCTAGATGACCGTATTCAGATGGTCAGATTCCAATTCTTCTTTGGGTCCTGTAACAAGATCTACCATTCGGGGGGAATGGTAGTTGGGACTACCACAGTGAGATTTGATTACAAATCTCAGTAAGTTAACATAAAACTCACACACAGGTTAAAGATGCATGCATGGCAGTAAAAGCATAAATGCATAAGTAAAGTCGTACATAAGCATAGCATAACTTGACATATAACATGACATAACCAGAACTTAAACGTGAACTGAACTTGACTTAACATGACATGAACTTGAGTTTAAAACATAACATGGACTTGAAATGTAGCATGAACGTAAACATGCATAACATAAATATGAACTTGAAAATAACATAAACTTGAACATATCATGACATAAACGTGAACTTGAGACATACTGTAAACGTGAACTTAACATGATGTGAACATGAACTTGGAACATAACTTGATCATGAACATAACATGTACGTGTACATAACAAAACATGAACTTGATCTGAAACTTGACTTATCATGCACTTGATCTGAAACTTGACTTAATACGTACTCCACAGTTGTTGTGGCCCCACGTATTCTACGTGTCACAATTGCTGTGTCTCACGTAGTGTATGCTCCACAGTTGTTGTGGCCCCATACTTCATGCTCCACAGTTGTTGTGGCCCCATGAATACACGTAAAAAAAAATATAATACGTACTCCACAGTTGTTGTGGCCCCACGTATATACGTAACATTAAATATAATACGTACTCCACAGTTGTTGTGGCCCCACGTATTCACGTAACATAAGATATAATACGTACTCCACAGTTGTTGTGGCCCCACGTATTATACGTAACATAACATGTCTTATCTTTCTTAATGCATGAGATATTAATTAATATCATATACTTTTCTAACATGGCGTATACTTGTAAATGGCACAATATGATTTAATCATAACATTTCATGGCATACTTAACATGGCATACTTATAACATACATCATTGTATGACAGAAAAGATTATGTAACAGATAATTATTCATGAGAGATTAAATCATACGTAGCAGATAAACATGTAATGACATAGCATGACATGGCATATACGATAACATACATACATAAATTGTAGTTCTCTTACCCATCACACATACACAATAAACTGATAGTAAGTTAGAGGCTAACTTACCTCGATCGTCGCGTTCTATGAGAATAGAGCGCGAGACACGAGGAACTGCACAACAGCTGGAAGAGGAACACTCAAGTCCTTAAGATTTTCACTTCTGAACTCAATTGCCATATTGTAAGCACTTGCAACACCACGGCCAACTTGAGGTTTCACTATACTCGGAAGAGATAAATTGACTTCAGAAAGCCTTTGCACTAAAACAAGTTCATTAAAATTATCAATAACAACCAAACAAACAACTCATTTCTCAATCCATATACTCTTAGCCATAGTCAACCACAAGATGACACCAGTCATCCCGGACTATAATCCATATCATCACTGCTTCGGGACACTGTCATACAGTTTCCCAACACTACACCATACGCTCCACACTTCTCTGCTACGCCATCCAACCCTTCGTGACACGCCATCCGGTGTATCACGACTTAGTACAGAGTACACTCACGTGAACTCTCTTCCATTCACACTACAAAACCCATCACTGCGATACACGTCTCACGGTGCATCGCTACGCGACACGGAGTACGCGCTACGCGTACTTCCTTCGCTACAACACTCATCAACACGATGCACATCACACGATGCATCGCCATACCACACGGAGTACACTACATGCGTACTCCCTTCCTTCTACGACCCACATCACTACAGCGCACGTCGCGCGGCGCGTCGCTGCATTACACAGAATACGCTACACGCGTATTCTCTTCACACAACTCGCCGTATCACATCTACGGCATCCATCTCACGCCTATACTTCACAGCACAGTCCACAAAACTACAAAATCAAGCCTAACACTTCACAACCACACTTCGTTTCACAACTACGCATCGAACTCCACAAACACTAACTACACAGTCTACAGCCAACCAAATCAACTATGTTAAACATAAATAACTAAAGATAGAGGGTTAAGACGAGAGAGATGTGATTGCTGTCGGGAAAGAATTCAAAACTGATAATTTTAGCGGGCTGTTACACTGGGCTTGTTGAATGAGATTGGGATGAAGGCATAATTCTTCTATAGGTCTTAAAAGAAAACCTTCTACCCCAATCTTAGCTGGTTTTCAAAATTGGCGCCACTTGGATGCATATCTCACTTCACCTTTCTTGCTCTCTCTTTGGTATTTTTGGTGGGCAAGAGGATGTGTTTGTGTTGTCAGACTGGTTGGTATTATTTTCTCATAGCAATTGCTGGTTTTCTTTGGAACAGGCAGCTTTGGTGCGTTCTATTGTATGTGAAGGAAATTAAGCCTGTAGTGCTTTCTATTTTTCTCTCTCATGGAAAATGCAATACAATTTGTTGCAGGAATTTTTATTTCTTATGAGGTTTGCATCTATACAGTAGTGATTCTCATTTTTATATATCAGTTATATTTGTTTTAGTTTTAATTATTTTCATGGATGACTGTCTTAAGTGTTTGTAATGTCTAGCAATTAGGAATTCCTACACCTCTATTGATGGTATGATATACAAGTTTTGCATCTGGTTGCAATATGTTTTCTTTGGTTTTGATTCCAAGTAATTGTTAAGGTGTAAGTTAGAAAGAGTTATCCTCTTTCAACATGTTTCGTTTTGTATATTATATTAATGAGAAAAATTCCTTTCACCATGCACTGGGCTGAGAGAAATTCATCTTCCAATGTTTTCATAGCATTTATTTGTATTAAAAGAAGGATATCAAAGTACTAAGCAAACATTCAGGGTATAAATCTTGCTTGCAAATAGAAGGTTGTTGATATGCTTTAGTGCTTTAGTGGTTTTGACAGTGAAATATTGGTAGGCAAACGTACCTTGCACGTTACTCCACTTTTTCCCAAACATATTTTCAATTGATCAACACTTCCACACAATCAAATATGTGTCAGGAACTGAAAATTTTCCAACCACCATCTCCAAATGTTTATGATTTTGGAATACTGGTTTCATTTAGTAAGAGAAATGGTCATAAGTAAACACTTGCAGGAAATTTGTTTTCATAAATGATTGATTTGATACATTATTTTGTTTAATAACCATGTTGTGATTATGGTCCATAGAAACTTTCTATTTTTCCATATAGAAGAGGTCACTTGTACACCAATTTTTAATTTGAGAAATGCCATTTGTAGGGAGAACGTCCTTTCCACAATTATATCCTATGGTCCAAGTATAAAAAACGGTTTCCTACTATACAATCACTTGGAAATAGCAGTGTTTCCAGAAGAGAAAAAGCATTTGATGAAAAAGCTTTTAAGTTCTAGGAAAGTGATGGAGAATCCATCATTTTCCATTAAATTCTCACTGACACTTGCAATAAGCATGAAAATGGTCTGAAGTCCCACACCGCCAATATAGTTTTCTTTGCAAGATGGCTACATGAACCTGATTTGTTATGTGTTCCACAATTTCACATTTTTTATTTTTTATCTTGATAAAATATAATAGTACTTTGAACCGAGGAGAGTAGCACCGCTCTTAATAAATAAGCTTGGAGGAAACTAAAGACTAATAAGAACATAAAAAATAACTTTTTAAATAATTAACTTAATGGGGATTGGGAAGCACCTTAGTTCCAAATACCCAAATCTCAAATATCCTCACTTTCTCTGTAAATACTAATTTTGCAAAGTGAAAATTTTCTTTTTTTTACGTATGTGTGTGCACACAGTGAAGAAACAACCATATTTTGCGGATCAGAACTTTTGCAAATGCAATCAGATTTAAGAAAGCTTCAATAAGCACCACTTGCTTCCAGTATTTTCAGCTTGAAGAGAAAATACTAGCAAAATATAAATTACAAACAGTCAAATGCATGTGACAATCATCATATGAGGCTTGCTACCCCTAACTAGACAAACTTGCATTGCACGTTACTTTTACCTAGTATATAGTATAAATGTATGTAAAACTGGAGCTTTGAATTTATTTTTTTTAAAATAAGATATTCACATAAAAAATTAATTTTTTATAAAAAAAATCCATGTCTTTTTCATTTTCCGTTAATTGTTCCTTTTCAAAAAATGGTTGGCGATACTTGAATATCTTAAGTTCTATTTAGTTGTTAGACTCAACTAAGATCATCTCAGTTCTGTTTAATTTTAAACTAAATCTAACATCCAAACACTAAACTCTCAAATTATTAAACTTATTGCAACTCAAAATCTCTTTACACTTAGAAACTATAACATTTTTCAACTTATCATCTATTTATACGTGATATCTATAACCTTTTCAATTTTTCATAAATATCTCTAAACTCATCTTAACATTCAAAACATCTAAATTCAGGCCTAATAGCATCGCCAGGAAGTACGAAGTGATGGCAAAAGAGATGGGAGATCTTCCTCAGTTTTACAATTATTGAGTCGGACGAATTTACCCTACAACGTGAAAATCATGGTCGTGCCACATCCGCCCAAATTCAAAATGCCGCATATATAGATTTACAATGGGTCAAAGGACCCAATGGATCATTTGGAGAACTTCAATGCGCATATCACGCTCCATGAATTCCCAGGAGAAATCGCTTGCCGAGATTTTTCCATGACCTTAAGGTGAATGGTGAAAGGATGGTTTGGCACACTCCGACCCAGATCGATAAAAATCTTTGAAGAGCTTGCTAGATAGTTTTGACGCAATTTATGCCTAGTAGGAGGTGCTGGCAACTAGTGACGTATCCCTTAACGGTTAAGCAAAGGGAAGACGAGAGCCTGGAGACATGTCTCACCTACTTTAATAAAGAGAGGTTGATGATGGATGATCAAGATGAGAAGATTATTCTGGTCACCTTGTTGGGCAGAATTTGGCCATTTAGTCCTTTCATGGCCATATTGGCTAAGAAGAACCCCTCTACTCTGAGAGAGTTTATGGATAGGGTGGACGACTTCGTCAATATTAAAGATACACTGCAGGCCCTTGTGGATCTAAGGAAAGGGGAACCCAAGACAATGCAAAGCCGGTTCAGGGGATAAGAAGTCTACATTAAAGCATCAAGATAGGAGTAGGGGTGTTCATTTGGGTTCCAACTCGGAAATCCGAGTAGACCCAAACCGGAACCCAGATTTCAAATCCGGGCCGGAACCCGGACCGGGTTGACCTGGGTTAAAAATGGGCCGGAACCCGAATTCATCCAGGTTTTTCAAAACCAGGATTCCGGGTTCCGGATTGAACCCGAGTCTTTTTTTTTTAACCCATATAAAAGCTTAAATGTATATTCCAATATTTTCACATATAGATCTGATTTTTTTAATAAAAAACAAGAGAATAAATTTGATTGTACACTTTAGAGGTTGAAAAATATAACTCATATATCAAAGTTCCACTTAATTTGCCTCGCAATAAAAATGCATGTAAAACCAAAAAAAATTCCAATTTTCATCTATGCAAAGTATGCATGCATTACAATACAATCCATTGCATATTATATTATTTGTTATTTATACATTACATTACGAAATACTAAATTACAATACATTACATTACAATATTTGAAGAAGCTCCTAATAGCTGCACAATTATTTCAAAATAAATCCATTAAAAGATAGTTCGTTTGCCTTGACAGATCAGTAGGGAAAGAATATCAACATAAATTCAAAAAATGAATTATGAAAGTGCAATAACCAAGGGTTCACTGGATTCATTGTCATGGGTGAGATTTCAAGAGGGAAGTATCAATTACAATCAATTAAAATGCTAATAATGATTATAATCATATTAATTTCGTAGAAGTCAATTCTGTTATAAATCAAATCCTACAGATCACTATAAGTCTGTACTCAGCTTTTCAAGCCAAATACATAACTAAAATATGAGCAACTCATGCCAAAAGATCAGAAACAAAAAAGAAAAATAATCATTCCCCATATCCATATCCATATCTAGTTCTTTTTACTGGCTATCAACACTTGATTTAAAAATGGAAAACATTTACTACCGGCACTAAATTTTTTCAGGGTGGAACTGCACTGTTGGCTAGTTAGAGAAAAAGAATTCACCATTAGGTATATGAAAATTATTCTAGGATTCTCTATAAGTATCATTTGGCTCTTGAAGGTTGTCTGCGAATCGAAATATTAAAACTTATGGTGTACATTTGAACCATAAAAAGAGACTTGGCTTTTATTTCTTCCGAAAATCGTTTCTTTATATATTATTAATCTTATATAGTTGTGAAAGGGTAATTTAATCACTAAGCTGCTTCAGCCATGAATCAATCAAATCAATATTTCCACAAATTCTTACATTGTGAGTGTCCATTAGCAAATTTGCTGTCTTCAGGTCCCTATGGATTATGTTGTTTTGATGCAAGTACTCCATTCCCATACTGACATCAATTGCAAACTCCAACAGCTGAGGGAATTCCAAGATGTTATGATTCTTATGCAAGAAATCGTACAAGCTTCCTCCAGGCATGTACTCTGCAAACAAGATCAAAATACTAGTAGTCAAGGCCAAGAGCCAACTCTATAGGTAGAAAAGATGAAAATAGACACTTACTCAAATACAAGCCTAATACATGAAAAAGAACTGTGATGGCATATTTCACTGTACTTGATGCACCGACAGGACTACAAAGGGAATTGATTCAAAGTATGCAACAAATGACAGCCTCTGAAATTCATAAAAAAGAACTAAATGTCGTACAGGAATGATATGTGATCGCCATATGTTCCAACGATTTCTTGACTTAAATCTCAAATAATGTTGAATTATATTTTGACCTCCTAGTTTAGCTCTTAAATTCTTAATTTGGGTGCCTGATATTAGTTGTCTTGTTATTGACTTGTTCCCTTTGCAGTACATATTGAAAGAAAAGTGAAGCTCTCAAATGATTACTTCAATGGGGTCACACTCACAAGCTCTAACAAGAAACATTTGAATTTAAATCTCATTGATATTACAAGTATATCATACCGAATCCCATTAATCGAATCAATTTTCGAGAAATACGACACATCTAAGTTACACATGGAATTGGTGGTTGGATGGGTGATAAAATAGAACCCTGAGTCTTGAATAGTGATGGGATTGATGATAAAGAAAGTAATTCGGTTCTGGTCGGTAAGTGGGGAAGGTCACTGCGATGGAAAGGAAAAAAACACTTGACCCTAGCCATATAGCCAAAAGGATCTAGTAAGCAGACAAAACAACATGTCAAAGAATGTCTATATACTGTTACATTGTTGGATTTTTTCGTAGTAAGATGCATCAGAAAAAAAATCTTTAGCATTTAAAGTACACCACGAATAATATAGAAACAGTTGCTAAACTCTTCACCTTAGAATTGCCACTTCCTGAGAAAACTCATCCTCCAGAGCATTGTTCAAATGCTCAGATCTAAGAATCTTGACGGCAACATCTTCACTAAGATAAACTCCATGATACCTTCAGATTACACCAATAGATTACTGAGCAACATAGTGGGGGACAATTAAGAAAGGGAAGGGGGGTGGACAGACAGCATCAAAATGCAACTTACAGATCTCCACAAGAACCAGATGCAATTCTTTCTCCCATCTTCAGTAATCTTTTATCTATTTCCCAATCTCCAGATTTTGCTTCTGCAGACAAAGCTTTTTCGACAGCTGAATGAGAATTATAAGATCGGGACCACGATCCCTATATTTCCAAAGGAGTATATTCATTACTCTTTTATTGGTGTTCATTTTTC